>JABFTP020000144.1:125503599-125845866 GCA_013387265.2 Cryptolaemus montrouzieri | reverse complement strand
TCAAAAACCAGGAAGTAATATTGGAAATAGAGAAAACACAAATAGACGTATGTACAATTGCAGAGACAAAGAAAGAGGGCAAAGGCAGCATGAGATACCAAAACTACACACTATTCTACAGTGGAGTAGACAAGGACCTAAGAGCTCAAGGGGTGTTGGTATACTAATGCATAGGAAATTTGAAAACGCAGTCAAAGAGGTAAACTACATCAATCAAAATATACTTCACCTATCCATGAAGCTAGCGGAAAAAACCCATGTTATCAGCATTTACACGCCAGATATAAGTAAACCAAAGAATGAAAGGGAAGAAATTTTGAAACACTTCAAGACACACTAGACAGAATACCACAAACAGAAAAAATATTTATAATGGGAGATTTTAACTCGAGAATAGGGAATACTCTCCCGGGAATTATGCAGAAGTTTAATGAAGCGGCGACAAACAAAAATGGAGACATACTTCTCGAGATATGTGCACATAATGAACTCCGAATAGATAACACGTACTTTGACCACAAAGAACAACACAAATACACATTCACCAACACAAGAGGACAAAAATCTATGATTGACTTTGCCAGATCACCAATAGGAAATTCACCCACGAGAAATACTTGACGTACGGACACTGACATCAGCGAATGTTGGAACACAGCACGGAATGGTTATCTGCAAGTACCGCCTGTCATATAGAATAGAGAAAAAACCGCCTAACTACATCACTAAATTCAACATTGAATCTTTAAAGAACGAAAGTACTAAGAATCTATACCAAACACGACTCGACGAAAAGATCAACCTTAACCCTATAGTAGACACAGACAACATAAACGCCGCATGGAATAAAGTGAAAACAACATGATTAACAGCGCAAAAGAAGCCATTGGGGAACGAAGAATCAATATAAACAGTCATAGAAAAGATAAAATATGGTTCACACAGGAAATCAAAGATTTAGCAAAAGAAAAGAAGAACGCATATATCAGATATGTCAATCACAGAACACCAGAAGAGTACCAAAGATATAAAACAGAAAGAAATAGAACAACGAACAAAATTAAAGAATAAAAAAATATATTGGGAAAGATTTACAAATGACATGGAACACGACTTACGAGGAGCACAGAAAAAGGTATGGAACATGTTGAGAAACAGGAAAAAACCAATCACCGAAGAACTGCAGATCAATGTAATAAAACCAGAAGAGTGGGTGAAATATTTCCAGAACTTATACCTGGGAGATAATGATAACGGTAACAATGAGGAACGAGAAATCGAACAACAAAACACACTCTACGAAGAAACAGAAAATGACATTATCAGCCTAGAAGAAGTACAACAAGTAATCCATAAATTAAAAAATAGAAAATCACCCGGTCTGGACAACATAAATAACGAACTAATTAAATATGGGGGAGCAGAAATAACAAAAGAAATAACAAAACCATTCCAAAAATTTAAAACAACAAGGAGATACCAGAAGAATGGAGAGAGCATAACAATACCCATATACAAAAAAGGCGTGAAGACAAACCCAGCAAATTATAGAGGCATCACACTCCTTAACTCTGCATCAAAACTACTCACTAAAATTCTATCGCAAAAGATATATGACAAAGTAGGTGTGTCTGAAGAACAACAGGGATTCCGACCAAATAGATCAACAACGGATGCAATTTTTATATTGCGGCAACTGGTGGAGAAGTCCATAGAGTTTGACAAACCGATGTTTATATGTTTTATAGATTTGGAAAAGGCATTCGACAGAATTCGAATGAACGATGTGATCACTATCCTTAGAAATAAAAACTTAAGCAATAAATATAAACATAATCAAAGAACTAAATAACTCTAATAAGACGAAAGTAAAAACTACACAGGACTTACAAGCGAGATCAAAATTAACGCAGGCATTAGACAAGGTGACAACCTCAGCCCATGTCTATATAATTTAATCATGGATGAAATAATAGCAGGTGTTAACCAAATGAACCAATGCTATAGGATGGGTAACAAAATTATGAGAATACTGTGCTACGCAGATGATGCTTTACTAATAGCCGAGAATGAGGACGACCTACAACGCCTACTACAAAAGTTCAAAGTAACAGCAGAAAAATATAACATGCTAATATCAAGACAGAAAACCCAATCTATGGTAATAGCGAAAGATCCAATTAGATGCAAACTAGTAGTGAACGACCATATAATAGAGCAAGTTTCACACTTTAAATACCTAGGAGTAGAAGTATCGAGCGATAGGCAACTATTACAAGAAGCAAAACAGCAGACAATGAAAGCATCGAGAATATCTGGCTTCCTGAGAGATGTAATCTGGCGGAATAAGTACATAAGCACAGAAAGCAAAGTCCGAATCTATAAAACCTGTGTGAGACCCGTGATGACATATGCGGTTGAGACAAGAGCTGAGACAACAAAAACAAAACAACTAATGAGGACAACAGAGATGAGAACACTAAGAGCTATAAGAGGTATTACACGCAGATATAGAATAAGGAATGATGATACGCTAAGGGAGCTAGGTGTCCAGGATGTGGTTAGATGGACAAGAGCACGTCGACGCCTATGGAGGGATCACGTAGACAGTATGGCGAAGTGGGCAAAAACACAAAAACCCAATACTATAAGACCCATAGGAAGGCCGAAAAAGTGATGGCATGAGTGCTGGAGCTCCGGTTCGCAGCAGGGGCTGTAACAGAAAAACAGGACATCGTCCTATTTAAAGAAGAAGAACAAGACGAACGCGAAGAGAGAACTTCTGTCGAAATAACTCCGGCGCCCAACATAGTCAATACTATAAGGGATCAAAATTTAATACCACTTGATTTATTCAAAATGTTTTTTTCTGAAACATTTGTGTTTGCGACGAAACACAAAGGTATGCGATCTTCAAAGGCAATCATTCGTTTTCTGTTACCACTCGAGAAATGTATATCTATTTAGGAATATTGATTTTATCTGGTTATTGCAAGTTGCCGTCCAGGAGATTGTTTTGGCAAACATAGTCTGATACTTCAAATTCCCAAGTGATTAACAACATATCACGAGACCGATTTGAAGCTGTACATCGTTACTTACACTTCATTGACAACAACACAATAGATCAAAATAACAAACTGTATAAAGTTCAACCCCTGATAGATCAACTGAACCATATTTCTTTGACTTTGGTTATACCGTTGAGAGAAAATTTTTCTTTAGATGAAGCAATGGAGCCATATTTCGGTCACCATCATATGAAACCTTTTATAAAAGGAAAACCAATTAGATATGGTTTCAAAGTTTGGTGCCTAACAACAATTGATAGCTGTTTATTGAAATTCGATCCATACTGTGGTGCAGGAAATAAAAAGGAGGGGAAAACTTTGGGTTCGTCGGTATCAGAAAATTTATGTCTACACTATATGCCCCAAGTTAGTACTGTTTTCATGGACAATTTCTTCAACTCTACAGTTTGCTAAATACATTGAAGGAAGAAATCATAAATTGCATAGGTACCATTCGTTCCGATAGAGTTGAAAAAGCGCCCTTAAAAGAATTTAAGAAAAAACCACGAAGAAGCTTCCATGTTCTACAAGATTCTGATGAGTCAATTTCATTGATAAGGTGGAACGACAACAATGTTGTCAACATCGCAACTAACATAAATAACGATCAGCTGTGCCTAAGTAAGTTAAAATGCAAGCTTTGGTCAAAAAGAGAAAAATCATATACGCAGGTTGATCAACCCACCCTCATAAATATATATATAACCAAGGAATTGGCGGGCTCCATAGTTTCGACCAAATGAGGGGACTTTACCGTATCCGTATACGTTCCAAAAAATGGTATTGGCCATTTGTTCGTTTTTGTATAAGCGGAGCAATGGTGAATATGTGGATCCTTTATCGACATGCTTTTCCAAAAATCAGTTTATTGGAGTTCACCAGAAGAGTCGTTCTATCAATTCTGACTATTCCTGAACATATGTCTGGACCAAAACCAAAATGCAGTCGAAATGTTTTGACAGAAGTGAGGTTTGATGGGGTAGATCACTTAGTTTCTTGGATTCCAACTCAGAGACAATGCGCTCAGTGTAAAAAATGTACGAAGATCATTTGTTCCAAGTGCAATGTTGGACTTCACCCAAAAGAGTGTTTCATGTTATATCACAAACGAACATGAATGTTATCTTCATCATTTCAGAATATTTTCCTAGTTTTTCATCATGACTAATCATTAGTTCTGTTATAAATTCTTCCAATAGAATATTTTTGTATTAGACTCGCCAATGCCTATGGTATGATATATCATATGTAAATTAAAAGGTACTTTCAGTAGAATGGTGTATCTGTATTGTTCTCGTATTTTGTATCAATAAAGGAAGGAGTATTTTCAATTTCATCAATTTTCGCGAAAAAAAATTACTCAGGCAATAATGGGTTAAGGGAGTAAATCTACGTCCAATTTTAAGACAAAAAAGTTTATATAAACATAGGTCCGCAAAGCTTCGTTACGGAGCTACAGGGTGTTGAAAAAAAATTGAATTCACAACCGAAATAGAAAGCAATAATTCAATGAATTTCTTAGACGTAACAATTTCGAATTAAAATGGAAAACATGTTTTCGCAATCTACCATAAGCCGTTACATACATATATTATAATACATAACTCGTCATGTCATCCGTATCAACATAAAATTCCAGCATTCAACAGTTTTATTCAGAGATTGATTAACATTCCGTTATCACCAGAAAATTTCAACAAAGAATTAAATGAGATTAAACAAATTGCTAAAAATAATGGTTATAATCCCAAGATAATAATTAATATTTTAAATAAAAAACAAAGTAGAATCGCAATGAATGAAGTTTACCCTGTCGATAAATTGAAACAAAAATTCTACACTTTAACCTACGTTGGCATTACAACTGAAATAATGAAATCATTCTTGAGTAAAAATAATTTCGACATAGCTTTCCATACTAATAATAGCTTGGGCAAATATATAAAAAGCAATAAAACCAAATCAGATAAAAGTAATGAATCAGGTGTTTATAGATTTAATTTCAATGACTTTAATAATTTCTACAGTGGTAGAATACATAGAAATTTCAAAATTACAATATCGGAAAATAAACGCAGTTTTTCGAATAAAAATCAGATTCAAATTACGCGAATCATCTCCTAGAAAATAATCAATCTTTCGACCCACAGTTTGAAATTTTGCATTCAGATATTGGAAAGTAGATCTCTGGGAAACTTGAGAAATCAACAAACAGACTCAGGTAGACTCATTAATGAACTAGTCGATTTAAGCTATTCATCAAAAAACATTACTTGTTTTTATTATTGAGAATGGAATTCCACCAAGTAAAAGCCTCCCAAATTCAAATTTACAATGATCTCATATACAGGTTATTGTGTCAGATGGAAATGGTTTCCATATCAGTTAATGGGTACTCAACTAATTGCTTATGAGTTTTATGTAGAATAGAGATGAAACCCACCTGAACTGCCCTGGTACCCTGGTTGCAGCTTTGAACGTTATCTTTAGAGAAATGGATTGGCATAAGAAAGGAATCAACATTGATGGCGAACTTCTACATGATCTACGCTTTGCCGACGATATTGTACTAATAAGTAGTAACGTCCAAGAATTACAAGATATGATCCTAGACTTGAACAACCATTCAAAAATGTTGGCCTAGAAATGAACATCAGCAAGACGAAGATAATGACTAACACAAACAATAACCCCGTAATCCACGTAGAAGGTCAACAACTAGAGAATGTCGAAAACTACATATACCTGGGACAAAAACTAACTACTAAAAAAGACAGCATGACTGACGAGATTATACGAAGAGTGTCCCTTTCGTGGGCGGCATTTGGCAAATTAAAACATGTCCTGACATCAGACATACCCCACAACCTCAAGAAAAACCTCTACAACCAATGCATTCTTCCTGTGCTTACATATGGAGCCGAAACATGGTGTCTTACTAAGAAGTTGGCCCAAAAATTGACGAAAACCCAAAGAGTCCACGAGAGAATAATATTAAACATTAAACTATCAGATCGCATAAGAAATACTTGGATAAAAGAACAAACCAAGCTGACAGATGTCATGGAGAGGGCAGCTCAACTAAAGTGGTCATGGTCAGGTCACGTAGCTCGAAGAAATGACAATCGGTGGACCAAGAGGCTCATGGAATGGAGGCCAAGAGTGGGGCATAGGAGTATCGGCAGGCCAAACACAAGGTGGAGAGACGATATTAAAAAATCAGCGGGTCTTCTTTGGATGAGAGAAGCTATTAGCAGAAAGAAATGGTTCAATATGGGAAAAGCCTACATCCAGCAGTGGATTGAAATAGGCAGATCGTGATCGTGACCGTGACCCCTGATTATAATATGTTAGAAGAATATAATCAATGGCACCCCTATGACCATCCTCTCTACGGTTTCACCAAATCGACTATAAGTGAAAAATATTTTCACATTAGTTAGGCTCTTTTCTGAATAGAATCCAAAACAACCATAAACGAAAATGGTCGCGTGGAGTAGAGTACTTTTTTCTTTTCGTGAAAATTCAAGAAAATCAACGAATGATATTTGACTTCCAAGATAATCCCATTATAAACAACTTAAATAACCGAAATCATGATTTCTTACATTTCAGGGCACAATTCAAGACTCAGGAACATACAATGACCTAATATGCAGGAGCAATATCTTTTCAAATCGTGGTTTACCATTACCAAAAAATCATGATACTTCTGCTGAAATCGACGAGACGATTGCGGTAAAAACTCTTAGTTACACATTTTCATCAGTTATTACCATGTCAATATTTGCAGGAAGAAGCCACAGATATTATAGATGACTTAACTGAAAGTACACCTGATCAACAACCACAAGTGAATCAAGACAAAGAGGACTGTGATCTGAAGAATCCTGAAATTACTATAGAAGAAACCAAAAAATTCATATTACTTAAATATTTTTTCAAAGATATGAACTGGTGGTATTTCATGATGATTCTCTTTTATTCTTATTCATTCAAGTACTTCTATCATCCACTGATTTGTTTCTTAGTGGATGGGTTAATGTAGAAGAGCACAAAAACTCCTCTAATGGTTTACAAATTTTGAAAAGATTCCACATGCCTTTTCCATCATTGCACAGCTCACACTATTTGAATATTTACGGAGGTTTAATTTTGATTATAGCTTTATGTAATTTGATACGTTCAGCAACTTACGTTGATTTCTTCAGAAGTAATTCTAAGAAGCTTCACAACAATATATTTTCAAAAGTTATGCACGCTTCAATGGAATTTTTGACTGTACGTCAAGCGGAAAAATTCTTAACAGATTTTCCAGAGAAATGCAAGTAGCTGATGAGTTTATACCAAGAACAATCATGGAAGCTCTTATGGTAAGAAAACAAACTGACTGAATAATTTGTTGCTAGAATTGAAAATTGTAACTTTCAGTTTGTTAATTCACTTTTGGCCGCAATGGTGATTGTGCTGTTATTGAATCCATATGTTTTGGTCATGGTAGCTATTATGAGTATAACATTCATTTTGATATCATATTTCTATATGAAGACATCAAAGAATATAAAGGAAGTGGAAAGTTCTTGTGAGTATTCCAACTTGGTGAGCATCAGTTATTTTATTAAAATTTAATATAAAACGGACAGTTCGTCGATGAATAATTCTCCTGCTCCATTTCCCCTTTTATCCAATGCAAGTTTGATTTTAAATGAAATATCTCGATTTTCTTAAATAGAATGTATACGATTTGAAAAATTTTCAGATGAAGATATAACATCAGTTATTAAAAGCACAACGAATTGGAAATCTGCAGGTGTGGATGGTATTCATGGTACAAAAAGTCTCTTGCATTTCATTTGTAATCAAGATCACCTCAGCTACTCCTTTATTTTTCACACAAGGAATTACTTATTTAAAATCGTTATAGTACCATTGATCCATCTCAATATAGACCAATTACTTGCCTTCCACCAATATATAAAATTTTAACTGCATGTATAACCCAAGAAATTTATACACATTTGAATTTGGGAGGCTTTTACTTGGTAAAATTCCATTTTCAATAATGAAAAAAACAAGTACTGTGTTTTAGGAATTTTACTGTGTTTTCACTAAGCTTCTTCAGACGAATGAATTGCAGAAAAATATAAATGAGAAATAACTAAAATGTTCTTGAGTAATTAAAAGCTTATTGGGTTGCTTCTTCTTAAGTTTATTTATGACAGGTATATCAATAAAATTAAGGAATAGATTGCAAAAGATAATAGAGGTGAAGGGCTTAAATCGACTTGTTCATTGATGAGTCAAGTGTTTGTATTTATTGATTTCTAAAGTTTCCCAAATATCTACCTTTCAATATTTATTATCTGTATGCAAAATTTCAAACTGTGGGTCGAAAGAATGATTATTTTCTAAGTAGAACACATAGAAATTTTAATATTAGAATATCGGAACATAAACGCAGTTTTTCAAATAAAAATCAGATTCAAATTACGCGAATCATCTCTTAGAAAATAATCATTCTTTTGACCCACAGTTTGAAATTTTGCATACAGATAATAAATTTGGAAGGTAGATCTTTGGGAAACTTTTGAAATCAATAAATACAAACACTCAGGTAGACTCATCAATGAACAAGTTGACTTAAGCCCTTCACCTCTATTGAAGCTTTTCGCGGAGTAATCTATTCCTTAATTTTATTGGATATACCTGTCATAAATAACCACTAAAGAAGAAGCAACCCAATAAGCTTTCAATTACTCAAGAACATTTATAGTTATATTATCAATTATATTTTTCTGTATATTCATTCGTCTGAAGAAGCTACGGTGTAGTGAAACGCTTTACGAATCGCAATTAAAAGTAAAATCCTAAAACACAGTACTTGTTTTTATTATTAAATTTATACACATTTGGAGAATTATTATATTCTTTCCAAACAACAAAAATTTTGTAGGAAAAAGCACCTGAAGAGTACTGAAGAGCAACTTGTAATCGATTCAGTTGCTTTGAATCAAGCTCAAACTAAGAAAATAAATATTCATACATCTAATATTCAACCTAATTTGGGGGTAAAACATTCCAAAGGGAAAAAATGATACTAATACACAGATCACAAAAATTGTCGCATCACCTGGTATTCTGAATTCCACAATCGATTAAACAGCTCGATCGCAGTTTCTTTGTCAACATATGTTTTTGGACATATGAGGGGAAAAATCTTATCTATGTAGTAACATTTGTTTCCATATGATCTCAAAAACGTCTGAAACAAGAATGAGTTTATTTGACTATCAGTATTCATTCAATTTCTCTTCAGTTTTCACGCTAAATTAATGCAAGTTTTCTGTGTTTCTTGTTAATTTTCGAATCTTTGAATTTATTGTAATGGCTGCTGAACGTCCTGGACGCTATTTGAGTGATCATGAAGTGGTAAGAATTGTAACACTTCTAGAGAAGGGGCGAAGCCAACGTTACGTGGCTAACTTGTCGAATGTTAACCAAAGCACTATTTCAAGAGCAATTAATCGGTACCACGAAACAGGGGAATATGGAAGAAGGGCCGGATAGGGAAGAAATCGGATAACAACACCAGTTGATGATCGTTGGCTTCGTTTAACTGCACTAAGAGTTCGGGCACTGTGCGGCTAGAATGCTACAAAATGAACTTGCACTTTCCAGAAATGTGCATATTTTATTGCAAACTATTAGGAACAGGTTCAGAGAAGACGATATAAGACCAAGAGTGGCTACTATCGACCGCGTCTCACCATAGAGCATCGAGTTGCAAGACTTCAGTTTGCGAGGGTACATGCAAATTGAGGTATTCCAGAATGGTCGAATGTTCTCTTTCCGACGAGTCCAGGTTCCATCTAGTATCAATTGATAGACGCATGCCTGTATACAAACGACCTGGGGAACGGTATCAGCAATGCAATATTCGGCAAACCGAAAACTTCGGAGGGGGCTCAGTAATGGTGTAGGGAAGCTTTTGTTTGAGGGGCTTCCGAGACGTACACTGGCAGTAATTAGGGCCGGAGAGGAAACACTCGATTTTGAAAATGATTAGTAACCATTCGGTGCTAGTTGATTGTTTGAAAATGGTAGAATTTTTAGTTTTCGTTAACTCAAAAATTGTTGATATTTTCCATCATAGACTCATCTCTTTTGAATGATATCTTCTATTTCACACTTCTGAAAGTTACCAGGCGACTCTTGAATGACCAACCTAAAAGTCTATATAGTATTGTTATAAAAGTAGGGTGACAACAATTTTTGTGGGGAGTGTATGATTAATCTAACCTAACCTGAGATTATTAGTGAAAATGACAAATACAACCTTTATTTTCATAAAACAATCCTCTGCAACAGTTCTGTGAATCACAACAGGTCAGCTATCATTCTTACGAATCAATAAAATCGAATGACATACACACAACCAAATTTATATGGAAACACCCGATATTTTGAATATTTCCTCCGAGATTTTGGAAATTTCGAAGGATTTTAGAATCGATACTTTTTGAGATATTTCAGTCAGAAAAAGAAATAAATTTAGGTTTATTTTCAAAAGAAACAAATAAAAGAAAATAAGAGACTCTTTCCGCATGTGGTAAACATTTTGAGACTTTTTCTCACAGAAAAGGAGTTTTTTTCGACGTCAGTAGCTTGTATAACCTCCTCTTGCCCTGATACAAGCCTGAATCCATCTAGTCCTGCTTTGGATTAGGTTTTTGACCTTCTCTGGGGTGATATTCTGCCACTCTTCTGTGGCGGCTTGGATGAGCTGTTGTGGGGTTCTTGGATTATCCTGGCGCGATCTAATTTTCCTTTTGGGATTATCACATAAATATTCAATAGATTTAGGTCTGGAGAACAGGCTGGCCAGTCCAAAATACCAATTCCCTCTATTTCAAGATAATGTCGCGCGAGGTTGCTAGTATGCAGAGGAGCATTATCTTGCATAAAAGTGAAATTCTCACCGTGGTCACCTCACCAGATTCTCACTATGGGCACCACCACTAGGTCCTTGTAACTTCTAGACGTTACACTTGCAGAAAAGGAAATCAAATCTATTTTGCCTCCCAGCATAATGCCACCTCAAAACATCACACTGCCCCCTTGGTATTTAGAAATTTGTCTTGCTGCTCGGAGTCTAGCTTGTCTTCCACGACCCCTTAAAACCCGAATCCGGGGGTCATCTGATCGAACACCAATTCTGGTTCTCAATATTCCAATTTTGGTGGTGATACATCAATTAAGTCTGTTAAGTTTTTGTTGTCTGGTTAGCTATGGAACATTTGAGGGGCCTTCTGCTGTATAAACTCCTTAAAGAAAGACTGACGTATCGTTTCGACTGATGCCTTTTGCTTCCAGAAATTGCCTTTGGAGTATGGGGTGCGACGCACTAGGGTCTCTTCTTGCAATTTGCCACAAAAAGCGGTCTTGTTCTTCAGAAGTGATCCTTCTACGACTTCTTCTAGGCCTATATCTGCAGAGGTTGTAGCTCCACGTATCAGGCAAAGGTTTTTGAAATCACCCCCAGTGATACACCCATAGTGGTCGCTGTATCCCTCCGTGTCTGTGTGTGTTAGGTTTGAAATTCACAGTTTCAAATCTCAGTGACCAATGGGTACAATATCCCGAACATGTGGTGATAATTCAACATTTCTTATCTTACTATCCAGTTGTTTTACAACTAAAAAATTCACAAGTAGTCAAAGATCCATGGTTAAATACAAGCTATAATGCTAAATACTGAGTGATTCCATATATATTTGGTTGTGTGTATATATTTGATATTGCTATTCCCGACACACATAACAAACGAAATAAATATAATGAAGAAATATATGAAGCTTGCCGACGAGATAAATGTAATAGGAAAATGAAAAATATCTATTCTACCGATTATTATTTCTACAACAGGTGTTATTCCTAGGAGTCTTCACTAAAACATTGAGATTTAAGGCCTGAAGAAAAATTTATTGGAACAGTTACAGAAGATAACAGTTATCACATCTTTCAATATTCTTCGTAGGTTTCTTTCCGAAAGAAATAATGAGGAAGAGTCATGAGTTTTCTCTTCAGTTTATACTGCTTAAAATCTTATTTCATATTTTATTAATTTGTTCAAATAAATGTAATATTATCGGCTGGAAATTTTATCATTTATATTCAAAGCGGTATTCTATTCAATCGTTCATCACTTCACACAAAGAAAACTATGAATGAATAACAATCACTGTTAATTGACTAAGGTCCGTACACTGGATTATTCTGGGGAGAAAGCCACGGACACTACTCGTTGGTACATTGATGTTATTGGCTAATAATGCTATAGTCTATCTATATTCTAGTAGATTGATATATTTTCATAACGTTTAACGTTATCCTTATATATAATAATTCCAGGATATGTTTTGATTATAATCACTGCTTGGCTGTAGTATTAATTACCGGGTGACGGAATTATATTTTTGAAAAAATATAAAATCACAGAATATCTTCAAAAAGAAAACGAACCTGGAAACTTCCTCCTGACTCGTAAACGTCATATTTTTGTTCCTCATCGTTATTGAATTCAGATACGAATCATTGGTTGAGGTTCTCTTGATATATCTGAAAACGTGTAGTGGACGCCAGAATGTCCTTCAAAATGAAGAAACACCATCAGCGATATTTCTTGATTTTTGAGAGGTTAACTTATATTACTAACTACTTTATACAAATGTGTTCACCTGCGTGGTAGGAGTATTGCAATAGTCGAAGAGGTTTGCGGATCAGTGACCCCCCCTCTCGATATATCAATGACCCAAGTATTCCGTCTTTGATCATCATCATCAAGCAGCTCGTTCTGTCCACTGCTGGACATAAGCCTCTCGTAAACTATGCCACATCCTTCTGTTCTGTGCCGTCTGTATCCAATTCGTCTGGATGCGTTTTATATCGTCAGACCACCTTGTTGGGGACGCCCTATACTTCTTTTGCTTCGTGTCTTGGTCGCCATTCTAGAATTTTCTTGGTCCATCTTCCGTCGGTGGTTCTTGCCAGATGTCCGGCCCATTTCCACTTAAGTGTGGCGATCCTACTAATACCATCCTCAACCCCACTTCTTTGCCTGATTATGTCATTTGATATTCGGTCTCTAAGGTATAATCCGAGCATGCATCTTTCCATGGCACGCTGGGCCACTCGAACTTTATTGGCCGATTTCTTGGTCAGAGTTAAAGTTTCCGCGCCGTAAGTCATGACAGGCAACACACACTGGTTGTAAACTTTTCGTTTCAAACAAATTGGGATATCTGATTTTAAGATATTGCTGAGTTTACCAAACGCTGCCCAAGTAAGGCCAACTCTTCTAAAGATTTCACAGGTTTGGTTGTCTCGACTTATTTTGATTTCATGTCCAAGATATTTGTAGGCGTGGACTTCTTCAATTTCAGCATCACCTATCTGAATATTTTCACTTGTAATGAGATTGGTCATATATTGTGTTTTAGACGCGTTCAGCTTTAGTCCAACCCTTTCAGAAGCTAATTTTCATATAGTGTTTGTATATGTGCGATAAAAGGCTGATGGGTCTATAGTTGTTAAGATTCTACCACAACCTCATCATCACCAGGTGCTTTATTATTTTTCATCTCTGCTAATGCCGTTGATATCTCATCTATTGTTATATCTGGTATATCTTCTGACCCAGCGTTTAGTATTTTAGGTAAAGGGTTTTCTTCTGTTTGGTTTCTCTTAGTCGATAGAGCTCTTGGTAGAAACCTTTGGTAATTTCAAGGATTTCATCTTTATTCGTTGTTACGTTCCTTCCTTGTCCGCCAATTTTTCTTTCCTGGACCCAATCTTCGTCTTTGTACTTTCAAACTCCTGTTCTCCTCAATCACTCTCGTAATCATCTCTGTATTGTAGTTTCGTGTGTCTCTTCTGATAGCTTTCGAAATATCTTTGTTCAGTTGTTTTAATTCGCCTGTATTTGTTGTTTGTTTATTTTCAAGTTGTCTTCTCCTTTCCATAAGTGTCTTTGTTGTCTGACTTAATTTTCCCTTGTCTCTCGATGTTTTGGAACTACAACCTTTTTCGGCACTTTTAATGATCTCAGTTAGTTGTTGGTTTTGTTCGTCAACAGTTTTATATGTTTCGTTTTCTAGGTTTTCCAGGTTTGTTTTTATCAGCTTTTGGAATTGGTTGATATCGTTAGGAGGATTTGTTGATATCGTTGCTGTCTTAGTATTTATCACTACTTTTGCTTTAACCAATCTATGGTCACTTCCTATAGAGCAACTATTCAAAACGGTTTTGTCTTTGATATGTAGATTATATTATATATCACCCCATGCTGATTGTAAAACCATTCTTGCATGAGAGCTGGGAAGATTTTATCTTCTTCTTGTGGTTTGTTGTGTTGGAAGGAGATAGTGGAACCTTCATCGGCCATATTCGTCAGTATGGTTTTCGCAGGCAAGGATCGGCAGGAGATCTGCTCGCCTACGTCATTCATGTTTCTACATCAATGATGGAAAAACATGGGGAATCTAGAGCAATAGACCTTGACATCTCTAAAGCCTTCGATAGTATTTGGTATGCAGCCTTGTTGAATAACCTTGCTGCATATAGTTTTCCCGAAAAATTGCTAGTTGGATAAGTAGCTTTCTTTCAAATGGATCAATACGAGTTGTGGTCGACAGTGTAACATCTGATTATTTCCAGTTGCAAGCAGGAGTACCTCAGAGATCCATTCTGTTTCCAACCTTGTTTCTGTTGCAGATAAAAGATCTTCTGTCATCTACAGAGAACAAGATCTTCGGTTTTGCAGACGATTGTACCCTGGTTTTGCCTTTCAGCAGTCTGCGGCCGTGTACAACTGCGGAATCTTATCTTCAGAGTTGTCAACAAATTAATAACTTGAACTTTGACTCACAGAGGATATCTGAGTGGGGTCAGTTGAATCTGATGAGCTTCAACACGAGCAAGACGCAAGCAACTACGTTTTCTGGAAAGGTCCTCGCTTGAGAACCTTCTAATAATGCAAGGCCAACAAATTGTATCAAAGATTCGATGGACCTTCTAGGAATAACGGTCATCTCCAAGTTTTCCTGGCATGAACATGTATCAGAAATAGCTAAGTCTGTATCAGCTAAACTCAGTTTTCTTTTCAGAGCCAAGCGATAGTTCACGTCATCTCAGCTGCTGCTGAGATGACTGTATATAAGGCGCAGATTCAATCTGCTTTGGAAAATTGTTCCCTGCATGGGGATCTGTGCCCAAACATTCGTTGCGGATGTTGGATAGTGTGCAAAAACGGGCTGTGCGCCTCATGGACCACCCAGAAATTTCCAACCGCTGGCTCTCAGAAGTCAAGTTGCTGACCTTTCTTTGTTTTACAGATCAGCTCCAATGAGCTGAAAAACCTTGTTCCGGGAAAACTCAGGTTTTGCCGCAATACTAGGCTGGCAAGGAGTTCTCATCATATGGCGGTACATTTGAAGAACCCTCGAACCTCTCTCTATAAGAATTCCTTCGTTCACAGGGCCGGTAAGGTGTGGAACTCGCTTCCGTCCAACATCTTCCCAACTTTCTTCAATTTGGCCCTCTTCAAGAAGAGAGTAAACAGACACCTCAATTCTTCCCAGACGCCTACTCAGGAGGTGTGAGAGGTTCGCCTATTCCTGGAAAGCGTGCAGAAAAAAAAGAAACATGGATGATATTTTCTACAAATCTGAAATCGATGTTATTTTCTTAAGTTGAAAGTTGAAACCTTCTGGAACAATTTTCCATATTAACAATAATACTCATTTATCTGATAAGAATTTTGTCTCTAACCGATTGTATTCTTGAAATTTCCTTAGGAGATATTTTCATCAGTAAAAATGTTATGATTATGTTTTTATTCATCTACCTGATACCTAGTAAAATTAGCTATATATTCAATTTAATATATTTTTAGTGATGAGTCCAATTTTATCACACCTCAATGAAACTATCCAGGATTGATTACAATAAGAGGTCTCAGTGCACAACATGTTGCGAAAAAAAGTTTAACCAGTATCTGGATCGATACGCTAGTAGCTGGTATATGCTGGCAACCGCATTCTCAGCATTTGGATTTTACATAGAATTCATCTGCTATTTGTTTATCTCAGTTGTTACTCTGAGCCTTATAGCAATTGGAAAAGGTAAGACATGTAGATAGTTTAATTTATTTCTAGTATTATAACAACACAGTTATTATGATAATACACAAGCTTTACGATGGACATTATTCAACAATTCGTAACTAAATAATACTCATTTGGATACTTCTTGAATCTGCCAACTAGGTTCGTCATTAGCAACTTACCAGTCAAGAGATTTTGACATTTTGCATTCTGATAGGCATCCAAACGACTTTCAAGCTCCCGGTCTTTGAATACAGTTCTTCGATTTTTCTGTCTACTGCAAAACTTCTACAAAATGCAAAATTTTACGAGAAAAGCGTTGCTTGCGAATGCCATCAAATGACGCAACAACTGCTGGTTCTATGGCTCCTTCTTATATTCCCATTTTTCCATTTAACTTGAAACAAATTCACATGCACCACCGGTGCTTCTTATTTCTCTGTGTAGTTAGGCCTTTTATTATATTAATATCTTATTTTAATGAAGAAAAGAATTCTTCTCGTTGAAGTTTGTGCTCATGAAATCTTATGAATGCATGAATAAAGTAACCAAAATGTTGAATAAAAATATATATTATACTTTCCACAACTCTATTTTCACAAACACGACCGCCAGGTCATTTTCAAATGGTCAACTACAGGAAATGAAATTACTTTTACTGAGTGATTCACCAGTGGCGCGGTGCTCTTTAGCTCGTACACTCTTGAAGATTTCATTTTTGTTCGAACAGTATTGCATTTAGAAAGTAAGAATATACTTCACCAGTTTATTTTGCAGTGAACAGGGTATCCCAATTTTCTTTAAAAAAATTTTAGGTGGTTTTTTCAGATTGGAAGACCACTTTTTGTTCAAGATTCAGGAGCGGCTTAAACTCTGCTATAATGTCTTTAAGTAATTAGTTTTTTTGGTGAGTAGTTTCGTCACAAAATTTTTTTCCGTAAAAATTCATAAAAATAGGCTCTCACATCATCGCATGCTCCTTCGGCCAGAGAGGATGAATACTTTCTTCCTCTCGTTTTCTTATTGCTTTATTGATGAATTGAAATAGATTATCCCCATTTTATACAGGAGTGACTCAACAAAATTATGGAATATTGTGATTTTAAAATATCATATCTTAATTTTTCAAATGGAACACCCTGTATTCTATTATTCATGTCAACGCATAAAATATTGTGCTATATTTTTGCAGAAGTAACCTCATCTTTATCTTCGATCATTTTCGAATATTTGTAAACAATTTTGATGAAAATCCTACAAACCGTATCAAACTCATCAACATGCATCATTATTCGCAAAGAAGTTTTTTTTCTGTGATGGTTCAAGTAGTAAAAAATCAAACCTAAATAAGATAATTCTTTTAACGAATGATAAAATCAAGATGGTTAAAACGTAAATCGAGGTATGTGTTGACATTTTTTTTATTGATGCCTTCTATCGGGTGTCCGGACATATCATATTCTGCATTTTACATGGTCAACTTATCAGTGTTTTATTATTGAACATTGTTAAAGTGAGGTTTGAACCCAATTTTCTCAATTGACTGCCATGAAGTTCTCCATAGAAAGAATGGTTGATATGAATTTAAGTTTTGATTAGTCTGATAGAAACTCTTTGTTGGCAAGTAGAGTTTATGCACAAAGGTTTCTGATAAGAGGCATTCTGATGCAAGATGCTTTGAAAAACTTCTAATTATCGAAACGGGTAATATCGCTTACAAAAGATAACCAGTTATCAGTTTCGTTGATAGTGACAGAGGACCCATATGAAAGCCAAAGAGAGATTTCTCATCTAACAGATATAAGTCAAACTTCCGTCCAGTGAATCTTGAAAGTGAATAAATTTCATGCATATCATGCACAGCTGCACCAGGAACTGAACAATCAAGACTATGAAAATCGAAGCAATTTTTGCAATTGGGCAAGTGACAAAGTAGCGGAAAATCCGAATATGTTTAGCAGAGTTCTTTTCTCGGACGAGGCAACTTTCCACAAGAATGGGCTTGTTAACAGGAACAACTTTCATTATTACGCCACGAAAATCCACCTCAAGAGACAAATAGATCACCAGCATCGTTGGTCTTTGAATGTATGGGCCGCTATAGTAGATGGATATCTAATTGGGCCGCACTTTTTCGACGGGCACCTCAATAGTGAAATGTATTTAGATATTCTGCAAAATCATCTACCAATGATACTTGCCGATGTACCAGAGCATATAAGACAAGATTTGTGGTTTCAACAGGATGGAGCACCGGCACATTACTCACATCAGGTTAGGGAGCATTTGAATCATGTATTTCCAAACAAATGGATAGGACGTGGTGGTCCTGTTGGATGGCCAGCTAGGTCTCCGGACCTTACAAGTCTAGATTTTTTCTTGTGGGGTTATATTAAGGGATTCTTTCCACAAAACAGTTCGATATGAGTCAGTGAATCGTCGACGCTTTTCAGTCAGTCAATCCACAAGTGTTGTCGAAAGTGCAACGGTCTTTTCTCAGAACGATTGAGTTGTGTCTACAAAGAAACGGGCAACATTTCGAACACTTATCGACAGATAGAACACTTATGATAGATAGTCCAACACCTTGTAGATCATCTCACCAAAACCAATCTATTACGTATTTTACTACCTTAAAATATCTTCATTTCTCTGATCGAGTTTAATGATGTGCACTAATTTACTCTTCTTTCGCAACCTTTGATTTTATTATTTTAGTTTATTTTTTACTTCGAAAATGGTCGAAGATATAGGTAAGGTTACTTCTGGAAAAATATTGTATGTACTAATAACCTCTTCTTAAGTTTATTTTTTTATTTAGAAAATGGTAGAAGATAAAGCTACGGTTACCTCTGCAAAAACATGGCACAATATGTTATGCGTTAACATGAATAAAAGAATAGAGGATGTTCTATTTGAAGAAATCAAGATATGATATTTTCAAAATTACAATATTCAATAATTTTTTTGAGTCACTCCTGTATAAAACGAGGATAATCTATTTCAATTCATCAATAAAGCTAGCCTTGGGCAATAAGAAAACGGAAGAAAAAAGTATTCATCCTCTCTGGCCGAAGGAGCATGCGATGATGTGAAAGCCTATTTTCATGAAGTTTTACGGAAAAAAAATATTGTCACGAAACTACTCACCAAAAAAACTTATTACTTAAAGACATTATAGCAGAGATTAGGACGCTCTTGAAACAAAAGAGTGGTCTTCCAATCTGAAAAAACCTCCCAATATTTTTTATAGAAAATTGGGCACTCTGTTTATTTCAAAATAATTCGCTAAAGTAGATTTTTACTTTCTAAATACAATACCGTTCGAACAAAAATCAAATCTTTAAGAGTGTACGAGCTACAGAGCACCGCGCCACTGGTGAATTACCCAGTATAGAGATACTAGCCTTATTTGATATTGAGGTATTAATGACCAGCTGGCTATCAAGGGTGATGTCACATGGGTTTTTGCAAATCTTATTGATTTACAAATATTCCAACTGGTTAAATTTTTTGATATATTCTAATGTTATTGAATGTTTTGTGGTTTTTATATGTTCGCATATTGTAGAATTATAGTCAGAGGATAAATATTCTTCAAATCTGGTTTTGAAATCTCTTCCTGTCTGCTCAACATAAGCTAGCGTACACCCATTATAAGCTATTTTGTCAAGTCCTGGCTTTTGAATTTGTCTGTTTTCTGTTTTGCATTGAATAATAATCTGCTCAAGATCAGACCACCCGAGAAGGAGGTGGTTATTTTGAATTAAGAAGAATAATTGCTCAGTCAATTTCTCTAAATTCAAAATAGCCACCTCTTCCTCAAAGTGGCCATAAACGGACAAATTCGAAAAGTCAGGACTTAACAAAATTACTTGCAATGAATGTAAGGTAGCTTATGTCGGACAGACAAGTATGAATTTCGATACCAGATTCAAAGAACATTTATCCTCGGACAATATTTCTCCAATATGTGAACATATTGAAACCACAAAACATTTGATAACATTAGAAAATATCTTCAAGATTGTGTCAAAGAAAAGATAATGAATTTATTACAATGTTTGGAAATCATGACTTTCTAAAACCCAAGTGAAATCATCCTAATAGCCAGCTAGACATTAGTACTATTCCACTAATTCATCTTCCTTAAAAGGAATTTCCATAGAATAAATAAATCATCAATATTTCTCATGTTCACTCTCAGTCATTTTTATTTCAATTAAATTACAGATCTCGGTCTTACCGCTAGCGAAGTTGGACTAGCAATAACCCAATCCATGGTATTAAGTGCCATAGTTCAATATGGCGTACTGAATTGCGCCCAACTTAATTATCTGTTAGTATCAATACGAAGAATTCTCGAATATAATGCTATACCACAAGAAGATGATCCTGTGAATCCCATTTTGCCTCCTCCAACCTGGCCAGAGAATGGAAGAATTGTTCTGAAGAATGTAAATTTGAAGTATTCCCTCTGCAAGCCTAGAGTTTTGAAGAATCTGAATTTGCTGATAGAACCACGTGAAAAGGTAACCATGAACTACTATTCTTCTTCGTCATTTCATTCATATCTATTTCAATCAAATTCTGTCCTTGAGCTCGGAGTGATAATAATAATTCAATAGATATAGATATTAAAAATTTGAGTGTGGTTTGATTGGTAGACTTGCCATTGCTTCTCAGTGTTTTATTGTGGCACAGTATATCTTAAATTCTACTTACAAGCTCATCGTGAAGGCTATGAGTTTTGTGGGTGAAAGCTCAATCAACTCAGTCAGCTGCAGTGTGTCGGATCCAAATTCATAACTGAGCATTCGCACATGACGTCTTCTGTTGATTTTATCTCCTATTTACATAGTCTTCATGTAGTGTTTTCGATCAATCCGAACCTATTAAGATGATTTCTGAGGTGATAGTTCACTTTCAGGTCTAATCTGTATTGCTGAAGTCAAGCTTTGGCTTCTCCAGGGAACTTCCACTGGTGAAAAACCGAGAGTAGTTGACAGCAAATGCTTCCATACTCTCTGAATTTTCCATCCTTGCGGTCTACAGGGGAATTTTGAGCCTAGGCTCTGTTGCAATGATTCGAAAGACTGTTCCAAGGGTGGCTAATCAATCCCCTTTCCCCCTGTCCTCAATGGTTGAATGGCCCTTGAGCAACATCAGACGGAGTCTATTTCTTTCTCAAAGTCTAGCAAGGGTTGAACGACATCTTGTAGTATTAGTGACTAGCAGTTGTCGGATGACAATACCTTCAGTGCAGCTTGGATATCCGTAATGATTTTCATTGACCTACTTGTCAATCCCACTGAAAACGATTAGCAGTTTCGACACCTTGGGCAGTTTTGAAGCCGTCTGTGGAGCAATTGAAATCCGTGGGATGGTTCTTGGAGTTGGCCCTTTCCTGTCTACTAGGAATGTTGACCTTGAGTGGTAGCTCCATATTGAGTTTGAAGATTGCTATGCCAGACTTCATACTCAGCATCTTTCTGTCCCCAATTTTAGCTTTCAAACGCCGAGTACAGGGCCGACCATATTTGTCTTATTCCGGGAAAGGTGATGAAATCTGTTCGTAACCAACACTGCTGCTTCTCTAATTACAAGGTGAAAAGGTCCAAGGCCCGAGATCAGTTCCATAGTTGCTGTAGGTATAAAATGAAACGCTCCAGGAAACGTCAGGCCATTCGCTGCAATTACTACAATAGAGGATTTGGGTTGCGATTGATGTTTAAGGCTACACTACCACCAAGCAATACAGCAATGTGTTACGTGGTCCCACCACCATCACATATAGCCAGTGAAGTTTCTTTGAGACAATAATGTACAAAGTCTGGCATAATACACGAAACTATGCTTCTGAAATTTGATAAAGAAGAGCTGGTATAGATTGAATCATTACCTCGGTTATAGGAAATTTATTGCCACTTGAGTGTACGAAGGCTTAATACAAAACTAGTTTAATTCTTCTGAGAGGGCCTGAATAGCTTACGGGTACAAAAGTTTGATGCTACGTATTCAAGACTAAATTAGACACTTGCGAGATACCCAAGGTCAACATAAACAGCAAACAGTAAGTTTCAACATCTATAAGGCGCGATGCCACAATACCTTGTCGCCATGTCAAAATCACCTTTGTGGCGTATTTTGGAAAAACATATTGATGAGAGTTTTCATGGTATAAATATGTGCCTACCAACCAATGGAATGCTGAATAATAATAATAACTGCCTACTATAAACTATTATCACTGCATTATTTCACCAGCGATACAAATCCATAGTCCATACAAAATGGTAGATTCTCATTTACTACATAGAAATCTAACCTAACCTAAAACTATTTTCGATTGAATGAACTAATTATAATAATTTTTTACAGGTCGGAATTGTTGGACGTACTGGTGCTGGAAAATCATCTCTTTTGTCAGCTTTATTCCGACTAGTCAAAGTTGATGGCATCATTGAAATAGACGGATTTAATACAGGAGACCTACCTCTAAAAACTGTTCGTTCTAAGCTATCTATAATACCACAAGATCCAGTATTATTCAATGGAACCTTGCGTTATAATTTAGATCCTTTCAACGAATATGACGACAGTGTTCTCTACGAAGCCCTAAAAGCAGTCGAGCTGGACGCATCGTCTACACAAATGAGGAGATTGAGTGCTAAAGTGAGAGATAGAGGAACTAATTATAGCATTGGTCAAAGACAATTGATATGTTTAGCTCGAGCAATTATCAGGAGAAACAAAATTGTAATATTGGATGAAGCTACAGCAAATGTAGATTCCGAGTTAGTATATTTTACGATTTTGTGTGAATTTTCTCTAAATTTATCTCTGATAAGTCAATAAACAATCTTCTTTTCAGGCTCAAAACTTCATTTCAATACTCGACGCCCATTTCGCCTACAAAGCTGGTTTTATCGGGAGATAATAGTACAACAAATCTAATTCTACATGGTTCTTTTATTTATACTTAATCTATCCCTGCTATTAGACGCTTTAGATTGTCCATCATCCTCGCTATTAGTGGGCGTATCTACTCTATCAAACTGAACGGAATCGGATCTTTGTACCTATTTAGTGTTTGTATTTCCCTATATACTTCCAAAGCGTTTTCATCAATTTTACATTCTCAAAATTCATTCTATAGTTTTGATTAAAAGCATGTTGGCCAACGATAGATTATTCATGAAGTCCGTATTTTAAATGTGCTCTATTTGGAAATATTAAATTTCTCCACTAGTGTAGTCTTGCCTATATTCGAAAGAAGCAAATTTGGATTGAAGAACTAGTGTCCTATCAGTTTGACACGCATAGTTTGCATAGTATTGGAGTCCATAATTGTAGTGAAGCTTTCCTCTTAAGGAATAATATCATTCCAAAACAACAACACGGTTTCGAACTGAGTCGCTTCACAACTACTGCAATTGATAAGGGAAGGGCCAGTGGAATTACATATTTAGACTTTGCCGAGGGCTTTGATCGCGCATGGAAGAGAAGACTACTCCATAAGTTGGAATAGCTCAGAGTTCGTGATGGATTCACTTATTCCTGATAGGTTGTTTCTTTTGTGTCAAAATTGCTTCATCTTCGTCTGATAGAAGGACAGTGTTGAGCAGTTGAGTTAGATCCTTCTTGGAGCCAATCTGGTTCATTTTAAATTCTAGTGAATTGGAGAGAGTAATTGTAAACTTGTTTTGTTGTGTTTTTGTGATTCATTAATCTGCCAACAGTAGCTCAGAGATGATCTACTTGTAATATATGAGTGGAGTCGCGATTGATACCACTAAACGTCGAGAAATGTGAACGTTAGCAAGAATCATCCTCCATACTTCAACCATCTCGACGGCGATTCTCTGAAGAAGATTTGATGTCACAATCATCTTGGACTGATAGTGTACGAAGAAAATTTATAAAAATGCCAATAGTATGGTGTTTGTACTGGGAAAGTATTTTTGGCGGTGACCTTTGCAAACTCGATAAAATTATACAAGATGCCTTGAATATTGTGTTATAGTGTGGCCACCTGATTTTGTGCGTGAAAGAGAGCTTCTTGAAAATGTGCAACACCGTTCGTCGACTGGCTTTCAGGAGCAAACGACCGGACTACTCGGAGAGACTAAATACAGCTTTCGAGCAAAGCTGACTCCGTGGTGATATAATTGTTAAGTTACGAGTGCTGAGGATAACTTCTGAGCACTTAAAAGCATGTTCCTTGTTGATGGTGATCATGGGTTTCTTGTCCACCACTCAAAGTTGGGAAGAGGACCGTTTGCCTCTACAAGCAGAAAGATTTTATCTGCAATAGGGTGCTTTCGGAATGAAATAATATGCTCAAGGAAGTAGTAGGTGCACTTCTATTTTCTTCTTTATTTCCGCTGAAGCTTCTTCTCTTATCCAAAACGTAACTTATCTCGACCATATTTCTTTTTTTTTTTTTGAATTATTCTGTACTCCTGTTTATCTTTTTCATTTTAAATCAATAGTTTCCTTTCAGTTTATTGTATGAGATAACTCTTGCTCTTATCTATATGGCAAGAATAATAATAGTAATAATGTTCTGTTTATCTGGTTTTGATTGATTTTTGATCAGTTTGTCTACTATATTTTGGGTTTCCGAGTAAGGTTTTCAAGATTGAATTTTTCAAGGCCAATGTTATGTTGATAATTGAATGTTCTTTCTTATCCCTTGGTATATTGAGTATTGAAGAGTGAAGACAATTATTTTTCTCATATCTGTGTCTATTGATCAACTTATGGACTGATCTATCTTTAGAGCCATTGAAACTAATCAATCTATGAACTGAGGAATGTAAATTTTCTGTTCTTGACAATGGAATGAGTCGTTTACATGTGTCGATGCTGTTTCTGTAAGACACCAAAGGATTTATTATTTCAGATGACAAGTGTGTTCAAGAAGTTTTCCTCTTAGTCAAGAAAGTTTTCAGAAAACAAAATCTTTCATAAAATATACTTCAAATTATTTTAAAGATAGTATAGTTGATCAATAGGCACAGATATAAGAGAAAAACAAAAGAATGTTGGACGAACTGAAATATCAAGTAAAACAAGATAAAAAGAGCAAGAAGCACGTTGAAAATACGAACATACAGAAAAACTTAACATTTGCCAACATTGGTCCAGACCATGGATTTTCAAACTGTTAAATTGATGAAAAATGTTGATAACGCTTTTAAAGTATCTATATAATGAAACCAAGCATTCACTGAACGAGGACAAGGGTTTGGTTCCGTTCAGTGTACTCAACACTTTGTTAGATAAGACACGCCCACTGATAGCGCGTTCGACCAATGAGAAAGCTGGTTTATTGAAAACGTAAAGAAGCAGGAACTAATTAGGTATAAATGAAATGGCAATGTAATCAGATTTATTGTCATCTCTTGATAATGCTAAGTTAGTTAGCGAAACGCGCGCCAAGTATTGAAATAAAGTTTTGGTGATGTAATGTACAGTGTTTTTAGTGTGATGCAAAACCAAAGGTTCTATATGATATATTTTCTTTCAGGACTGACGTGGCTATTCAGAAAACAATGAAGAAACAGTTTTCGGATTGTACAGTTTTAACAGTGGCCCATCGTTTAAGCACAGTAATTAATTCAGATAAAATCTTAGTTATCGATGCAGGTGAATTGGTGGAAATTGGTCATCCGTATGTCTTGATGAACAATACTGGAGGAAAATTTTATTCGATGGTTGCCCAAACAGGTCCGTCTACGTTTGCTCAGTTGAAAAACTTAGCATTTCAAGGTTACACTGAAAAATTAGCAAAGACAAAAAAATCTACTACAGAAACCTGATGAATTTGTGATGAATAAGTTAATTATTTGAGAAAAAATTATTAAAATTATGAATAAATATTTTCTATCGAATTGTCCTGATTTTATTATATTTATATCATTCAGTAATAAACATTGGAATAATTGGTATAGAGCTCGTCAAGAATTTATTGGGAATTGAGTTGACATGAGTTTTAGTACTGCAGCTCTGGGAATATAGCAACAGTTATAATTTGATGAAGAAACATTAAATAACTTATCTGATTCGTCAATGCAAGAATTAATTTTCTAAGAGCATCACTGAATGTAATGATTCTGAAATTATTTTAATAATTGAATTTAAACATTTTTTGAATATTTGTTCTGAAATACTTGACTCTTACATGTTTTTCATGTATTTTCATTCTATAACTAGATACAATTACATAATAGATACGACTATTCTTAACTAAACATCATGGATTGCCATGAATTTCAAACCAGCGTCAGTGTCAGTGTAAATGTCAACATCACAATTATCTTCGAAAAAGTTATTTTTCAGATAAGATTATGAGTGAAAAATCGGGGGCATTAGATATAGAAGTCAAAATTACAAACTATACTGTTGCTGCCGCAAAAATCGAAATATGAACAAACACAAGTGAACGATGATTTCTACTAAGATATATTATTAAATGCTCGACGCATTTCGATACACAGTATCTTTGTCAAGAGCGAATGAATACTACAAATAAATCTTACTAACATATACTTATATATACTAAAGAGGCAATCCACCAGAGCTATCTGTATTTGAACTAATGTTTATTAAATTTATTTATGTCTACCTGATCATTAAGAATTTTCGGTGAATACCTAAATCGTGTTAATCTCTAGTACTTCCAGAAGGTTGAGTTTTATACCTCTATTCTCAGAATATAGGATTTCAAATTCTGAATTGAAAGACTGACTATTTTCCCTAAGATGATTTGAATAATTTGAATCGGTTTTTCATTGATGAAACTGCGTTTATCAGAGATTCTAACATTAAAATTGCTTCCTGTTCTACCTATATAAAACAATTGCAATCTGCACAATCCAATCTATAAACACTTGATTTAATTTGATTGAGGAGGTCGTTACTTGATGAAAATCGATATACATATTTTCAATGAAATAAAACTAAAGTATTTAGATTTTCACTATATTAACAAAACTATGACCGGTTTCACCACACTGTGGCTTCATCACATAGATACAAACTAATGAACAGGGTTATTCCTTATATATTAGTCTTATTTCCTACTTAATATTACAATAGGTACAAGAGGTATGTTGGAAAACCTATCGGAGTTGCTTACTTTATGAATTGAAAAGATTGAGTAAAGGAGAAGGATTTAGATCTAATTGACTATTAAGTAACCTACCTGAATTCTTTTCTTTGTTGATCTCTAAAATTTCCAATAGATTGAGTTTTTGTCTGTTATTTTCATTGTGTAAAATTTTGAAATTATTCATAAAGTTATGGTTTTCTTCGAGTAAGTGATTAGAATAAGGGAATCTGATCTATGATAATTAAAACTACGTTTGTGCTCGGATAATCTAACTTTGAAATTTCTGAAAGTTCTACCAATATAAATTTTATTACAATCCCGCAAGACAGTTTATAAACACCGGATTTATTACTTTTATCAATTTTAGGTTTGTTCTGTTCATTAACTTGTATCTATCTGATGAAGCCACAGTGTGGTGAAACCGGTCATAGTTTTCTTAATATAGTGAAAATTTAAATACTTTTTTTTTTCATTGAAAATATAAACACCTGATTTATTTTCTTTATTAAATGGAGATTTATAATTCCTGATAAATGAACCTAAATTTGTTAATGTTTTGAACGCTATATTTAAATCAGAATTTTGAGAAGGATTTCACATTATTACTGATATTGCCTATATATGTTAAACTATTGAATTTCTTGTCTTAGTGTTCACCGATTCGATATATATGTTGTAAAGCTAATTTTTGTTTTTTCTTATATAATATGCTGCTAACTTAATTTGCATCATAACCATTATTTATTGCGATCTGTTTTATCAAATTCATTTGTTTGAAATAATTATCATTAGACATCGGTGTGATCAAGAGTTTATGTATATAGCTATTAAATGCTGCAACTTTATGTTGGTAAGGATGTGCCGATGTATAATGAATTGTGATATCTGTATGAGAAGGCTTATGATAAATTGAAAACTGGTGTTTATTATTCATCTTGTTATTGTTAGGTCTAGGAAATTAATCGAATTGTACTGTTCTATTTCAGAAGTGAATTTTATTTTTGGGTGCAGGTTGTTGATGAAATTTTCGAATACAGTGAACTGTCTGTTTGTTTCTGTGAAACACACAATAAAGTCATCGACATATTGATACCATAATGAAGGCGGCACTATATGCCAAAAATAACTTATAACAGTTCGAAATGCTGGGTGATCACCATGGCTATGGCACAAGAAACGCCATAGCAATTAGCTATCCTTTGCATAGATCGGCTTTGTATGAAGTGTCACCTACGTATGTCGCAAGCAATGTTTACAATAGGTTACCTAAGAACTTTAGGCAAATTGATGATCCCAAAAGCTTTAAGAAAGCTCTGAAAATTTTCACTATGAGAAAGTCTATTACTCTGTTGACGAACTGTAAAAGTATCTGTGATATTTCATGTGATTCTATTCACGCTGAGTGTTTTATCTATGTCTGTGTATTTATGTATTATTGCACATACAGGGTGCTTCAACGAAAACTAAACAGAGGCTATATCTACCAAGATACTCATTTCTGATCAAAACCCAAAAACGGGTCAATTTTTGTTGCAAGAGGATATCTTTTGGGGTACAAAACTGACCTGAAATATCAACCCCATAAGCGGGGGTTACAATCCTTGAACATTTTGAATAGGAAAGATAGGTCGAGTGATGACTCAAAAGAAAGGTGGTATCTTTGTCTGCATCCCCGTGAACAAATTTTCATTTTTGATTAAAAACTGTAGAAGATAAAGAGTGAGCTACTGAAAAATAGAGGAGACTATCTATCGCCCTGAGCTATTCAAGTTTATGTGCATGGAGGTTGGTGGCCAACAATTCGAACATTTACGTTGAGTTTTAGTGACTTCAGTTCCGTTCATTTTATCAGGTAATAAAGTACAACATGTACTCGTTAATTTTCTCCTTTCGTTTATTCCTCTCTTCATTTTCAGCCATTGTATTACTTCTTTTATCTATTACATTTGAAACCGGATGTCTCAAACGAGTAACTGTCTTTCAAAAGGTGCTTATTCAGTGAAAAATCAACCCCTGTTTTATACTGTTCGAAGATAGATGGTATACCATGCATTGCATCTTCAGTCACTTTTCCGTTCTGCATCTAACTCCTATGGAACTCAATGAGAATAGAATTATTGCGAGCAGTCATGAAGGCAATCGAAATCCTTTACTTGAAAGGTATCACTGGGTCGAAATATAACCCCTCCTCTAGGGGTTGAAATTCGAGATGAGGGTGATTTCGGAAGATGACAGCTTTTGATCTAAAATGAAACTATTCCAGTTTTCGCACTAATACTCCAATAGTCTTGGGGCGATAATCTTCTATTTTTCACTGGCTCACTCTGTATCTTCTACAGTTTTCAATCAAAATGAAAATTCTTTCATGGGAATGCATACAAAGATAATACCTTTCTCTTGAGTTCGACCCATCTACCCTCTTCCAAATTTTCAAGGGTTGTCACCCCTGCTTCAGGGGTTGAAATTCGAGATGAGGATGGTACTTGATGATGACTGCCATTGATCAGCAAGGATCTGTTCCATTTTACCTCACTGAAACTTGAATAGTCTCAGGGAAATAGTCTTCCCTATCTTTCAGTTGCTCACCCTGTATCTTTTACAGTTTTCAATTAAAAATGGAAATTCGTTCAAGGCAATGTAGACAAAGATACCACCTTTCTTTTGAGTCAACACTCGATCCATCTTGCCTATTCAAAATGTTCAGGATTGCAACCCCGCTTAGGGGTTGATAATCCAGGCAAGTTCTGTACCCCAAAAGATGTCCCCTTGAAACAAATATTGACATGTTTTTGCGTTTTGATCAGAAATGAATATCTTGGTAGATATAGCCTCTGTTTAGTTTTCGTTGAAGCACCCTGTAGGTATATATGTTTTCTAAATTGGCAATATATGTATATTTGTTTGGTTAATAATGTAATAAATATTTTAATATTTATGTTGTGCATGTGCAGTATACATTTTATTTATTTGTGACGAGTACACCTGTATGGCAAGTAAAAAAATTGATTTGATTTGATTTGATCGATAAAGTATGATTGTTTTAATTGACTAACAGGTCTTGACGGCGACTGTTGCAGTTCATACGAATCCTTGCATTATATATTCTATATATATTTATCTTCGCGCGACCTGTTGGTCACAGTACCTACTAGAAATCCGGCGTCAAGAAAATGTTACTTCTGGGCTTCTATGTAAGACCGTATTCATTGTCACTATCAAGGAGGGCGCCTGCAGACCGACTGGTTTTCACGGAAAATACATTCCTTTGTGAGCTAACACTACGATGAACTGAGTTCTCTTTATCTAGTGTATATAAATTATCTTTGGATCATAATAATCTTGCAAAACTCGACTTGATAAATCATCATCGCGGCTTTCCAACAGATGTCGCTAAACGTTGCTTTCATTCATGTACACCGTTTATTTAGTGCACATTCGTTCACTAGATGACACTATAATCAGTAGAAGCAGTTTTCTTGGACATAGTATATAATGAATATATTCAATAGATGACACTAGAAGTATCATTTTAAAAAAATTGTTTGCAAGGAACGGTATCATTACAGCATGGCTCACAAAACGTATAGATTAAGTTATTTGTAGAAGAACAATGACTCGTCAGATGTCAGATTGTTCAGACCATCCTACCAACTTTTGAAGATGCTGATTGTGAAAACTTCAAGGATATAAAAGACGTAGCTCCGCTCTGTCGAAACCTCGAAAGGCGATCAGCGGCATCTCAACGTAAGCTAAATCTACCTGATATTTATGCGGAAGATACTTCACAGCTATGGATTTCCCTCCTGCCCTTCTCTTTATGGTGGTGCTGGCAAGGAGTTCGAGAGACTGTATTTTTTAAGAAGCGTTTTATATTATCCACCAATTTTGAAAATTATTCTGCGTATGGAAAGTTATATTTTATATGAGTGCTTGGAGCTGCTTTGAAATCTCAAAAAAAATCGGAGACCCTAGGAAAATAAAAAAGATGTAACCCAAGGTATCAAAATTTTGTATATTAATTATCATGCCCAACGAAAACTATTGGTAAAACAAAAAAAGTGTACGAGGTCTGGCTATTAAATAACGAGACTGGTTACGAAAAAGGGTTTTAATATAAAAATTATTCATATGAGATAAAAAACACAATATTTAACTTTAATCTACACTTTATTTGAAAAAATTCGACGACGTTTCGTTGACACAGCAGCTTTATCAAGAATGAAAAACAGAATGAAGAGTATGGTATTATAAACAAATCGTAGAACAAGTTGGATGAATAACAGGAAAATCCACACCGAGCCATTGTACAGTTAGTATGAAAGGTAATAAAAACTAATTAAACAAGTTAAGTAGGGGTGAATAATTCACATCTACCTGTTCATTCAAAAGCTTGTCCGAATGTTTGTATCTATTTATTTCTAATGCTTCTAGGAGATCTAATTTTGAACTTTTTGATTTTATATGTAATATGTCAAAGTTATTATTGAATGAATGGTTTTCTTTTATTAGGTGGTTTGAATAATTTGAATCAGATTTATTTTTATCGAAGCTACGTTTATGTTCAGATGTTCTCATGCTAAAACTCCTATAGGTCCTACCGATATAAATTTTATCACAAGAACCGCAATTGAGTTTATAGATTCCTGATTTACTTGATTTTTCAACACGAGATTTATTATTTTTAATATGTTTACCTAAGTTATTAGAAGTTTTGAAAGTTATATTAAGATTTTGTTTGACGAGAAAGGATTTAATATTTGTACTTGCAGAACCGCAGAATGTTAAACTGTTGAATATTTTATAGTCTTTATGAATAGGATATACTTCATTTATTGCTTTCTGATACAGTTTTTACGAATGATTAGATCTATCATATCCGGATTATATGAATTATTAATGGCTATCTGTTTGATGATGTTTAACTCTTTATTATAATCTTCTACTGATAAAGGTAAATTGAGTAACCGATGTACCATGCTGTTTAAAGCTGCAACTTTGTGTTGAATTGGATGTAATGAGTAGTTATGTATAATTGTATCAGTATGTGTTGGTTTACGAAAGACCGAGAAAACATGATTATTAGTTTGTTTAGTGATTTTAAGTGCAAAAATTAATGGAATCGTTCTGTTCAATTTTTATCGTGAATTTAATGTTCAAATGGATGGAATTAATGAAATTAACAAATAAGTCTAATTGACGAGTAGTTCCAATGAAAAATACTAAGATGTCGTCAACATATCTATACCAATAAAGAAATTTGGAAATGAGTGGATGTATATGAATTTTCTGTTCAATATTATTCATAAAATCTCTGCTAAAAGTGGACTCAAAGGATTTCCATGATCAAACCATTTTCACTACTGTAATATATGTTGTTGAAAGAAAAATAATTTTGTTCAATGCAAACGTCCAACAGATTCAATATTTCTGATTTAATTATGCGGTTAACATGATTCGAATTCAACATGTTTTCGATTATTATTTTGACATCACCTGGAGGAACACTTGGATATAAATTCTCAACATCAAACGAAATAAATTTTGCGTTAGGTGGTAGGTTAACGTTCTTTATGTTATTTATCAATTCGAAAGAATCTTTTATAGAAAATTTTGATTTGAATGAACAATAATTTTTAATGATATCTATAAGATAGTGCGACAATTTCACGGCTGGGGCTGTAACGTAAGATACGACTGGTCTAACGGGGTTATTTACTTTATGCAATTTAATGAGTGAATACCTTTGAGGTGGTTGAGGGTTTGGTAAAATTAATTTGTATTTATCTATTGCTTTAATTAAAGATTTTGCGTCATTTATTGCAATTTTAATATTTTTCTGGAATTTAATAGTTGGATCTTTGTTCAAAATTGTATAGTTTCCGGACGAAATGAAATTTAGAGTTTTAAATAGGTAGTCATTTTTATTTAACGCAATAACAGTATTACCCTTATCTGCTTTTGTAAAAATAACTTCATTTAGTTGAGATTTTTGTTTGATGGCCTTTAAAATATTTTGTTCTTTACTCGGTTTAAAGTCAGCTGATGATTCATTTTTATAATGTTAGATGCTAAATATTTAAGGTGAGTGTTATTAGAATTAGAAATTTCAGTATCTATGCCAAGTTCCTCTAAATCAGATTTTATCTTGTTTGATTTAATATTGTGTTTGAAACCTTTCTCCAAGAGATTTGTTTCATCAGTTGTGAAATTAGTATCAGAAAGTTTAACGAATCTATCAAAAATTGATGGTCAGAAAATTTAGTTTACGTGGAGTAGGTTTCGGTTTTCGTGACACGAGAAACTTTAATTTGCGGTATTGGATGGTATATTTATTATGTATTATTGATCTAATTTTGAATCTATTATTGTAATCTAATGAATCGAATTCAAGTGGATGAAGTCTGTACAATAACTCGGTATGAATTACCTGGAGATAAATATTGTAGAAGTCTCGTTTGTGGAACAAAATCTTGCATTCTGATTTGATCCATATCTTCTGTCCAGAGATAACTGCTCTTCGAGCTGCATAACTGTTGTTGTTGGTCTTGAGTTTGATGTATTTAGGACACACTTCACTCTTCAAACACGTGGTTAAAAACCACAGGTTTTGGGATGTTATAGCATTTTTAAGTAACAACTTAAAATACCAAAGGGCCAAAGAGCTTGTATTCGCTTTCTTCAACATTTGAATTGTGGAGGCCGTTACTTGATGTAGATCCATGATATAAATGAGATAAAAAGTTAAACCTTGTGTTTTTTATCTCATTTATATCATGGATCTACATCAAGTAACGGCCTCCACAATTCGAAAATAAAAATTATTCTACATTCGAATGCTTCCCTTCAATATACTCCCCTTTCCTCACCTCACACCTTTCCAAACGTTTTTTTCCATTGATCAAAGCAGTGCTGGAAGTCTTCTTTGGTAGGGCTTTAAGGAACTCTGCCGTATTTTGCTTAACCGCTTCCATTAACTCGAATCGGGTGAAGATTTTATCTTCGGAAACAAATAAAAGTTGCAATTTTTCTAACCGTTTCTTTATCGACGTTTACAGCCTCGGATACTCATTCGACGATCTGCACGCACAATTTGATGGACGTTGGTCACTCTTTCCGGAGTTGAAACAGTGACAGAGCGACCTGGGCGCTGTTCATTTTCAGTGCTCTCCCGGCCTTCACGGTAGAGCGTACACCACTGAAAAACACGCGCACGAGATATAGATTTATCCCCGTAGGCATCATTCGGAGTTTTATTCAATTTAACGAGGAATTTTAGATAGATACGTTGCTTCTGGTATTTGTCACACATGGTTTTCGGCACGAGAAAGAAACACGTAGGTTTCAAACCGCTACTGCACAAATACTATAATAGAAACGAAAACGTGTCTTGGTACGTGCATAGACAAGATATTTAAATGCCCAACGCACTACTCTTTTTTTCCCACTACTCTAGGGCGCCCTCTAGGTGAACAGTCTCGTTATTTAATAGCCAGACCTCGTACTACTGTGTATGGTGTTCATCATTATACTCGAGGATATGTCTTACAACTGTATGCAGTCAGTCGTAACTATTTTGTAGTTAAGCATGATTAACACGCAAATGGAATTTTTATTATTTTTACTATCAACCCAATGAGTTATTGGAGTCAGTAAAAACAACAACATCAACCTGCAAATGCTGATCGAATCCCTCCTGAAGAAATTCGACGAAATTTATTGAATTCGTTTCAATAGAGCGACCCCTTCAAAAATCCTTGTTGTTCAGGAATAATTTGTGATTTAACAGGATGAAGAACATGAGGGTGGACCACACGTTCGAAAAATTTTTCAAAAACATAAAGCTTACTGATAGAATGGTTATTTTGAACCAAATTTTTGTTGCCACATTTAAAGATGGGAACTATGCATATTTCCTTCCAGCTGTCAGGAAACACTCCATCCACAAAGGACTTATTGTACATATAGGCTAGAGGAATAAAGATAGAAGATGCACAGGCTTTGGAAAAAAGTGAATTCTATCAATTCTAGCCCCCCTACCACCTTCCAAATTCTTCAAGGCTGATTCCACCTCGGCAGTAGCAAAATTCACACTGCTTAGATGCAGTGAAGTCTGAGGCAAGGGAACCTGAGGCAAACTGTGTGATTTTTAGATTCAGGCTCAATATATACATCCCCGAAATATTCAGAAAATAAGTAAGCGATTCCTGAATTCCGGGAAAAGTTGGGAGTTTAGATTGTTGCGAACGGCTATCCGCCATCGAGTTTAGAACTTGCCATCGTTGCCCGATAACGTCGGAAAACCGAATAATCCGCGAGATCCAGAACTTCACAGCCAAAAGCAATTGGATTTAGCCAGGAGCAAAAATGATATAATAGTTATTGGCAAATGCATGGAGTTTGAAATTATTTAATTTTGTACTCAACGCTCGGACATTTTGATAAAATACACTCAGAGATTATATTGTTAACAATATCATATATTATATATATATATATATATATATATATATATATATATATATATATATATATATATATATATATATATATATATATATACCATAATTAATACCATTGCCAGGCAATGATTATAATCAAAACATATCCTGGAATAATTATATATTAGGATAACGTTAAATGTTATGAGAATATATCAATCTACCAGAATATATACATACTATAGCATCATCAGACAATGATATCAATGTACCAACGAGTAGTGTCAGAGGTTTTCTCCCGGAAAAATCCAGTGTACGGACCTTAGTCAAGTAACACTGAATGTTACTCATTAATAGTTTCCTATGTGTGAAGTGGTGAACGATCGAATAGAATACTGCTCTGAATATAAATATGACAAAATTGTCAGTTAATTATATTACATTTATATAAACAAATAAATAAAATATGAAAATAGATTCTGGGCAGTATAAACTAAAGAGAAAACCTATGACTCTACCTCATTATTTTTTTCGGAAAGAAACCTCTACGAAGAATAGATTTGATGAATGTTATCTTTTGTAACTGCTCAAACAAATTTTTCTTCAGACCCAAAATCTCAATACTTTTGTGAAGATTCCTAGGAATAACACCTGTTGTGGAAATGATAATCGGTAGAATAAAAATTTTTCATTTTCCACATTTTTTAATCTCGTCGCCAAGCATCATATATTTAGAAATTTTTTCATTGTGTTTATTTTGTATATTATGTGTGTCGGGTATAGCAATATCAATTATATATGTTATTTGATTCTGTTTATCAGTAAGAATGATATATGGTCTATTGCGTTTTACAGCTCTGTTGCAAAGAATTGTTTTATCAGAATAAAGTTTATATTTGTCATTTTCACAAATAATCTCAGGTTCATATTTGTGAAATTATTAGGTCATGTTTAATTCTAGATTAAAATGAATAATATTAGCGACGGCATTATGTCTTTCTAAATAATCTGTTGAAGTAAGGTCTGAGCAAGATGATAATATATGAAAAACTGTTTCTGAAGAACAGAAACATCTATATTTTGTTTGATGATGTGTTTTCTATAATTCCTCGTGAAAACAACCTGATCCTGGATCGCAATTGCCAAGCCTTCTGTTATATATATATATATATATATATATATATATATATATATATATATATATATATATATATATATATATATATATATATATATATATATATATATATATATATATATATATATAGTGGTTTAACATTCCTCGTGAAATTGCACCACTTCAAGCTTTCTTCATTCTTAATTTAGGATGAATCACTCCCCTTCTTCCGGTTTCAGATTCTTTCTGTAATTTCCTTCCATGTTTTCCTGTCTAAAGTCTTTTCTTTCCATCTTCTGATTCCTGCCCTGCTGATATCTCTTCCCTCTACTTCCTGTAGCCACCGCAATCTTGGTCTACCGCATCTTTTGCTTCGTCTTGGTTCCCATTTTATTGATGAAAATATTATTGAACCTGCATTTGCTCTTCACACATATCCCAACCATTTCGCTCTTTGTTGTTTGATTTTCTTTACCACATCATCATCACCCACTTCTTCATAAAATCTTATCATTCATTCTCATTCTGAATTCGTTGTGTCCAATTTTAACTTATTCCTTTTTTTGTCATAGAGATAGCTTCTGCCGCGTCATCATACTAGGTTTTATCATTGTCTTACATATATTCATCTTTGTTTTCTTCTTCAAAATCTTATTTTGCAGTAGTTTTTTATTGGCGTACATTAGCCCTACTAGCCGCTATGATTTCTTCCTTCATTTCTGTTGTTGTTTTTCTGTCATTTGTTATCGTTACGCCTAGATATTTTATACTTGTCTTTTCCTAGAATTCATACCCTGTGATCTTCAGGGTTCCTGATCCAATTCTTCTCCTCGTTCTCATAATTTTTGTCTTTTACTCGTTTATTCGTCCTACCCTTTTTCCTTCATCCATTATCTTGATCAGCATTTCTCTCATCAGTTCTACATTCTCGGCTATTAAAACAATGTCATCTGCATAGGCTATTATCTGTTTTCCTCCAGTTCTCAGGTTACCTCTACCAGTTTTTCTCACAACGTATTCGAGTACAATATTGAATAGGGTCGCTGATAGAGCATCTCCTTGTTTGAGTCAAACAAGGAGTTTCTCTGTTCTCATGTTTGTTTTAGTTTCTTTCAGTGTGCATATCCATATCCATATCAATCTCCTCATTTTCGTCTCTACTCTCGTTTCTCCTAAGATCTGCATAAGCTTGTTCCTTTTGATTGAGTCGAATGCTTGCATGAAATCAAGGAAAAGCATATCTTTGTCAATTTCGTACGTGTGCGCCTTTTCCATAATTTGTTTGAGTGTATCAATAGCATCTACTGTAGATCGTCCTTTAGTGAAACCACACTGTTATTGCCCTATTATTTTCTTTGCACTCACTGTTAGTCTTTTCTGTATAACCGTAGATGAAATTTTGTATGCTGTATTCAACAATGTGATTCGTCTATAATTTTGGCATATTTGCTGGTCTCCTTTCTTATGAATTGTTATAATCGGCCCCATATTCCATTCCAGCGGCATGCATTCGTCTCTCCAGATCCTACTCTTCTTCTTTCATGTGCTGTGTCTGGTCTCTCTGGCGATAGCAATCACTTCTGCAAACGCATTCCGATCTTCCGCTTTTCTGAAGAGTTGTTCCTCCCCTCGTATTCCCGTCCAATCTCGGATGTTCTTAAGCCAGGATATCTATTTTCTGCCGACTCCTTTACGTCCCTCTATCTTTCCTTTCATGATCAGCTGTAGTAGTTTGTACTTAGATCATCGTAATATGTGCTCAAGATAGCTTTTCTTTCTACAATTGATATTTGTTAACAGCTCACGGTTACATCCTGCTCTTCTAAGGACTTCTGTGTTAGTTTTTCTAGCTTTCTACGGTATTCTGAGCATTCTTCTATGAGCCCACATTTCAAAAGCCTCCAATTTATTCAATGTGTTGACCCTTAGAGTCCAAGCTTCTACTCCATATAACAGAACCGACCAGGCACAGCATCTAAGCATTCATTGTCTTAGTTTAACATTCAAATTGTCTTTGCAGAACAACAAAACAAGATTTACCTCTTCTGTTATATAAGCTCCCAGATATTTAAATTGTCTCACGCGCACAATCCGTTTGCCGTTCAGTTGTAATTCTTCTTCATTATGACTTTGTCTGCTGAATACCATAAATTTGATCTTGTTGACATTTATATTTATCCCCATTTTCTGGCTGATGCTGTTGATCTTGTTCAGTAGTTCTTGGAGGTCCTCTATATTTTCAGCTAGTAAAACCGTATCGTCTGCATATTTTATAGTGTTGATTGGTGTTCCGTTTACTTTTCCTTCCATTTCAGTTTTTTATGGCTTCCTTGAAAATATCTGGTCTGCATATAGATTGAAAAGTAAGGGTGAGAGTACACACCCCTGGCGAACTCCTCTGTTAATGTTCATATCAGATCCTCCTCACTAACAAGAATATAATCCTTTTCAATTACTCGCCTCCATATTTTATCAACTCCATATTTGAGTTGTCACTTCCTCTCCTGTATTTTCTCCTGTTTCCACCTCTTCGTACTGTTATGAAGAAGTTCTGTGAAGTAATCCTTCCACACCTGCTTACCCATTTTCATCCACCAACTCTTCAATTTTTATCCTTTATACCGCTAATTTTCCCTTTATAAACTTTGTTGAAATTTTCTACATTCTCAAATGTGTTTTCTTCAGATAATCTCATGTCTAACTCATTTGCGAGAGCATTCCTCACTGAAGTTTTTCAATATTCCTCTGTGTTTTGCTCATTCCTCTTGTCTTCATAATTTTCAGCTTCGGTTTCATTTTCGCCATAACTGAGAAATGGTCTGTATCTTCAGACTCCTCTGTAAGACCTCACATCGGTTATTGAAGACTGTTATTTTCGGTTTATTAACATGTGGTCTATCTGATTTGTGTACTTTCTATCTGGAGTTGTCCACGTTATCTTGTGATGTCTTGGTTGCTGAAAAATAGTACTGCTCACTTTCAGATCCATTTCTCCTGCAAGATTACATAATTTTTTCTTGTGCACAGTGTGTTTGCCCGCAGTCCTCTTTCCCTACTTGCGCATTGAAATTCTTCTTCTTCATCTTTCACAGCCTCATCTCGTCCACTGCTGGACATAGGCCTCTCTTAACCTTTTCCAATTTGACCGGTCTTGGGCATCCTGAATCCAATTTGTGGAGATCCTTTTTATGTCGTCCGTCCATCTTGTTGGCGGTCTGCCTCTGCGTCTGAAGGCTTCGTGTCTAGGGCGCCACTCCAATATCCTTTTTGACCATCTGTTGTCTGACATTCTTGAGACATGGCCTGCCCAGTTCCATTTTAAACGTGTGACCCTATCTACAGCATCTGTAACCTTACTTCTTCTTCGTATCTCCTCATTTGAAATCCGATTTCTCAGACTTATTCCCAACATGGATTTTTCCATGGCTCGTTGGGTCACTTTTATTCTGTTGACAGTCCTTTGGGTAAGTGTTAGTGTTTCGGAGCCATATGTCAGTACCGGAAGGACACATTGATCATAAACTTTGCGTTCAAGACTTGGAATATCAGACTTGAAAATGTGTCGTAATTTTCCGAAGGCAGCCCAGGTCAGTCCTATTCGTCTGCTTAGTTCACAGGTCTGGTTGTCTCTTCCAATTCGTATTTCGTGCCCTAGATATTTATATGAGGTTACAAATTGGATTTCTTTTTCCCTTAGTTTTAAGTTACAGCTGGGGACTAAGTTAGTCATGAATTCTGTTTTAGCGGTATTGATCTTTAATCCAACTTGTTGGGAGATACTTGACAAATCTGAGAGCATTTCGTATGCCTCATCTAGGCTATCTGAGATCAACACAATATCGTCGGCGAAACGCAGGTGATTTAGCATTTCCCCATCCACACGTATGCCTCAATTTCCCATTTCGAGCTTTTTAAACATATACTCTAATAAAGTTGTGAAGAGCTTGGGAGATATTGTATCGCCCTGACAGACACCCCTTTCGATTTTAAACTGGTTTGTTTCTTCGTGAAGTCTCACTTTTGCTGTTGCGTGTTTCGTAGATATGTCGTAGTAGGGAGATATATCGATGATCTATACGACAGTCGGCAAGAGCTTTAAGCATTTCGTAGTGATTTATGGAATCGAACGCTTTTTCATAATCTACAAACGTGAGAACCAGAGGTTTATCGTATTCCACACATTTTCTATCAGTGACTTTATAACCTGTAAGTGGTCGTTTGTTTCATATCCAGCTCTAAAGCCCGCTTGTTCTCTTGGCTGATATAAATCCAGTTTGTTCGTAAGTCTCGCTGTTATGATTTTAGTAAAAAGCTTATAAAGCTGTGTAAGCAGACTAATAGGTCTGTAGTTTTGTAAGTCGGTGATATTACCCTTTTTGTGCATAATAACAATGATGGCGTTGTTCCACTTCTCTGGGGTTGTTGCTTCATCTAGACATTTGTTGAAAAGTCGAGTTATGGACTTAAATAGTTGTTTTCCTCCCATTTTTATAGCTTCTGCAACGATGCCGTCTTCACCTGGTGCTTTATTGTTCTTCATTTCGTTAAGCGATCTTAAAACTTCATTTTCAGTTATTGCTGGAATATCCTCTGATCCCTGGTTTACTATTTGAGGTAAAGGAGGTGCATTTTTTAATATTCCGGCTTGGTGTTGGTCACTGTATAAGCTGGTATAGAAATTTTCGACAATTGTGATTATCTCCCTTCTGTCGTTTGTTACTTCTCCCCTTTCATTTTGTAATTTAACTATTTCTGTTTTTCCCAAACTCAGTTTGTTTTGAAGTATTTTCATGTTTTTATTTTCTTCTATGGTTTTGGTTATCCATTTTTATTGTATTTTCTGACATCGGCTCTTACAGCTTTTGTTATATCTTTGCTTAGTTGTCTTATTTGGTCTCTATGATGTGAATGTCTTCCTAGCAGTTCTCTTCTTTGTTTCATTAATTGTATAATAATTGATGTATACGTCGTTAACTTCCCTCGTTGTTCATTGATTTCGGGCAATGTTTTTTCTGAGCTTCGTTGATTGATTTGACTATGTTGTCGTTTAATTTTTCAATGCTCATTTCATCAGGGTTTTCAAGATTCTCTTCTATTGTCTTCTGATATTCTTCGATGTCATCTACATTCGTCCACTTTTTATTATTTTGTTTGTTAATCAATTTCGTCCGCTCCTTTCTTAGATTCAGTGACACTATTGCTCTTACCATTCTATGATCACTTCCTAGAGATAATCTATTTAGTACAGTTACATCAGTAATTATTGCTTTTTTATCTGTAATAATAAAGTCGATTTCGTTTTTCATCTTTCCATCTGGACTGCTCCATGTCCACTTGCGATGTTCTGCTTTTTGGAAGAATGTATTCATTGCATTGAAATTGCTCAATAGGATTAATGAGTCCTCCTTTGATATATTCTGTATTTCCTCCTCAAGTTTTTCGTAAAAGTTTTGTTTTTCCTTTATATTAATTTTTTCTTTTGGTGCATAGACATTGAACAAGGACATATTGAAGGGTTTGCTTCTATTATTGAGTAGGCCAGTCGTTCATTCATGGGCTTGAATGCTTTGTCTTTCAATCTCTTCATTATTATGAATGATTTCCTTGTGTGTCAGCTCCTGAATATTGGAGTGAAAAGTATTTTTTATCTATTTTCGCACTGCCTTTTCATCGAATTTCCTGTAGGGCAGCCACGTCTACCTTGTACCTATTCAGTTCTTCCCCTAATTCCTGGTTCTACACGGAACAATATTATTTAACGATTTATTTATATGGCTGATGTCCTTATATTGATAACATTCTATGTTAGGTAATAAATTTGTGTGTAATTCCAGTTCAAAGTAACAAATAATACACAAATAGCTATTACAATCCGCGAGTTCTAAAATGATTCCTTAAGGGTTGCATCCGAGCTGCAAATTCAAAATTTGTATCAGCCTATTAGGCTTTAACATTTATGGAAAATGACGTGTAATGGTTTGAGCTTCCCATTAAACCTAGTTGTGAATCGTGTGTGTAAAGTACGGTGAAAAGAATAAAAAAGGAAGGACTTGATGTATGTATTTGACTTTTTGAACCCCCTAAAAAGAAGGAGAAGTTTTACTAAAACTGAAATAGAAGTGGGAAGAGATGATTTCATTAGAAATATTTATAATTACTACAAAACTGCAAGCAATTTATTCATTACAGATGAAATAAAAGTCAGATACCAGAAAAATTTTCGTAGAATCACTGGATATTAGGACGAAGCGACTAGATTATTCAAAAAAGATTAGGATATATAAAAGAAAAAACCGGCCAATTACTTATATTGATGAAACATATATCAATTCTAACCACATTACTTCTCATCAGTGGTTAGACAATTCTGTTCATGGATTACCGTAAAGTGGGGTGACATTGATCAATTTTGAACAACTTTTGTTAATATTTTCAACAATTTTTATTATATTTCTATTTTGTTTTTTAAACCTCCTTAGATTCCTTCAGTACTACCGAATTTAGGCCTCAACTTAAGCCAATCATTCATCAGTATCTAGAAAAAAAATAAAACATGAGTGATCAATGTCATACCCTAAGTGGGGTGACTTTGATCAGGCCTCTTTTATTGCATAGAAATGCTGGAGAATATGTTAGAAATGATTAATGTCGCCCTCTTCGAAATCGGTGTTGTGGAACAAAAGTTATTGGATAATTTGTATGAGGGGGTGAGATTGATCAGACGGGGTGACATTGTTCAGCTCAATTACTACGGAATAAAAAGTGATTCAGAGGATATCATTTATTTATTAATGTCATTTGGAAAATGATATCTTATTATTCTGTCTGATATTTTAACACACTTAGGGTCTGGTAAAAGTGCCACAATATCACCAATTTGCACTGTTGAAACATCATTCTCGACGAGTTTAAATACACTTCGCGAATGAGCAGACTTTAAACCGACAACTTCAAAGACGTTATCTTTTAAAACTTTCTGAATGAGGCACACATAGCGAAATTCTGTTTTCTTTCTTGAACCAGATAGAAATTTAACTAAGACGAACTTTCCGAAGATAATATTGTCTAAAGTTGGCTCGAAATATTCTATAGGGTCTGCCGTCGGTTCATCTATAGATTCATCGTCTTCTGAATTATCATCTAATTGTATATTCTCATTTTTCTCCTCGCTGGACGAAAGTTGAATACTCGGACCAGCAACAGATTTTCCTGGTTCAACATGTAAAAGCTTCTTTCGCTGTCTCTGAGGTCTATTGACATTATACCTTTGAGTTTTTAGAAAATCGGTGAGACTATCTGCAACATTAGCTTCTACATTGTCAGAAGTGTTACCTGGTAATTTTGAAGAACTCGATCAGGATTGAAAGGCATAAGACCGCAAGCTGCAAATCCAGAAATGAGATTGCGTGTAACACCGCTTCTTTCTTTAGAGTTGTCCTTAGGCAGAACTTCGTCCATGTTAATAATGCACTGTTTCAGTAGAAGAGGAAATTCGTTCTTAGGAATCCCAGAAGTTTTGGAATTTCTAACTTTCCAGGCTGATAGTGTTTTCCTCCAACTTTCTTTGAATGGACGAAAAAAGCGACATCCAAAGGCTGGCCGATATGGGTGCAGTTGGGAGGAGACAAAAAAGAGATGTCATTTTCTTCACACGTTCTCAGTACTTCTGGATTAAAGTGTGAGGCCAAATTATCTCCCAAAAGGACTTTTCGTCCATTTAACCTTTTAGCGTGTGGTAGAAAAACTGTGGAAAACCATTCGTGAAATGTGGCATATCTATCCAACCGTGCGAAGTTCGGTTGAATCGAGTACCTTGCGAGCAGCATATCTTATCACAGCATGGTTTGCCCTTAAGAGCATTCTCAGTCCATGTATTCCACAAGTTTTCGGCCTTGTATATTACATAGGGCGGCAGTAGAGTGCCTGATGCTGATCCACACATCATTAAGGTCGTTGATGATTTTGAATGGTTGCAAACTTTTTCTGGGTATTTTGTACCTCTACGATAAATGCGCAACTTTTTCCTGGATCATCTGTAACATTTGATTCATCGTAGTTAAACACATTCTCCGGGGAACACCATCCAGGGTGACTCGCAAGTTGTTGAAATAGTCTCTTAGTATGGAAGGAGTCACCTGACTCCGTTTCGCACTAATATTGGACGATAATCTTTTCCTGCGACATGTTGGTGCCTCTTAAGGAAACTGTTGACCCAGTCTTTACCAGGCAAGTTATTGTTGAATTTGTAAATGTTTCTACCACTTTTATCTAAATAACTTTTCAGGAACATTCTTAGATCTTGTGGAGACAAGGAAATCCCCAGTCTGCGCATTTCAGTATATTCGTCAAAATGGCTCTCTCTTCAATGTTTGATAGTATTGTCTGCCCGCCGATTTTTTGAATCTGCGCCCATGAAATCTGTTGTTAAGGGTACCATAAGAAACATTGTAAGTGCGAGCTGCTTGGCGCATAGAAAGTGTATTATTTGTAACGTCTCGAAGGGCATTTTCTAGTTGTTCATCAGAAAAATTGTTGTAAGTTCTGCTGCCTAGCTTTCGCGTATATGTTCTGCCCATTTTCAGTTTTCTGATTCTAAAAGTAAAAGAAACAGGTAGACATTAAAATCTGAAAACGATGGGGCGAGATTGATCACAAGTACATATCAACTAACCTTCCAAATTGAGCGCAGCCTTCACAATCGATGACAGGTAAATATCTTATGGTGCATAATCCTCGACGATTAACGAGTTTTTCCCGGGCAAGAAAAGTTTGCGACACTCAAATTTACACGTTTTTGACACGAAACTTTAGAACGCTGTAGAACGAACCTTCCTTTACACTGTCGCGATATGTACTGCTGGATCGAAAGCCTAATGTGTTTACTATCGCCTGAAAAAAGCTGCCTGAGAATCAAAGCAAAGGTGGTGGGAAATTTAGAATTGAACACAAAATGGCAGCGCGATCAATCTCACCCCGCGAGATCAATCTCACCCCACTTTACGGTACATAATTGGAAAATGTCCTCGGTTAGTTATAACTCACGCTGTCAATAAGCGGGGAATCTTTCCAGATTCGCTTTTAATATTCAAATCTGGAGCAAAATCAGGAGACTATCATGAAGATATGAAACATGAAAATTTTAAAATGTGGATAGAAGATAAATGAATATCAAATTTATCACCCAATTCTGTGGTTGTAGTGGATAACGCTTCGTAGCACAATGTAGTCACAGATGTAGACATATGCTATCGATTCCCTACTGGTTACTGAAATCTAACCCCCTATCATCCTGAATTAAACCCAATAGAAAAAATGTGGGCATATGTCAAAAACTGGGTTGCCTCAGAAAATTTTACTTTCAAGTTAGAAGATGTTAAGAATCTAGCAATTAAAACATTTGCTGATCCGCAATGTTCAACTGTTGCCAAGTCAATATGTGAAGAAGTTGAAAAAATTGAAGTACAAAATTTAGAGAAAGAGCATATTGTGGATGATGAAAATGTGGATCCTATATTTTTCATCAAGGTGAAGATTACTGTTATGAACACAGTGATGATGAGGACACCGATGACAGTGATGTAGTTTTTATTGCAAATTAATCACTAATAATATTGTAACGATATCCAATCGTCGTATCGATTGTGTTATATAAATTAGTTTCAATTGTTTACGTGAAAATAAATTAGTTAGAGTTTTTGTAACGTTGAAGTGTTCAATTCGAACCCACCAATAATTTCAAATTGACAAATATCTATCATAATATTATGTTTAGTTTCATAATTGAATAAATTTTTTGTTCTTATTATTTTGAGGAAGTTAGTCATCTAAATGATTCAAAATTACTTCCATGTAGGTGAGCAGGTCTTAAAATCTATGAACTTTTATTTCGTTAATAATAAGTATCATTGAGAATTTGAATTTGGATATTGTTGAATTAATACCAGTTCGATGATCTTCAACTAAGTACCTAGCTATCAAGATAGATCAAATAACTGAGGATTAACAAATGTATGAAACCTATTCTTTCAACTAATTTTACAGCCGTTTATGATATCTCCTTTCTACCCAGCAGTTTGGGATACAAGAGACCAGTTCAGTTCTTAAAGGGTTATATTATATATTTTCTATTATTTAACTATTTTGTTTGGCTTACAAAATATAACACGCCCGAAAATCGAGGATTACTTGAAAGTAATTTTGGAAATTTGTTTTCTACATTTTTAGTGGTTGAATACTGATAATCGATATTGAACCTTAATGATGATTGGCATGGCTCATTTTAGAGCTTACGGAGTCAAGCATGTTTTCGAGACTAGCCTTTTTCTATTTGATTTTTGAAGAACATACTTTCTTCACGCACATACCGTACGTCTTGCAATCAACGTTACATTTATGTTGAGCTGTAATAAATCGATCTATTTATACGTTTGTACCAATTAGTTGTTTCATTCAAAAGTAATAACACGTCAGGAATTTCAGTCCATTATAATGATGAATTACAATCAATTTCACGGTACCATGAACGTATCGGTCGTTGAACTTTTTTGAAAAATTATTATATGTACCGATACATGCGGAGGTGTACGTTTTATGTTTACAATAATCGTCATTATATGGTCAAGATTTGATCACTGAGGCATGTACTTTCTTACGACTTGCATATGGATTTTAAATATTGAATACGACTGCATGTATAGGTTGTAAAAGAACAGTTTCAATGATCAGTATAGTATTAATAGATTTACAGTATTTCTGTTTATGTTTGTTCCGAGTAATATATCTCATAATTTTACATAGAACGACAGAAAGTATGTTGGTCCATTGAAATGTTATAATTTAAACGCCGAAAATTGCATTTCTTAGAGGACGCGTCGATAGAAGCTTTACAGTTTGAAGGGGTGCAAACACCGATATCTCGGAAACTATACGCCCTACAAAAAATTGTAACGACAGCAAATCGTTTGGCCTACAAATATGCTCATATAACTTTTCGCCCTAAATTTGAAATTAAAGAAGTTATGAGTCAGAAAATTTCTATAAAATTTTCTTTTTTGCTGTATAATTTTTTATATATTTTACAAAAAACAACTCTCGACGAATTTTGTAGGTGGTCTTTCGAGGAAAATTTCCTTTACATCCCTACCTACACCTTTACTTATTCATTGCTTATATATATATATATATATATATATATATATATATATATATATATATATATATATATATATATATATATATATATATGGTTTCTTCGTTTCTCGTCCGTTGATCCTGGTAATGACCATTCGTTGGTTGTTGTTGACGACGTTTCGGCTGGATGGCACCAGCCATCTTCATGTCGGAGTATATTGGTTCACTGCTCTATGTGCCACTGTATGCTGAATTTATATTCCCTCGCGGTCTCAGGTTGTGGTGCGGTGGCGGTGGCACGTTCCTATTGGTCGGTGGCTTGACCCGTTTGCGTTGCATGATTGGCTCTGTCCTCGGTGTCTCCCTACTTGTGTTTGCGTTGGGTTCTCTTGTTCTTGCTTTTACAGGTTTCAACATAGATTTCCATATTGTTGGTATGTTTAGGGCGTCATCTCTCCTGTTCATTGCCGTGTGTTTTTCTATTTCAATGGCTTCTCGTAATTTTCTTTTACGGAGTTATTCTATTTTGGCTACCTGTTTGTTGTCGTAATCGAGTTTGTGGCCTGTTTTGTGCGAGTGTTGAAACACAGCAGATGTACTGGTTTGTTGGTCTTCTGAGTTATTATGTTCTCGTATCCGAACCTCCATTCTTCTATTTGTTTCCCCAATGTAGACGAGCTCACAGCCTTACACGGAATTTTGTAGACTCCTTGGTTTCTTAAGGAGAGAAATTATACTCCCACAAATTTTTTGAAGGACGTATAGTTTCCGAGATATCGTGGAAAAGGTGCATGCACCACTTTTCCAAGTTGGAGGCCAGGAAACAAGGGCGGCAACCCCACAAACTTGGAGTTAAGCTTCTATTGATCACCCCACATGTCCAAATATTAAATTGCGTTCTCTAAAAATGCAAAGCTTATGTAACATTTCAATGCACTATACATCAAAATACATAAAAACCCCAACAAGTACAGGGTGGCCTAGAAAACTTTTTGTATTATGTTTTTGGCTGATAATATTCGATTCGTTGGTTCATAGCAGTTTTTTACGTTGGAACCGTGTACGGTTCATATGAAATTTTCTGGCTTCAAAAAGCGAAAGAAATGTATCAAGCAAAACGAGCTAAAGAAAGTGAAGGTGATAGAAAAAGTCGATTACAGAAACGACAGGAACAATTAGCGTCAAAAACACCTGAGCAATATGAGGCCAGGTTAAAAAAGCAACGTCAGCGATATACACAAATGACGGCGTCAGAAACGCCTGAAGAAGAATAAAAATTAATTTTACCAAACCCTCAACCACCTCAACTGTATTCACTCATTAAGTTGCATAAAGTAAATAACCTCGTTAGACCAGTCGTATCTTACGTTACAGCCCCAGCCGTGAAATTGTCGCACTACCTTATAGATATCATTAAAAATTATTGTTCATTCAAATCAAAATTTTCTATAAAAATTCTTTCGAATTGATAAATAACATAAAAATCGTTAACCTACCGCCTAACGCAAAACTTATTTCGTTTGATGTTGAGAATTTATACCCAACTGTTCCTACAGGTGATGTCAAAACATTAATCGAAAACATGTTGAATTCGAATCATGTTAACCACATAATTAAATCAGAAATATTGAATCTGTTGGACGCTTGCATTGAACAAAATTATTTTTCTTTCAACAAGATCTATTACAGTAGTGAAAATGGTTTGATCATGGGAAATCCTTGAGTCCACTTTTAGCAGAGATTTTATGAATATTATTGAACATATACACATCCAAAATTCTTTATTGGTATAGATATGTTGACGACATCTTAGTATGTTTCATTGGAACTACTCGTCAATTAGACTTATTTCTTAATTTCATTAATTCCATCCATTTGAACAATAAATTCACGATAGAAATTGAACAGAACGATTCCATTAATTTTTGGACTTGAAAATCACTAAACGAAATAATAATCATGTTTTTTCGGTCTTTCGTAAACCAACACATACTGATACAATTATGCATAACTACTCATTACATCCAATTCAACACAAAGTTGCAGCTTTAAACAGCATGGTACATCGGTTACTCAATTTACCTTTATCAGTAGAAGATAAAGAGTTAAACATCATCAAACACATAGCCATTAATAATTCATATAATCCGGATATGATAGATCTAATCATTCGTAAAAACTGTATCAGAGAGCAATAAATGAAGTATATCCTATTCATAAAGACTATAAAATATTCAATAGTTTAACATTCTGCGGTTCTGCAAGTACAAATATTAAATCCTTTCTCGTCAAACAAAATCTTAATATAACTTTCAAAACTTCTAATAACTTAGGTAAACATATTAAAAATAATAAATCTCGTGTTGAAAAATCAAGTAAATCAGGAATCTATAAACTCAATTGCGGTTTTTGTGATAAAATTTATATCGGTAGGACCTATAGGAGTTTTGGCATAAGAACATCTGAACATAAACGTAGCTTCGATAATAATAAATCTGATTCAAATTATTCAAACCACTCATTCAATAAAACTCTGACATATTACATATAAAATCAAAAGTTTAAAATTAGATCTCCTAGAAGCATTAGAAATAAATAGATACAAACATTCGGACAAGCTTTTGAATGAGCAGGTAGATGTGAATTATTCACCCCTACTTAACTTGTTCAATTAGTTTTTATTACCTTTCATACTAACTGTACAATGGCTCGGTGTGGATTTTCCTGTTATTCATCCAACTTGTTCTACGATTTGTTTATAATACCATACTCTTCATTCTGTTTGTCATTCTTGATAAAGCTGCTGTGTCAGCGAAACGTCGTCGAATTTTTTCAAATAAAGGGTAGATTAAAGTTAAACCTTGTGTTTTTTATCACATTTAAAGAAATAGATCATCAATACTATCAATTAATTGAGTCCAGGAGACTATATAAATGTTAGTATAAGTATACTTTTTCCTCTGTATATCAAAAAAATATAAATTTGAAATATTGTCTAAGATTTCATCGGTATATTCATAAAACATTCAATTCAGCGTTTGTAGTAACCAACTAACTTAGAAAGAACGAGGAGCATAAAATACCTGATTTCTATTTCTAGCCACTTAATCCTATCTTGATAACAAAGACTGAAACCTTGAAGGGGTAGCACAAAAAGGAAGTTACCCATTAATCGCCTCTCACCATTCCATAATATAAATACCAGACTGAGATAAGTACAGAAATTAATTTTAGACGAACATATGTCTTATGTGACACTTCAAGTATTTTCGTGGCTGTAATTCAAGTTTTAACATACATTTCCTCCTGAGTCTATTTTGTTAAGATAATATGCAGTCAATTTAGACAAGAATATTTAGTACATATGCATTCATAAAATATTTAATTACAAATAAAACACATAAAATGAAATAAAAATGAACTGAAAGTTAATTCTTTTTTCTGCTAATTTCGTAGTATCTTTCAAAAGCATAGTTTTTAAGTTCACGGAGAAACATAATTTTGTAGCAAACAAATTCGGTATATTCAGACTATTTAGAATAGAATAGAATATTTATTCATTCAATAGAATAATTGCAATATACAATTGCATATACAATTATAAGTTGAACAAGTCACAAATACATAAATACCCTTTGAATTTGGGAGGCTTTTTACTTGGTAAAATTCCATTATCAATAATAAAAAACAAGTACTGTGTTTTAAGGAATTTTACTTAATAATTGCGATTCGTAACGCGTTTCACTACACCGTAGCTTCTTCAGACGAATGATTATGCAGAAAAATGTAAATGAGAATATAACTATAAATGTTCTTGAGTAATTAAAAGCTTATTGGTTGCTTCTTCTTAAGTGGTTATTTATGACAGGTATATCCAATAAAATTAAGGAATAGATTGCTCCCCGAAAAGATTCAATAGAGGTGAAGGGCTTAAATCGACTTGTTCATTGATGAGTCTACCTGAGTGTTTGTATTTATTTATTTCTAAAGTTTCCCAAAGATCTACCTTCCAATATTTATTATCTGTATGCAAAATTTCAAACTGTGGGTCGAAAGAGTGATTATTTTCTAAGAGATGATTCGCGTAATTTGAATCTGATTTTTTATTTGAAAAACTGCGTTTATGTTCCGATATTCTAATATTAAAATTTCTATGTGTTCTACCAATGTAGAAATTATCAGCCGGAAACTATATAACATCAACTAAGGATCCTACCGCAAAATTTCAGAAAGTTGTTAAAAACATAATTTCGACAGCAAAATCATTAATTACAGACCAAGAAAAATATAAATTCATTAACTCCAATCCACAATCCCCCGAATTATATTCGTTGATAAAACTTCATAAACCTAATTACCCTATTAGACCTGTTGTTTCTTATGTAACGGCACCTTCGTTCAAACTTTCAAAATTCCTCAACGACTTGCTAATAAAACATTGCAATTTTAAATCTGAATTTTCGGTCAAAAATTCATACGAACTTATTGCCAATATCAAAGATACCACTATACCACCGAATTCCAAACTTATTTCTTTCGATGTTAAGAATCTATTTCCCAACATTCCTCCAAATATTCTTTCATTATTAAAAATTTGTTTAGATCAAAATTATTTCCATTTCAATTACAAATATTGTACTATTGAAGACGGCTTGATTATGGGCAATCCGTTAAGTCCTTTGTTAGCAGAAATTTTCATGAATAACTTAGAGAAATTAATTCATAATCATCCACTCAGTAAATATTGTGTGTATTGGTATCGCTATGTAGACGATATCATTATTTGCTTCACAGGAACAGATAGACAGTTGAAAATTTTCGAAAATCATATAAATTAATTACATCCAAAATTGCATTCACAACCGAAATAGAAAGCAATAATTCGATAAATTTCTTAGACGTAACAATTTCGAATGAAAATGGAAAACATGTTTTCGCAATTTACCATAAGCCGTCACATACAGATATTATAATACATAACTCGTCGTGTCATCCATATCAACATAAAATGTCAGCATTCAATAGTTTTATTCATAGATCGATTAACATCCCGCTATCACCAGAAAATTTCAACAAAGAACTAAATTTGATTAAACAAATAGCCAAAAATAATGGTTACAATCCCAAACTAATAAATAATATTTTAAATAAAAACAAAGTAGAATCGCATTGAATGAAGTTTACCCTGTCGATAAATTTAAACAAAATTCAACACCTTAACCTACGTTGGCATTACAAGTGAGAAACTGAAATCATTCTTAAGTAGCAATAATTTCAACATAGCTTTCCAAACTAATAATAGTTTAGGCAAATATATAAAAATAATAAAACCAAACCAGGTAAAAACAATAAATCAGGTGTTTATAGATTGAATTGCAATGACTGTGATAATTTCTACATTGGTAGAACACATAGAAATTTTAATATTAGAATATCGGAACATAAACGCAGTTTTCAAATAAAAATCAGATTCAAATTACGCGAATCATCTCTTAGAAAATAATCATTCTTTCGACCCACAGTCGATAATACAGCATACAGATAATAAATATTGGAAGGTAGATCTTTGGGAAACTTTAGAAATAAATAAATACAAACACTCAGGTAGACTCATCAATGAACAAGTCGATTTAAGCCCTTCACCTCTATTGAATCTTTTCGGGGAGCAATCTATTCCTTAATTTTATTGGATATACCTGTCAGAAATAACCACTTAAGAAGAAGCAACCAATAAGCTTTTAATTACTCAAGAACATTTATAGTTATATTCTCATTTACATTTTTCTGCATAATCATTCGTCTGAAGAAGCTACGGTGTAGTGAAACGCGTTACGAATCGCAATTATTAAGTGAAATTCCTTAAAACACAGTACTTGTTTTTTATTATACATAAATACCCATTGAAATTACTACTTACATATTTTACAATGGTCGAAAAATTCATCAAGTGAGTATGGTTCACAATTTAACAACAATTTGTGAACCTTTTGCTTGAAAAGTTTCAAATTCAACACCGACATAACCTTTGGTAAGGCATTAAATAATTTAAGTGCAGAAAACTCCACCTGTCTCTGTGAGAGAGTTAATCTGCATTTAGGATAGCGGTTAGTTGACATCTTTCTTGTGTTATTCTGCTGAAAATGTTTAGAAAAATAATGTTGTTGATGTTTAACAAAAACCAAGCATTTGAATATATAGAGAACAATAAGAGTCATATGACCCTTAGTTCGAAAAAGATTCCTGCAAGATTCCCTGTATATATCGTTCTGATCGCCAATTTTTGATCTATAAAAAACTGTTACCCCAAAATATCAAACCAAAACACAATAGGGATGGAAAATTGGCGTTATAAACAATTCGTAAGGTCTCCTCATCGACGTGATGAGTCTTTTACTGAGTGAATCGATATGGTTTGCCCACTTCATATTACTGTCTAAACTAACACCCAAAAATCTGCATGAAGAACCTACAGAAATAATGTCATCATGCAACTTCAGGGACTTAATTTGTGGATTCTTTGATTGATCTGTCTGGAAAAAGACGCATTCAGTTTTTTTCGAATTTAATAATATTTTGTTGTCTCTGCACCATTCCCTTATTTGCCCGAAAACTCCTTCAGCTCGAAATGTCGCAACTACTTATTTATCAGCCGACGTTGAATAATTTGTATCATCGGCAAACATCATGAGTGAGTCTGTAGCTTTAGAATCAAGAACATTAGGCAAGTCATTTATATACATTTTTAATGTTTGCTCTGTTGATTCAAAAACCTGACCACTCACATATGTAATAACTTTCTGCCTACGGTTTGTGAGGTAAATTTTCATGAGAAGCAGTTGTTTGTCTCTAATGCCACAAATATCGAGCTTCCTCAAAAGCACATCATGCTGTACGCAATCAAAAACCTTTGAGAAGTCTAAACATAATCCCAAAGCAATTCAACCAGAATCTAAAGCATCTGTTATTGCATTAGCAAGCTCAAAAATCTCCGTATCGGTACTCTTAGCACCGAAAAACCCATGTTAACACTGGGAAAAACTTTAAATTTCTTGAAAAAATTAATTGACCTAATTGCCAGTATCTTCTCGAAGATCTTTGCTACTGCTAAACAAACTAATAGGTCTATAGTTACCGAAGTCTTCCGGGCTATCTTTTTTGTGAAGTGGTTGTATTATGGCCGTTTTGAGGAGATCTGGAAATATTCCATTTACAAAAGAACGATTCATTATGAATGCTAGGGGTTCAGCAATAACATGAATTGAGTTTTTCAAAATTTTCATTGGAGTATTATCATATACAAAAGAAGATGTGTTTGAGTACATATCTCACCTCTTTTTCCGTAATCTCGAAAAGATTTAATGACTTTTCAATTCTGTCATTCTGCTGATTCAGACCCTTGCTGACCCGAATTCCACCCGGTAGTTCATTACAGAGCCAAGGTGCAGCATTTATAAAAAACTCATTAAAATCTTCAACTACTCTAGAGGGATCACCAAAAGGAAAAGTAGAGGGGATAGTTTTCTGACATTTACCGGTAAGTCGATCGACAATTTGCCAAACGGCTTTTGACTTATTATCAGAGTTCCGAATTTTACTTCTTCTTCTTCTAATGCATATCCATTAATGGATGTTTTATCATTTTTTGCGTCGCGTATAGCTTTTTCAATTTCGTCTTTAGTTATGGGTGAACCGGTTAGTGAAATATTGACATGGAGGTCTGTCATCGTCAAATAGTTCTTTTATATACTTTTCCCAAACATTGTTTTTCTCTTCGCTGTCGAGGACTATCTGGTTGTTATTATTGACTGTTACAGTTGTTCTTATTTTTCTATATATACCAGCAGTTTCCTTCAGTTTTTTGTGCATGTTAAAGTCATCATGTTGGTTTTGTAGTTGTTCGATTTCTTGGCATTCACGTTTAAGCCATTCGTTTTTTGCTATTCTAATCTTTGTCCATTAGAAACAAGATCTCATCTGTCATCCATTTCTGCTTTTCGTTCTTTGTTTTATACCTAGTATGTTTTGCATTGAGTTTTTACAGTGTCCATTATCCTTGTCCAAGTTTGCGTTGGCGTGTTTCCAATATTCGAAGTTATTATTTGGGTTTGTGAGTTTATCTCATTGCTCAACTCAGATTTTATTATTGGGTTCTTCATTTTTTCTAACGCTATCTGTCGTTGTATGGTTGACTTTTTCTGACTTGACAAAGCAATTTTCATGACGGCCACTAATAATACGTGATCAGAGGGAACATCCGCTCCAGGATATGTACAAGCTCTCTTGATGGTTGAACTGAATCTTTGGTTAATGAGGATGAAATCTATTTGGTTCCGAACTACATTGTCTGTTCGGTCCGCTGGGGATTTCCATGTGTATAGGCGGCGGGGGTGAAGTTCAAACCATGTGTTCGTTATTTTCATGTTTTCTTCTTGGCAAAATTGTAACAGTCGATCACCTCTCTCGTTTCTTTCTCCTAGACCATATAATCCAATTATCTCCTCGAATTTTCCTTTTCCTATTTTAGCATTGAAGTCACCTATAATTAAATTCACGTCATGTTTTTTAGTCAATTTTAACATTTCTTTGATTTCATCATAGAATTGTTCTAGTTCATGGTCCTGCGCTTCCGAAGTTGGTGCGTATACCTGTATTATATTAAGATTATTTGGCTTAGCTCCGATTTTTAATAAAGCAGTGCGATCCGAATATGGAACAAAGTCCACGACATATTTTGATAGTTCTTTAGTTATAACGATTCCCACACCTTTCCTGTGTTTTGGATCTTCATTTCCAGAGTAAAAGAACATTCCGTTATCTACATTGCACTTCCCTACACCAGGCCACCAGGTTTCAGCAACGCCCAGGATATCAAGTTGAAGTCTGTTCATTTCACGTGTGAGGTTTGCCAATTTTCCAGCCTCAAACAGGCTTCTTACATTCCACGTTCCGATGTTTAGTGGTTTTCTTAAATTTGCTCTTATGTTTGTTACATTTAAAGCCGTTCTCCCCGGAGATCCGATTGGAGAACTATTTATACCTCCTGAAAATTTCGAATTAAATGTACTCATGTTATTCTCTTGGGAAAAATAATAATAAAGGTGGTATCCCGTTGCCTTCCTTTATGCCGTATTTTGGCTTGAGTATCGGCCGCCCATTCTGAGTCAGTCGCCGTTTGCAGTCGTCCAATTTGGGAACAGACACTGCAACGCTAGTTTTGGTCCGCCTCGAGTATTTCATTTCCTCGATACCACCCATATCTGGGAGGCATTCCCCTATCCGCCACCTGGGGAGGCGCCCGATGTAGGACTAGCTACCCCACACGAATTTTACTGGCAGTACTGTTTTGTTTGAACTTCAATATTTCATTTGACATTCTTATAGAAAGCAATAAATCGTGGCTGAAATCTAGAAACAATAAAAGCCTTGTCTGAAATATCTTTAAGTTTTGCTATTTCAGTAGATTTTTTAAAGGATGTATTACATTTTCCAACATTTACCCACCTATTTGGAAACGTTGCCTCAAAAATCGTTTCGAAACGTCCAGAAAATGAATTCCACAAAAAAATCACGTCCTCTGAATAACGACGCACCATTTCAGCCCAATCAACCTGAGGTAAAGCGTCCACAAACAAGCGTATTTTTTGTTCACTAAAGCATCGAAATTTAACCCTTTGGAGCAACTTTTTAGGTATGGAATCTGCAGTGAAAGACAATTCCTGTGCACAGTGATCAGAAATATGAAGCTGAATAACCGCAGAGGCCCCTCCCTCTATGTTCGTGAAAATATTATCAATGCACGAACTTGAGTGGTCTGTTATTCGAGTTGGTTCATTGATCGTTATCAGTACATTAAAATTTTCTAAAAACGTGATGAAATTTTTAGTTACCTTGTTATTAGAATTCAGCATGTCTACATTGAAATCTCCCGTGATAATGTTGCGAACATTTTCTTTACACAGAGTATCTAATATTATACGAAACTTTTCAAAAAAGAGATCCACACCAGCGTGAGGTGCTGTATCTATCTATAAATAGATATTACAATAAATTTTGAATCTTCAATTGAACATTCACAGGACGCGCATTCAAATACTTCTTAGACACTCAAGTTATTCATATCGATTCTTTCCTTACTCACGATTCTATTGGAACAATAAATATGAACACCACCATGCTTCCCTTGCTCTCTGCAGTGACTCGTCGCTAGATAATAACCTTGAAGATGCTAACCCATGAGTTCCTTCTTACTCTTCCAGTGTTCGGTGATAGTTAGTATATCTGCATTATGTTCGTGATAGTTAGTAGCTGAAGAGTTCAAGTCTATTTACCACATTACCAATAGATTGAACATTTTGGTGTAAAATACGAATTTTTGGGCTGGAACGAAATATCTGATTTTCAACGAAAACATTATTGGTTACTTGATAGTGACATTCACTGGATCCGATCGAAAAAATTTTCTGAACGAGAATTTTCTTCTTTCACTTCTTTTGACCAGAAGTCTGGATTGAACGCTTCCTTGAACAACTCTTCAGTTGGAAAGCCGACACTAAAGGCAGAATTACTTCATACGAACTAATTGCCAATATCAAATATACCATTATACCACCTAATACTCATTTCGTTCGATGTTAAGAATCTATTTCCCAACATTCCTCCGAAAGATACGTATTACTTAGTTGAAGAATTATTAGAAAAGAATCATGTTAATACTATCATTAAATCAGATATTCTTTCATTATTACAAGATTGTTTAGATCAAAATTGTTTCCATTTCAATAACAAATATTATACTATTGAAGACGGCTTGACTATGGGCAATCCGTTAAGTCCTTTGTTAGCAGAAATATTCATGAATAATTTAGAGAAATTAATTCATAATCATCCACTTAGTAAATATTGTTTATACTGGTATCGCAATGTAGACGATATCATTATTTGCTTCACAGGAACAGATAGACAGTTAAAATTTTCGAAAATCATATAAATTCATTACATCCAAAATTGGACGTAACAATTTCGAAGGAAAATGGAAAACATGTTTTCACAATTTACCATAAGCCGTCACATACATATATTATAATACATAACTCGTCGTGTCATCCATATCAACATAAAATGTCAGCATTCAATAGTTTTATTCATAGATTGATTAACATCCCGTTATCACCAGAAAATTTCAACAAAGAATTAAATTTGATTAAACAAATAGCCAAAAATAATGGTTACAACCCCAAACTAATAAATAATATTTTAAATAAAAACAAAGTAGAATCGCATTGAATGAAGTTTATCCTGTCGATAAATTGAAACAAAATTCAACACCTTAACCTACGTTGGCATTACAAGTAAGAAACTGAAATCATTCTTGAGTAACAATAATTTCAATATAGCTTTCCAAATTAATAATAATTTAGGCAAATATATAAAAATAATAAAACCAAATCAGGTAAAAACAATAAATCAGGTGTTTATAGATTGAATTGCAATGACTGTGATAATTTCTACATTGGTAGAACACATAAAAATTTTAATATTAGAATATCGGAACATAAACGCAGTTTTTCAAATAAAAAATCAGATTCAAATTACGCGAATCATCTCTTGGAAAATAATCACTCTTTCGACCCACAGTTTGAAATTTTGCATACAGATAATAAATATTGGAAGGTAGATCTTTGGGAAACTTTAGAAATCAATAAATACAAACACTCAGGTAAACTCATCAATGAACAAGTCGATTTAAGCCCTTCACCTCTATTGAATCTCTTCGGGGAGCAATCTATTCCTTGATTTTATTGGATAACCACTTAAGAAGAAGCAACCCAATAAGCTTTTAATTACTCAAGAACATTTATATTTATATTCTCATTTATATTTTCTGTACATTCATTCGTCTGAAGAAGCTACGGTGTAGTGAATTGCGTTACGAATCGCAATTATTAAGTAAAATTCCTTAAAACACAGTACTTGTTTTTTATTATTGATAATGGAATTTTACCAAGTAAAAGCCTCCCAAATTCAAAAGAATTACTTCCTTTAGTATTGAGTTTTTTAACTTGAATATCCTTCAGAGTATCAATATCTTCCATATAAGATTTGATGTCATCTTCAGTAGCTACTTTGCCTGCAATTCCTCCTACATAAAGCCAGTGGCGCCTGGTTGCCCCTTGTATTGTGGAGGGTTTCCCTGCTGATTTTCCGCCATTACAAATTACTTGAGGTCCTCTAGATACCTTCGAGGTATGCTTCCGACTATAAACAGGAACCCAATTTCCATCGCTATTTTTGTTTATGTTTACATCTGAAGAATGCACTGTGACGTCACTCAACTTCAGCCTTGGAAACGTCAGATGCGGTTATGTTCGAATAACTGGATTGTGAGTCGTTATCAAGTGTAGACTTAGAATTATTTATTGTTTTTGTCGAGTTTCCTTGTTTTTTGTCTTGATGATCTTTACTTCTGGATCCAGCAGCCGAGGAGTACAAGAGTTTACTTTTAATTTTATTTGCGTTAACTGGAATCACAATATGTGCATCTTTTTTTACTGGTACCTGTTATACATCCACACACTTTGATGAAATATCGGATTCTTTGATAACAGTTAATTGCGTTATATATATATATATATATATATATATATATATATATATATATATATATATATATATATATATATATATATATATATATATATATATATTTTTTTTTTTGAAAAGGAAAAAAGTTCGTCTTTTCATGAAATCTAATGTGGTCATGGTCTATATTTTGAAAAATTGCAAGTTTTCATATAACTCTAAAACTACTATACTCAAAAAGTGCCTGAGTAATCCGAAAGTATTTTTTCGTAACTTCAATAACAGTACTCTGTACTCTGTGGTAACAGCACTATATGCTGATTTACAGTTTTATACAGGGATATACATCGGGACCGTCATAACTAGCGATTTCCAATTGGAGTGATACCATTTTCGGTTATACCGGAAATGGGTCATCACTTTGTTATTTCAAATGGGAATCTACCTTTTTTATTATACATCTAGAACCGACATTTGAGCAGTGCATAAAATACCCAAGTTGTTGGCACTTATCTGTCAAAACTTTTGACAGATTTAATTATTTTTGTTATAAACTCGAATTTTGAGGAACATTTAAAAAAATTGTAGCTCGTAGATCATTTGCACTACAGACACAATTTTTGCTTGGGTGGATAGAAGAAGGATCAAGGAATATTTTAAGCAATCTACACATGTCAAATGTTCATTGCGTTGTTTTGTATGATTTTTTCAATTTGGCCTTTTTCAAACAGCAATAACTCAATTTTTTCAAATTGCACGTGCCAATTTTTATATCGCCATCAGATGAAGCGTCAAATTTCAGATGGAATTGTATAAGCATGTACTATACCCATCTCTTATAATTCCGAAATAATTTGGGAATATATTGAATTTTGATGATTTTGCAAGAACTAACATAGAATGCTTTGAAATATTTGAATCAAGTAGCTGAACTGGCTACGCTCACCTGACAGGTGCCTAAAATTAATGTACTTGTCACTTCGTTCATTCGAATTTGATATTTCAACAAGAATTGTTGGTAATTTGAAGTGAAAATTTTTGAAAAACACCAGATTGATAATAAAATGGCTGATTATTCAAACGAGAATATGTTTAATCTCTTTTAATTCATTGTGAATGTCAAAAGTGGTGGATAGAACTTGCAGGCAATTCAATAACCAATTTCCAAATATGAAACCTATGAGTATAACAAAATTTCGAAGGATTAGAAGCTGAACTGGCTACGCTCACCTGACAGGCTCCTAAAATTAATGTACTTGTCACTTCGTTCATTCGAATTTGATATTTCAATAAAATTGTCGTTATTTCAGATTGAAAATATCCAAAAATACAACACATTTGGAATAAAACCACTGGTGATTCAAACGAAAATATATTTAATCTTTTTTAATTCATTTTAGAATGTTAAAAAGTAGTGGGTAGAAATTGCAGGCAATTTAATAACCAATTCCCAAATTTATCTATGAGTAAAATAAAATTTCGAAGCATTTGAAGCAATTTTCTACAATTCGGATGAATAAAATTGTAGGAACTAAGCGAAACAAATCATGGAAGATAATTACATTAATACGAATAAATGATAGCAAATATCATAGGAGAAAATTAATTTACGAATAAATGTATAATCTGGGCCCCATTTTGCTCGATACACTTGACAGCTTGTATACGAACATGATGAGTTGCTTTCCTAGTTTCCTCAGGATCAATATTACGAAAAGCATTATGAATCCGCTCTAGTAACTCTTCTCTACTTCTTACAAGAATAAGATACACTTCAATCTTGATTTTGCCCCATAAATAAAAATCAAAGAGAGTCAGGTCCGCAGAAAGCGGAGGCCATCAATTTAGTCCATGATTACCCCACCATCTATACTCGAATATTTCTGTTAGCTGCCGATCTACAGCTCGTGTTTTATGTGCTGGTGCACCATCCATTTGGTAATAGCAATCTCTCAGAATGATAAAGGGTAATCCATCTAAAATATTTGCTAATGTTCCTCTCCAAATTTCCAGGTATCTTTGTCCATTAAGATTTTCCTCATAAATGAGATAAGCCAACAAATCATTCATTAAAATTGCAAAAACGTTCACGCTGAATTTATTTTGGAAATCAATAACCTCAATGAAATGTGGATTTTCTGTGGCCCAAAAATGTCGATTTTTCTTGTTGGTTATTCCACTTTCATTGAACTTGGCTTCATCAGACCATATAATATTTTGCAGAATTGTCTCATCTTCTTGAAGCCGAATTAATAAATTTTCACAGAAATTTAGCGGCTTGAGAAGGTCAGTTGGTTTCAATTTTTGTAGTCTGATAAAAGAATACGGGTGCATGTTATGTTTCTTAAGGATCCTTTGAATGGAACTCAATCCAATATCCATTGATGCTGACTTAATGGACGCATGTGGATTGGCACGAAAACACGCTAGCGTATTAATTTGATTGTCGTCGTCCTCGAGAATTGGTTTTCTTCTAGTTTCTATGTATTTTGTTCCTCCAAATTGCAGAAAATTGCTTCTAATCCTTCGAAATTTTGTTATACTCATAGGTTCCATATTTGGAAATTGGTTATTGAATTGCCTGCAAGTTCTATCCACCACTTCAATTACCAACAATTCTTGTTGAAATATCAAATTCGAATGAACGAAGTGACAAGTACATTAATTTTAGGCACCTGTCAGGTGAGCGTAGCCAGTTCAGCTACTTGATTCAAATATTTCAAAGCATTCTCTGTTAGATCTTGCAAAATCATCAGAATTCAATATATTCCCAAATTATTTCGGAACTATAAGAGATGGGTATAGTACATGCTGATACAATTCCATCTAAAATTTGACGCTTCATCTGATGGCGATATAAAAATTGGCACGTGCCATTTGAAAAAATTGAGTTATTGCTGTTTGAAAAAGGCCAAATTGAAAAAATCATACAAAACAAAGTAATGAACATTTGACATGTGTAGACTGCTTAAAAAATTCCTTGATCCTTCTTCTATCCACCCAAGCAAAAATTGTGTCTGTAGTGCAAAAGATCTACGAGCAACAATTTCTTTAAATGTTCCTCAAAATTTGAGTTTATAACAAAAATAATTAAATCTGTCAAAAGTTTTGACAGATAAGTGCCAACAGCTTGGGTATTTCATGCCTTGCTTAAATGTCGTGTTCTAGATGTATACTAAAAAAAGTTAGATTGCCATTTGAAATAACAAAGTGATGAAATGGTATCACTTCGAAGATATTTCACTTCAATTGGAAATCGCTAGTTATGGCCGCGTGTAAAATTTCAGCTAGTCATTAAGTTTGTATCGAGAAAATGACCATATAAATGGATGTCCATTTATATGTCCATTATTCCTATCTGGCCACTAAAACGTCGAAATACTTCCTTTGTGCAATGGTTTATGTTCAAAACTTCTTTTCCCATGTTTATATTTACTAAATTTTGAATTATTGATAAATCGAATGGATATTAAAATTGATGAAGATAACACATGGAGAAAATATAATTTCTTCGTTCCTTCACCAAGTATTTATTAAAATTATTTCTTTTAATGGTATATATAAACATCATTTATAATTGTCTGTCAGTTCATATGACAGCTTCTAACATGTGCACTTGATGTTAAGTTGAGCCTCTTATAAATTATTTATATTCCACTGAAGAGTTTATAAGCTTTTTCAGATTAGTATATAAATGGAAAGACATTCCGTTTATAGGTCTGCGAATGTGGGTACGAGCTGAAGATAATACCATACCATTCCTTTTAAACGTTCGAAGGCGCCAAACGATAAATATTGTGACTTTAACAAAGGGAACTGTCCACAATATAATTATTAACTATGCAAATTTATCTCGAGTTTTCAATCGTTCAAGTTACATTCTTACTGTTATTATCCTTTCTATTCCAAGAAAGTTTGTGGGAATCCTGAACGATGTATTGTGTTTCTGCTGTCAATTTTGTTGTGGGTTGGACTGGTCTATTAAAAAGACCGCTAACTTTCGAATAGAATTCTAATTTGAGCTCAAGATGTGTTTGATTCCGTACGAACGTCCAAGGGATGACATAAGTTCTTACAAATTTTTTCCAGGTGACATTGAAAGCGATCTTTCAGGTACAGACTTTTCCTGGACAACGTTCAGAATTTATCTATTATAAGCCTGTTTCGTTTACCAGTAGTTTAAAAAAAAAATGGTAATCTCCCTAAGAGATTTTGTTTTCACCTTCTCAGGCTTTACGATCAGTTCTTATACAATTATAGGGAATGTGTTAGGCGCTTTTGTCACCACATTGCACATTCTTAATGTTCTTGTTTCCGAATTGTTGATTTTGCTGAAATGATACCTTAGTGAGTAGTGCCCTGTCAAGAGTCCAGTAAAGGACCTCAATTCGTCCTCAACTAAGTCGAGAAGTTATATTATCGCTAAACTTTTTCGCTTGCACTAAACTTGAAATGTAAAAAGCAATCCGTTATTCATGCATTTTACTTTATGTACTCGCAAACGTCCCACTTAATTAAGGCAGTAATAATGAATATAAAATAAATTAAAATAAGTTAAAATTACTCTACTAATTTCTATGTGTTCTACTAATATAGAAATTAGCACAGTCATTGCAATTCAATAAACATCTGATTTGTTGTTTTTATCTGATTTGGTTTTTTCATTTTTATATATTTGCCTAAACTATTATTAGTTTGGAAAGCTATGTTGAAATTATTGCTACTCAAAAATGATTTCAGTTTCTCACTTGTAATGCCAACGTAGGTTAAGGTGTTGAATTTTTGTTTCAATTTATCGACAGGGTAAACTTCATTCAATGCGATTCTACTTTGTTTCTTATTTAAAATATTATTTATTAGTTTGGGACTGTAATCATTATTTTTCGCTATTTGTTTAATCAAATTTAATTCTTTGTTGAAATTTTCTGGTGATAACTGGATATAAATCAATTTATGAATAAAACTGTTGAATGCTGACATTTTATGTTGATACGGATGACACGACGAGTTATATATTATAATATCTGTATGTGACGGTTTATGGTAAATTGCGAAAACATGTTTTCCATTTTCATTCGAAATTATTACGTCTAAGAAATTCATTGAATTATTGCTTTCTATTCCGGTTGTGAATCCAATTTTTGGATGTAATGAATTTATATGATTTTCGAAATTTTTTAACTGTCTATCTGTTCCTGTGAAGCAAATGATAATATCGTCCACATAGCGATACCAGTATAAACAATATTTACTATGTGTATGATAATGAATTAATTCCTCTAAATTATTCATGAATGAATATTTCTGCTAATAAAGGACTTAACGGATTGCCCATAATCAATCCGTCTTCACTAGTATGATATTTGTCATTGAAATGGACATAACAGATTTGAGATTAGAGAACATACATTCATTAACGCTATAAAACACTTGAATAATCTCTTTAGATGATAATTATACATTAGATAGGCAAACTCCCTCAATTTATTCGGTAACTTATTGAACATTTTGAAGGGTAAGTATTCTTGATCCTTCTGGGACCTGTTCAGCCTATAAGATAGAATAGGTATGTCCCAAAATCTTGTTTTATATGAATAAAACTCATTATTGCAGCTTGGCTCGTCTATGTTTCTATACATAGTGCAGAGGTGCTAAAACGGTCGATCGGAAGTGGTTTTTGAGTAGATCTCAAGAAGAAAAAAAATTTTAAATAAGTAGGTTATTAAACTACAAAAATTTATTACGTAATAAAATAACACTCTGCTAGTGGCAAAAGGCGGCTTTATCAAAGGAACGCGCGGTACTCGTCAAAGAAAAGCCGCGTGTTTCATTCTTGCCACCTTTCTAGAAATTTCGAGCGGCGCGTTTGACGGGAACATACGAGATTTTCGTTCTGAATTGTAACTTGAGGGCAATACTACGTCGATACAAAGTTTATTACTAAATAGTACAAAATGAGTGCAGCGAAGAAATCTGAAACGTATCATTTTAATAACGATTGGGAGGAAGAATTTTTCTTTTGTATAGTGAAGGAAAAATGCATTTGTCTTATTTGTCGTAAGCGTGGTAACTTAGAGAGGTATTTTCCGCCACAGAAGGAATTAAGAAAACGAAAAGTACGTGACTGGATATCTTGTTTGACAAAAAGACAAACCATGTTTACAAGACCAGCCAAACAATCAAAAGCTGCTATGATCGCGTCATTTAAAATATCTCATATATTGGCGAAACACAAGAAACCATTCGAAGATGGATTTGTTGTTAAAGAAGCATTTATTGAAGCGGCTGAGACTTTATTTGGAGATTTTAAAAATAAAACAGAAATCATGTCTGCTATTAGAGAACTTAAGTTATCTCGTCCGACTGTCACAAGGCGTATTGAAGTCATGAGTCAGGACATGGCAGATAAACTAAAACGTGATATCTTGAAATTTTCATACTTTTCTCTACAGTTCGACGACTCCACTGATATGACAGACGTTGCCCAGCTGTGTATTTTTATTTGGATGGTATTCAATGACATGTTGGCTAACGAAGAACTTTTGACAATCATTCCTCTGAAGGGGAAGATATATATGACGTTTTCTTCAATTTTGTAAAAAAGTACGAGCTACCAATATATAAATTAGTGTGCATTACAACCGATGTAGCACCAACAATGACAGGAAATAAAAACTATTTTGTAGCATTGTGTCCAGCTAATGAAGATTTCCCTTCATTTTTTTTATTCAGTTGCATCATACATCAACAACTCTGTGTTATAAAGTTTTAAACACGGAGGAAATTATGAGCATTGCAACAAAATTGTGAATTACATCCGTGCACGTTTCAAGAATTATTGCCCGAAATAACAGTTTTCTAGGCGAAAGAGAGGATGTTGAAAAACGAAAAATGGCTGACTGATTTGGCATTTTTGATTTCTTAATTCACTTGAACACCATCAACTTGGAGCTTCAAGGTGAAGGAAAAACTATTATTGAGATGATTAGCGCAGTAAACGCATACAAAAGTAAATTCCAACTTATGATAGATCAACTGAATAGAAAGGATCTGAAACATTTTCCGTCTTTGAAAGCAAGGATTCCTCAGTTGCATTATAATAATAATAATAATAATATATATATATATATATATATATATATATATATATATATATATATATATATATATATATATATATATATATATACTATATTATTGTCAGTGAGTTCTCGGCAGATGTTCATATGAAATTCGGGATTGAAAATGTAAGACCCTGAACATTCAAAGAGGGAAAGTCATAGATGGTGAAACACAACTTCCAAACGTGATATTATACAGTGCATGAGAGATGGCGAAACATACAAATATCTGGGATATCAACAAGCCAGATTGTTAGACCAAAAACAATCAAAGGAGAAGATTCGTTCAGAATACAGTCAGCGTCTGAAGTCTGTGCTGAAATCGATGTTGCACTCGGGGAATCTAGTCAAGGCAATTAACACCTACGCCATTTTAGTGTTGCTTTACTCATTTGGAATAATCAGATGGATTAAGATGGAGCTGGATGATATTCAAAGGCAGACCCGAACGATGCTGACAAAGTACAACAATCATCATCCAAAATCGTCTGTGATACGAACAACTTTGAAGCGGAAAGAAGGAGGACGCGGATTAATAGATGTTGTCAATTTACACACCGAACAGCTAAGAAATCTCAGAGAATTCTTTTCAGCAAAAGCTCTCACTTCTGACCTCCACAGAGTGGTATCGTTGGCTGATAAGGAGTATAAGCCTCTGAATCTTGCTACCAGAGATGACCTGCTGAATCTACCGTTCCTATCAGATACTGAAAAACAAGAGCAATGGTCAAGAAAGGAATTGCATGGACGACATCACCATGAGATTAATCAACCACACATCGATAAAGAAGCCTCCAACAAATGGTTGATGAAAGGAGAATTATTCGCAGAAACAGAGGGATTCCTTATGCCATTCAAGGGCAAGTGATCGCTACAAACAATTACAAAAAATTTATAACGAAGGACGGAACATTACAAACAGATAAGTGCAGAAAATGCCATATAAGATCGGAGACTATACAGCATATTACGTCCGGATGCGAACAACTGGCCAATACGGAATATCTTCACAGGCATAATCAAGTGTGCAACATGATCCACCAGAAACTTGCACACAAGTACGGACTTCTGAACACCTTCCAGCCATATTACAAGTATCAGCCGGCGCCCGTATTGGAAAATGACTCTATCAGTTTTTACTACGATAGGCCTGTTATCACTGACAGAATGGTGACGAATAATAGGCCGGACATAGTGGTGTATGAAAAGAGAGCCAGAACAGCAATGCTGGTGGATGTCGCCATACCGAATAATAACAACGTGCTGAACAAGTTCCAGGAGAAAAAGTCCAAATACACAGACCTTGCTATTGTGATCAAGCAGATGTGGCACCTCGATAAAATAGATATTGTTCCTGTCATCGTATACTCGACTGGTTTAATACCCAAAACTTTGCATGATAGCCTTAAGAAATTAGAATTGCATAAGAATACCTATATAGAAATGCAAAAAGCTGTAATTCTTAATACATGTAGGATAGTTAGGAAATTTATGTCAAGTATATTGTAATCGAGCCGATTCCCTTTTATTGCTGAATCTGGGAAAGGTAAATTATATCCAGTTACTAGCTGTGATAGTGCATAAGTCCACGATAATAAATAAAGTTTATTACAATTGATTTCATATACAGAGTAATAAACAATGAAAAAGCAGAGGCTTAATCATTATGATACGTATGAGGCTGAATTATCAAATACTCTGGGACAATTCGAAATGCTTTTTCATGTTTGCAGTAAATTCGCAAATATAGCATCATTTAAATGAGATAAAAAGCACAAGGTTTAACTTTAATCTACACTTTATTTGAAAAAATTCGACGACATTTCGCTGACGCAGCAGCTTTATCAAGAATGAAAAACAGAATGAAGAGTATGGTATTATAAACAAATCGTATGAAGCTGCTGTGTCAGCGAAACGTCGTCGAATTTTTTCAAATAAAGTGTAGATTAAAGTTAAACCTTGTGTTTTTTATCTCATTTATATCATGAATCTACATCAAGTAACGGCCTCCACAATTCAAATAGCATCATTTATGAGTTATCCTTTTTCATGTAAAAGCGTTGAGGAATTAGCTACTGAAGTAGCAAGTCAGTTTAATTTTAATTCATGTTCTGTTGAAAATGAGTTGGTGCAGATTATATCAGATATACATCTCAAAGCTACAGCATCTGATACAAATCTCAGGGGTTTTATATCTGAAGATAAATATCCGAATCCAAGGCAAATCGGCAATTTTTGGGTTAATTTTCTTGTGTGAACCTCCATTTTCTGAAATGAAGATAATCAAGTCAAAATGTCGCAATCGACTAACTGACGATCATATGTCATTGTGCTTTCGATTAGCACTCTGTGGTTACGTACCATCTTATGAAAAGTATGCTCCTTAGTTAAGTTTAACACCATATGTAACTCTTTTGTTTCGTAACTACCAATAGACTCGCAATTGTGAATAACTATGAGTTTTTTCATTGATATTATAGAGAAGAACCTAACTAAACGTAACCCAAACCTCGACTCAAATAATGTATATTGTGCGGAAAGCTGATATCTATATATGCTACGGTACACCCTACCTAGGTAGGTAGGTAGGTAGGGTGTATCGTGTATGTACGAAAACCGTGCATCACACATACTTGCAGCCTCTCAGAGTCGATCGTAAGTAGTCTGAAAATATTGAGGTAGATCGCCAGCATATCAAATTTAAGCACCTCTGTTCTGCAAGATCTGCTTGAAATGATTGTAAAAATTTTTGTTGTTGCTAAAATGTCACAGCAATTTTCTAAACTGACGCGGAGTTTGAAAGGGATATGTCATTCATTTTGGGTTCGATTGTGCCGGTTTTCACAAGTGTGTGTTTCTATTTTTACAATGGACAAAGATATGGAACAAAGAATTTGTCTCAGATTTTGTATTGCAAATAGAATTTCAATCGCTGAAATCGCCTACGGTGCATCGACTCTATCGAAAACACGTGCATATGAAAGACATTCAGCATCCATCCAGACAAAACTATTCTAATTCTATTCACAAGACGTAGAAAGTTGAACTTTAACCCCCCTTTCGGAATAGACAAACTTTGAAATTCTCGGAACAGGCTAAGTATCTAGGGTTAGGTTAGATCAGAGACTCAAGTGGAATTCACACATCGACAAAACCTTTTTCAAGGCTACATCGTGCCTATGGGCATGCCGTAGACTCTTCGGAAAGACCTGGGGGCTACAGCCAAAAATAACCTACTGGTTATACACAGCGGTTATAAGACCCAGTGTACATATGCATCGTTCGTATGGTGGACGAAAACAACTAAAATAACTACGCAAAACAAGCTGCAAAATTGCAGCGTGCGTGGGCATAACAAGGGCTATGATGAGAAGCACACCTAATACTACCCTGGAGATAATCCTAAATCTCCTTCCTATTCATATAAAATTGAAAAAGGAGGCGTTGATGGCGACATTATGCCTCCAAGACACAAAAAAACTATTACCTGGTTATCTGAAGGGACACCTGGGGATTCTGGGTTACATACCGCCAGAAATTTTATCACGACCATTGGATATAATGCCGCTTAGGTTTAGGTAGGTAGGGTGTATCGTGTATGTACGACAATCCACACATACCTGCAGCCTCTCAGAGCCGATCGTAACTAGTCTAAAAATAATAAAAAACAAGTACTGTGTTTTAAGGAATTTTACTTAATAATTGCGATTCGTAACGCGTTTCACTACACCGTAGCTTCTTCAGACGAATGATTATGCAGAAAAATGTAAATCAGAATATAACTATAAATGTTCTTGAGTAATTAAAAGCTTATTGGTCGCCTCCTCCTAAGTGGTTATTTATGACAGGTATATCCAATAAAATTAAGGAATAGATTGCTCCCCGAAAAGATTCAATAGAGGTGAAGGGCTTAAATCGACTTGTTCATTGATGAGTCTACCTGAGTGTTTGCATTTATTGATTTCTAAAGTTTCCCAAAGATCTACCTTCCAATATTTATTATCTGTATGCAAAATTTAAAACTGAGGGTCGAAAGAATGATTATTTTCTAAGAGATGATTCGCGTAATTTGAATCTGATTTTTTATTTGAAAAACTGCGTTTATGTTCCGATATTCTAATATTAAAATTTCTTTGTGTTCTACCAATGTAGAAATTATCACAGTCATTGCAATTCAATCGATAAACACCTGATTTATTGTTTTTACCTGGTTTGGTTTTATTATTTTTATATATTTGCCCAAATTATTATTAGTTTGGAAAGCTATGCTGAAATTATTGCTACTTAAGAATGATTTCAGTTTCTCACTTGTGATGCCAACGTAGGTTAAGGTGTTGAATTTTTGTTTCAATTTATCGACAGGGTAAACTTCATTTAGTGCGGTTCTACTTTGTTTTTTATTTAAAATATTATTTATTAGTTTGGGATTGTAACCATTATTTTTGGCTATTCGTTTAATCAAATTTAGTTCTTTGTTGAGAAAAAAAACTAAATTTGATTAATAATATATAATAAAATAACCAATTTATATTCATAATAAAAACAATCATTGCAATCTTCTGATACAACTTCGTATTTAATTTCGACATTTCAGTTATAGGACAATCCAGATGACTTACTTCATAGGTGAGTATTAAATGGTAGATCCTGATTGAAATCGAGTATTTGTATAGTTGCAAATCGGAGTATTAATCATTGCCTTAGTTATTGACTTTTCAGTCAACCTTTTCCGATAAATCTACTGAAATCCTGAAAATTATTAGTCTCGCACGATTTTATCTATTCAAAACTCGACCTTTGTTAAATCACGTTCATCCCCTCGAGAATTTAAAGGTGCATTGAAAGATGGTATTAATTTTTCTGCTTGTGAAATGAGATACGAGATACACGTTTATGAGAATACTTCAGAATCAGACAGGAAATTAGAATTTTCAAGAATTCAATTTTATCAATTTACTTTATCGATCAATCAATTCGAAGAAGAAATGGAATGTTATCAATTCTATCTACTTCTATTTCTTTATACAGGTCACATGTTGTATGAAACAATATGTTTTAACGACAATCCTATCTCACTACGTTTAAAAGAACGAATGATACTATTATTAAATAAGATAAAAACACAAGGTTTAACTTTAATCTACACTTTATTTGAAAAAATTCGACGTTTCGCTGACACAGCAGCTTTATCAAGAATGAAAAATAGAATGAAGAGTATGGTATTATAAACAAATCGTAGAACAAGTTGGATGAATAACAGGAAAATCCACACCGAGCCATTGTACAGTTAGTATGAAACGTAATAAAAACTAATTAAACAAGTTAAGTAGGGGTGAGTAATTCAAATCTACCTGTTCATTCAAAAGCTTGTCCGAATGTTTGTATCTATTTATTTCTAATGCTTCTAGGAGATCTAATTTTGAACTTTTGATTTTATATGTAATATGTCAAAGTGTTTATTGAATGAATGGTTTTCTTTTATTAGGGGTTTGAATAATTTGAATCAGATTTATTTTTATCGAAGCTACGTTTATGTTCAGATGTTCTTATGCCAAAACTCCTATAGGTCCTACCGATATAAATTTTATCACAAGAACCGCAATTGAGTTTATAGATTCCTGATTTACTTGATTTTTCAACACGAGATTTATTATTTTAATATGTTTACCTGAGTTATTAGAAGTTTCGAAAGCTATATTAAGATTTTGTTTGACGAGAAAGGATTTAATATTTGTACTTGCAGAACCGCAGAATGTTAAACTGTTGAATATTTTATAGTCTTTATGAATAGGATATACTTCATTTATTGCTTTCTGATAGAGTTTTTTACGAATGATTAGATCTATTATATCCGGATTATATGAATTATTAATGGCTATCTGTTTGATGATGTTTAACTCTTTATTATAATCTTCTTCTGATAAAGGTAAATTGAGTAACCGATGTACCATGCTGTTTAAAGCTGCAACTTTGTGTTGAATTGGATGTAATGAGTAGTTATGTATAATTGTATCAGTATGTGTTGGTTTACGAAAGACCGAAAAACATGATTATTATTTTGTTTAGTGATTTTAAGTCCAAAAATTTATGGAATCGTTCTGTTCAATTTCTATCGTGAATTTAATGTTCAAATGGATGGAATTAATGAAATTAACAAATAAGTCTAATTGACGAGTAGTTCCAATGAAACATACTAAGATGTCGTCAACATATCTATACCAATAAAGAAATTTGGAAATGAGTGGATGTGTATGAATTTTCTGTTCAATATTATTCATAAAATCTCTGCTATTTATGGACTCAAAAGAATTTTTATATATATATATATATAAATCAAAATTGTCTATATAAAATGTTGTTGAATTGATAAATAACATAAAAGTTGTTAACCTACCACCTAACGTCAAAAGATTATTTTCTGATTTGATGTTGAGAATTTATACCCAAGTCGTTCTCCAGGTGATGTCAAAATATTAATTTGAATCACATGTTGAATTCGAATCATGTTAACCTCATAATCAAATCAGAAATATTGAATCTGTTGGACGTTTGCATTGAACAAAATTATTTTTCTTTCAACAACATCTATATACAGTAGTGAAAATGGTTTGATCATGAGAAATCCTTCGAGTCCACTTTAGCAGAGATTTTATGAATAATATTGAACAGAAAACGGATATGATAGATCTAATCATTCGTAAAAACTCTATCAGAAAGCAATAAATGAAGTATATTCTATTCATAAAGACTATAAAATATTCAACAGTTTAACATTCTGCGGTTCTGCAAGTACAAATATTAAATCCTTTCTCGTCAAACAAAATCTTAATATAGCTTTCAAAACTTCTAATAACTTAGGTAAACATATTAAAAATAATAAATCTCGTGTTGAAAAAATCAAGTAAATCAGGAATCTATAAACTCAATTGCGGTTCTTGTGATAAAATTTATATCGGTAGGACCTATAGGAGTTTTGGCATAAGAACATCTGAACATAAACGTAGCTTCGATAAAAATTAATCTGATTCAAATTATTCAAACCACCTAATAAAAGAAAACCATTCATTCAATAAAAACTTAGACATATTACATATAAAATCAAAAAGTTCAAAATTAGATCTCCTAGAAGCATTAGAAATAAATAGATACAAACATTCGGACAAGCTTTTGAATGAACAGGTAGATTTGAATTACTCACCCCTACTTAACTTGTTTAATTAGTTTTTATTACCTTTCATACTAACTGTACAATGGCTCGGTGTGGATTTTCCTGTTATTCATCCAACTTGTTTTACGATTTGTTCATAATACCATACTCTTCATTCTATTTTTCATTCTTGATAAAGCTGCTGTGTCAGCGAAACGTCGTCGAATTTTTTCAAATAAAGTGTAGATTAAAGTTAAACCTTGTGTTTTTATCTTATTTATATCATGGATCTACATCAAGTAACGGCCTCCACAATTCAAATGATACTATTATTTATTATATTCATTAATTCAAAAGAAAGAACAGGGATTTACGAATATAACTGCATCCTGTGAAATTTTTATTCGAGGCAAAAACATGATCAGCAATGCTTTATTATTGGCGCGCTAAAACTCTCCCGATAGCCCCAAAAGTGCACAGGAAAATGAGAAAAATCGTTGAGTCATACGCGTGATTGGTAATTGTGAGAAATTTGTTTTAATAAGGGTGTAACATTTTTCCCCTTTCTTGTAGTCTCAGTTTCTTTTGCTCGCGAAACTTCGCACCTGAAGGTCTCTTTCTTTTATCCTGAAAAAACAAATAAATAATTAGTACTCATGGGAATTAGGAATTAACTTCTAAAGTAACCACAATAATAAGCACCATGTGGGTAGGGTAGGAAATATTCTTGAGAAGTTAACTAAGTAGCCAATAGTTTTTAACCCTTTATAGGGCAGATTATTACTAAGTAAGGTATGGCCGATTAAAGTTTGCATATTTGAGTAAAAAGCAATTTGAGCGAGCAAAATATATTGATGTAATTTGATCTTATAGCCCTTAAAACACCCTACAATATGATTTCTTAAAAGATCAATAGCATAAAAACTAAGCAAGTTATGGATGAAACCAGCTACTTTTTTCAAACTCGTACATGACATTTCAATTAATAAAAGATATTTGGCTAAAAAAATTAATTATAACCAGTATCCTATAAAGGGTTAATGTTGATAGTATAAAGTAGGGAACACTTACCATTTTATATAAAATCAAGCAAAATTATAATCAGCAGGTATTCGGCACTTAATTAAGAAAAAAGTAGTAAACAAAATATTGCACAACACAACACCACACAAAATAAAAATAACTTTATATGTAAAAATTAATAGGATTACTTGTTTTTATTCACTAGTTGCACGGTCCAGTGAACTAAGTGATTTAAAAACGCCTGTGGCGATGCATCGCTTTTATAGCGCTCCAGGCGTTATTCATATCTGAACAGAAAAAATCAAGAAATTTCCGCCTGACATGTTCTCGCAACATAGGAATCAGTAATAACTGGATGATATACTCAACTTTTATTTTAATATTTTTTTTTGGACCCTGCGTTTTGGCGCCCCTAAAGGATGGCACCTGTGTGCATTGCAAACTTTGCATACATGGTTGCGAGGGCCCTGATTGTATTAAAATGAATATTAAATAGTTTAAGGGATAAGTTTTAAATTAGCGATAGTTAAAACATAGTAACTTGTTTTAAATCATTATTCATTATGACTATCAAGTATAACGTAGTTCAGGCTTCATAGATCAATTATTTAATTCTAAGACTAATAACATCAATACATTGAACCTTACTATGAAAAATATATCTTTGAATTGATTATCCACTTACATTCATAATAAAACCGGAAAAATAATGAATGAATAAATAACTGTGCATACATTAATATGAATGACACATAGTGGGCGATGATTTCATGGTCATACAAAGAATTTTTCCAGGTTAAAGTGACAGACTCCATTCATTATATATTCACAAAGGTACTGAGGTACGATGACATCATTAAATTAAACATCCTTTCATGAAATGAATTCCTGAAGAGTGTTCCTAGAATTTCAAATTATATTATGTTTGTTTCTGTAAATATCTTTATAATATACATGTTGACACAAGGAGAAGAATGTTTTTAGAAAAATCCCTGGATCAGGGAAATCTTCTTCTAACAAGAATCTCAACAATCATTGAATGTATTATATTCAATTGTTGAAATATTTGTTGTTGCTAGGTTGGCACATCTGTTTTCTATACTGACGCAGAGTTTTAATGCGATCTGCCATTTAGTTTGTTTACAGTGCTCGATTTTGTTACTTCTCAAAATTCTGTTGTACGGTTTTCACAATGGATCCAGAAAAAAATGTAATGTACCTACCCTGCACTTCATGTTACGCCTATGATTTGCTATAGGAATTAAACAAAGAACAAATTCACATTATCATCTCACATGGCACAAGCGAAATCGAGCCCATTTTTATCGTTCATTTCTTGGAATAAGGCAAACATAAAATTCAGAGGAAAACCTGAACTTACAAAAACCAGGGAATTCTTTTCAACCTCGAATTATATGGCGCCTGTGATCCCAAACTTTGCAAGAACCATATGTATTTCACAAGATACTTTGTACAGGTCATTCAGCCAGCGGTATATATACGTTACAGTTACAATTATTGGATTCATTCAGCATTCATCATTCAGTTCTCAACAATTATATTCATCAATCAGGTTTCAATAATTCTAAGCATTCAGTAACCAACAATTCTGAATGAGCAACTAGTGAATAATTGTGATGTTATTTTTTAAATTAATAGGGTGCGCCAGAGAAAACCGGATGTTTTTACTTCTGTTAAAACTTTCGCAATTTTAGAGCTAGATCATTCGTTCTTAATTCATTGGAAAGCCAAAGGACTAGGTTTTTCTGAATTTTGTCGAAATTTCACTTGTTGAAATCCTATATGGCTGAGTCATTCGAAGATCGCTGAAACGTTTTTCTTTCACTGAAAAATTCGATTCAGTCAATAATTCAGTCTTTTCTGAACAATTTGACATATTGATCTTGAGAATATTCCAAGAAATGGTAAAAAAGTAGCGTGAAGAATTATTTTCATTCTGATTTTCAGCTGAAATTTAAATATTTTTTCACCTCATGTCGTTGGCTATCCTGAAGTTGTTGCGTTTTTCATGGATGTTCTAGGAAGACAAAAAACCATATTTTACTAAACTCAACCTAAAATTTGATTTCCGTTCGAATTCAAAATGGCCGACTTCCTCAAATATTAACAATTTTCCCCGCGCATTAAAAAATTTTTCGTGGTCGTAATGAACCAACTGCGTAATTTAATCACTAGATTGAACCTTTCCCGTCATTTTGAGGTGTCGAACTCGAATATTGATTCAGAATTGTGCCAATTGTCGCGAATAATGTTTCTCTTTTCCACCATCATATGCACCTTCCGTTGTGAAACCTCTGAACATAGACTGCATTCATTAACTCTATGATAAACAAAAAATAATGAAATGTCAACGAGTTTTAGACGACATCTGGTTTGAGCTCGAATTTTATCTTGGTGTTGTTTGTTTCTTGTTTTTGACGTTTGAAATTGTTTACAATGGTTTTAACAAATGAGGATAAGCGTTCATTGAATGTTCATTTTTGCGGGACTATACTGCTAGGCAAATATTACGCCAATTTCCAGCTCTTTTTTACAAGAGCGGTACAATCTATGATTAGGAAGAAGAGCAGGATGACTGTTTCCCAAATATCTCAGAGATGCCAACTGTTAAAAACATCTGCGAGAATAATAATACGACATGATTTTGTTTAACAAATTACATGAGTGAAAACATTCAACAAAAAGAATCAAGTACTCAGAATGGAATATGACCTCCATTGGCATCCACAACCATCTGCACCCGTCTTCCCAAGCTCTCTATGGATCTCGAAATTACTTCTTGATCAAGGTTGTTCCAACATTCTTGAATTTTTTGCCTCAGCTCCTCACAATTATTGAAAATAATACCATGACCCTACAGAAAACAGTAGCAGGGACTAAGATCGGTACTATTTGGGGGCCATTGTTGTGGTTCGATGATATCGTCTACGCTTTGCCTTAGATAATCCATAGTATAGTGACGGGTACGACACCTGGATCCATCCTAAACTCAATTGAAATGGATTTCATTTAGATACATTTAATATGGGATACCCTGTACACTGAAGGCCAGTTGAAAGTATATAGCGTTTTTTTGTGATAAAGTACTGTTTGTTCATTTCTTTGACAAACGTCAGAAGAATCTGGAAAAAATTGTAGAATCCTGCTTTCAGGCAGAGTACTCTAAAATATCTAATTCGTTGTAACTTTGTTCTTTTAGGTGATTTTTTGGCTAAGAAACAGGAAAATGTAGAGTTAAATGAGACAATAGTAAAACTCAGAGAAGAGTTGAATGAAGCAAAGAGCCAAGTAGTTGTTACAGGATTAACTTTTGAGTCGATTATAGAAGTAGAAAAACGTAAAGCTGAAGAGGAGATTGCTACTCTCCAAAAATTGGTTCATAGTGGGATGGTTTTCTTTATAATTTAGTAACTTAAAGTATTTTGATTGCAAATATTTTTATATTCAAATATTCTTTCTTTATAGAAACCATTGAGGAATCGTCATCTTCGAAGTCTTTTACAATACAGAAATTGAAAGGCTTAGGTTGATAATACATGAGCTTTATACAGAAATAGGAGAATTGAAGAAACAGCAGCAATATTCACCACATCATAATAATCAGGTATTTAAACTTCTTCTTAGTATTGCATTCTCACATGTAGGATAAATTTTTCAAGTGGGTCATGAGAAAATTTTTCATTCGAACCAATAAAAATCATCCAAAAAGCTACTCAATTTCTCAACCGTTCGTTTTCAGCTGGTGGCAACTGTACCCATTCATGTCATACAAAAACAGCAATAATTCACCTGCATGAAAATGAACTGAGGAGCTGACGCCTTAATAGTTGGTAACATATGATAGAGAATTATGTGACAATAATTTTCCGAATCTAATCTTATGCCCTATGCTCTCTGAAAATGATATTTTATTTGAAGTTCCTTGAAATACCGGCAGAGACAATTACATGCCTGAAAAATTCTTGTATTTCCCTCTGCAAACGAATTAAACGCACATTCCTCTTGATTTCATTCGTCGGAACACAAATGCAGTCATTTTTTGTGGGACAACACTGAAAATGTTCGTCTGCGAACCAGATATTTTTTATTTGTCTACGTGTTCTAAATCTATTTTATAAATTTCTGCATTGCTCGAATCTGCGCACTTTGACAGCTTGAGTCAATTGAATATTATAGTGCATCCCAAATCGTGTCTTATTATTCTTCTCACAGAGGTTTTTGAGATTTGACATCTCTGAGACATTTGGATAACAGTTAAGCTGGTTCCTGGAGTTCTGATAGGGCTGACTGCTAATGCAGAAATTCGCTGAATGTTATCCTGAAATTGTCAATTGAGTTTGTAATACAAAAATGTAGAGTTGATGCTAGAAACAGTGTCTGTGTCAAACAGTTCTAGCAGCACCAGTACCTGATCTTCTTCCTAATGACCCTGTTGTCCGAAATTTTTCTTCAGGATCGTAGATTGTACTTCTTTTGTAATTGGTGGCTGAAAATTTGCGTAATATTTGCCTAGCAGTATAGCCACGCACAAAAAAACATTCAATGAAACGCTTATACTCATTTGTTAAAACCATTATTTAACATTTCAAACGTCAAAAACAAGAAACAAGGAACACCAAGATGAAATTCGTGTTCAAACTCTATGACATTTCATTATTTTTTGTTTATATTAGAGTTAGTGCATGCAGTCTATGTTCAGAGGTTTCGCAGCAGGAGGTGGATATGATGGTGGAAAAGAGAAGCATTATTGACGATAATTGGCACAATTCGGAATTAATATTCGAGTTCGGCTCCTCCAAATGATGGGAAAGGTTCAATCTAGTGATTGAATTACACAGTTGATTCATTACGACCGAGTAAAATTTTTCGGGGAAAATTGTTAATATTTGAGGAAGTCAGCCATTTTGAATTCGAACGGAAATCAAATTTTAGGTTGAGTTTAGTAAAATATGATTTTTTGTCTTCCTAGAACATCCATGAAAAACACAGCAAAATCAGAATGAAAATAATTCTTCACTCTACTTTTTTACCATTTCTTGGAATATTTTTCAGATCAATATGTCAAATTATTCAAAAAATACTGAATTATCGACTGAATACCCCCATTCGAACTTTTTAGTGGAAAAAAACGTTCCAGCGGTCTTGATATATTGCTCATTTTGGAATGAGTCAGCCATTTTGGATTTCACCGGAAGTGAAATTTCGCTACAATTTCTGAAAAACCTAGTCCGTTGGCTTTCCAATGTAGCATGAACGAATGATCTAGTTCTAAAATTGGGAAAGTTATAGCGTAAAAAAATTATCCGGTTTTCTCTGGCGTGCCTTATACAGTGTGTTCCAACGAAAATTTGACCCCCCCTATAACTCCGAAATGAGTAACATTAGCGAAAAACACCAAGACACGTTGATTTTTGTTTCGAGGGGGAGCATTTTTCGAAATAATTCGAAACTTCTCAGATCAACCCCCTACCCCCAGCAACCCTAACTTTGAAATTCATCATAGGGAATAAGGGTCGAGTGGCACCTTACTGAAAAGGTCTGTCAATTCTCCACCTTGATTTGTCATTTTAGAATTTTAAATTAACATACAGGGGTCCCAACCAAGGGTGAAGTTGAATTCCTGGAAATCCCAAATACTAATGAAATAGATTTATTTTGGCATAATGCAAGCGCAGGTTTATGCTCGGTCTAGAAAACGACCTACACTTGTGAATTTGGAGTTGGTGCAATCAACCCCTATTTCCAGCATCCCCAACTCAAAAATCATTCGATCGATAATAGGTCAAGTGGCACCTCGTTGGAGAGGTACTGCAATTTTCTCTTCGAATTTGGTATTTTCGAAACTCAGAATCATCATACAGGGTGTCCTGAAGCAGGAACATTGAAAATCCAAATAACTTTTGAAACTGGTTCATTTCGGTATACGAGAACATGTTTGATCCGAGAATAGGACTTTCTTGTGTGGTTATAGAATTTTTGCAATCAACCCCTTCCATTCAGCATCCCCAACTTGAAAATCATACAAATAATTCAAGTGGCATATCTTTAGAAAGGGTTTTTGAATTCCAGAATGATTAAAGCATTTCATTCAGTTCGGCTCTCCATACAGGATGTCGCTTTCGAAAAATTCAATATCGTCATTTGAAATTATCAACTAAAATTAATTAGAAACTGTTAAAAGTATTGGGGTACGATGTGTTGAGCATCAATTACGAAGAAATAAAGCTGATTTCTGCATTGAAAATGTTCACATTTTTTTCATTTCCATCTGGCGTGCAGTCATCTGTTATTTCTCATTTTTGCAATGAAATATTATTATTATTCAGATCAGTTCCTCATTATTGTTGTTGTTCGTCAGTTGAAATTAATCTGAAAATGGTTTATTCCACTGAGGAAAGGGTCGAAATTGTATCGACGTATTTTCGAAATAACAGTTGTGTCAAAGAAACGGCAAGGATATTCGATAGGAACCATCCTGAAAGAGAAAGGAGTCAGTCACCAGTACGTTAAATATTTGGTTGACAAATTCCTAGCTACGGGTTCGGTGACAAACAAAAACATGAAGTGGCATGTCCTGTCAGAAATGAGGCAACGGAAGTGGCAGTAGTGGGTCATCTACAAATGGAGAATACTACTGATCAGAAAACTATCTCGTCTGACTGGTGTATCAGCTACAACTGTCCATAGAATCGTGAAACATCACAAATTTCACCCTACAAGGTAAAATTAGTGCATGAAATAAACGAAGATGATCCAGATCGTCGTTTACAGTTTTGTGAAAATCTAAGTGAAAACCTAAACGCTAATCCAAATTTTCTGAATAACATCTGTTTTTCTGATGAAAGCACCTTTATGCTCAGTGGTGAAGTGAATAGACATAATTGTCGATATTGGGACACACAGAATCCTCATTGGTTTAGAGAGGCCCACACGCAAAGGCCTCAGAAGTTGAATGTTTGGGCAGGAATTTTGGCAATCATCTAGTTGGGCCTTTCTTTATTGAGGGTAATCTGAATGGAAATGGCTACCTTCAGTTGTTAGAGGAACACATACATCCTAGATTGACAGAAATTTTACAGAACGATCCAACTCTTTCTGAGGACGAAATGCGTTTTCAACAAGACGGTGCTCCTCCGCATTATGATGCTCGGGTGCGCCAATATTTAGACGAAAATTTCCCAGGAAGTTGGATTGGTAGAAGAGGAACTGTTGAGTGGCCAGCCAGGTCACCAGATTTAAATCCCTAGATTTTTTTTTTGGGGCCATCTAAAATCTAAAGTTTATGCCACAAGACCAGAAAACCTGGAGGAGCTGCGGATGAGGATTATCACAGAATGCCGACTTTTGACTCCTGAAGTTTTCGCTAATGTGAGAAGAGAGTTCGAAAATCGTCTGTATAACTGTATGGAGGTGGGCGGAGGTCATTTTGAACAATTGTTGTAATAATCAAGTTAGTTTTTGTTTTCAATTGAATACAAGTTCAATAAATCTCGTTTTCCTGTTTAGATGAGCATCCAATCAGTTTCTCCATCATCCCTCATCCTGATCCTCACGCCAGAAAACCTCGATTGCCAAACTGAAACCAATGCCTCAGTGATTCAGAAAATAGAAAAATCTTTCTGGAACTTTGCCACTCAACCTGTAATCACTTGTATGATTTTTTGAGTTGGGGATGCTGAATGGAAGAGATTGATTGCAAAAATTCCATATTCACGCAAGAGAGTCTTATTCTCGAATCAAACATAAACATGTTCTCGTATTATACCGAAATGAACCAGTTTCAAAAAGTTATTTGGGTTTTCAGTGTTCCTGCTCCGGGACACCCTGTATGCTGATTCTGAATTTCGAAAATACCAAATTCGAAGAGAAAATTGAAATACCTTTCCAACGAGGTGCCACTTGACCTATTTTCGATCGAATGATTTTTGAGTTGGGGATGCTGGAAATAGGGGGTTGATTGCACCAACTCCAAATTCACAAGTGTAGGTCGTTTTTCTAGACCGAGCATAAACCTGCGCTTGCATTATGCCAAAATAAATCGATTTCATTTAGTATTTGGGATTTGCAGGAATTCAACTTTACCCTCGGTTGGGACACCCTGTATGTTAATTTAAAATTCTAAAAATGACAAATCAGAATGGAGAATTGACAGACCTTTACAGTAAGGTGCCACTCGACCCTTATTCCCTATGATGAATTTCGAAATTAGGGTTGCTGGGGGTAGGGGGTTGATCTGACAAGTTTCGAATTATTTCGAAAAATGCTCCCCCTCGAAACAAAAATCGACGTGTCTTGGTGTTTTTCGCTAATGTTACTCATTTCGGAGTTATAGGGGGGGTCAAATTTTCGTTGGAACACACTGTATATTAATTATATTATCCCAGAAGAATGGAGAATGAGAATAACGAGTCCTATATATAAAAAGGGAAACAAAAAAGACCTAAACAATTATAGTAATAATTTAAACTCAATAAGCAAGATATTGAAAAAAGTCCTAACTAGCATAGTATTAGAAAAGTGTCAAATAAGCGAGGGATTCAGAAAAAATAGATCGACAGTTGACGGTGGTTCGAAAGTTGGACATCAACACGCAAGAGGCCCTTAAAAGCAGATAAAACAAAACACAGTCTTAACAAAAAGAAAAAGAAGAAGAAGATGATATTAATTACAAAAAAACAGTGTTTTGTGTTGTATATTAAACCAATTACCCGACCTTTACAATAATTTGTTTCAAATTTTATATTGAAAATGGCGAACTGCTGCAAATTTTACAGAATATCCAACGTCTTCGTTTGGAAATCATGGAATGCAAGAGAGAATGAAGCGGCTAAGCAGAAAAATCTTTGGTACCCTTTTTGTACACACGACACTAACACAACATAAACAGACAAGCTATTGCTAGTGCAATAGCGACAGGGAAACGAATTTTTTTCTCACGTTTTTTCACTCGTTCATTGAATCATATACTAGATAGTATGGTTTCCCTGTTACATTTCCTGAGCTCAAACTTTTTCTTTTCTGACACACCAAAATTATAGATATAAGCATTCATTGTAAATACAATTATTCAAATTTTTGTACATCCTCTCTTTTCAAAAGAATATATATATATATATATATATATATATATATATATATATATATATATATATATATATATATATATATATATATATATATATATATATATATATATATTTTTTTTCTTTTTCTTGAATTTGTAATGAAAAATTGGAGAACCAATCTTCATTTAAATATTTCAAAACAATCGTTTAAATCCGAGGTAATTCTAATCAAAAGAGGCATTTTTCAAGGTGATTCTTTAAGTGCTCTTTGGTTTTGTCTTTGCCTTAATCCATTATCTCATGAATTAAATGCTACTAGTTTCGGCTTCAAAATAAAAGTCTATCAACTGAATTCAAATTAAGTCACTTAATTTATTTAGATGATATTAAATTATATGCCGGAACCAGATCTCATTTAAAAGTCTACTTGAGATTACTTTCAACTATTCCAATAATATTCATATGAAATTTGGGCTTCCAAAATGTAAAAATCTTTCTATTGAAAAGGAAAGATCACCTCTGATTATATAAAGATTTCCACTATCGAAATCGAGCCAATGCATCAAGGAGATACATATAAATATCTTGGATTTTGTCAAAAGAAGACAATTAACCATAGCAGCACTAAAGAAAATATTAGTTCATATTACAAAAGACTTAGAACTATCATCAAGAGTCATTTAACTAGTAAAAACCTTTTCAGAGCTATCAACTCCTATGCAGTTCCTATTCTTACATCTTCTTTTGGAATTATTAAATGGTCTAAAACCGATCTAAATGAATTACAATGTCAAACGAGGAAAATGCTCTGTGAATATCATAAGCACCACCCAAAGTCAGCTCTTCAGAGAGTTACACTACCTAGACATCTTGGAGGTCGTGGATTAACTGATTTGAATAATCTTCATAGTAAACAGATTTTTCATCTACGTTCCCATTTTCATGATAAACAGAGAACGTCTAAATTACATGATATTGTTGTTGCTTCAGATTATAATCTTACACCTCTGAACTTGAAAATGCAAAAGGTAGATTTTGATATATTTGATGATAATTTTAAAAGAGAAAGTTGGATGCAGAAGGAATTACACGGAAAGCACCCTAAAGAATTGAAAAATGATTATATTGATGAAATCGCATCGAATAAATAGTTAGTATCTGAAGAATTGTTTGTTGAAACAGAAGGCTTGGCAATTGCGATCCAGGATCAGGTTGTTTTCACGAGGAATTATAGAAAACACATCATCAAACAAAATATAGATGATTCTTGCCGTAGATGTTTCTGTTCTTCAGAAACAGTTTTTCATATATTATCATCTTGCTCAGTCCTTGCTTCAACAGATTATTTAGAAAGACATAATGCCGTCGCTAATATTATTCATTTTAATCTAGGAATTAAACATGACCTAATTCCCAAAGAAAAAATTTCACAAATATAAACCTGATATTATTTGTGAAAATGACAAATATAAACTTTATTTTGATAAAACAATTCTTTGCAACAGAGCTGTAAAATACAATAGACCAGATATCATTCTTAATGATAAACAGAATCAAATAACATATATAATTGATATTGCTATACCCGACACACATAATATACAAAATAAATACAATGAAAAAATTTCTAAATATATGATGCTTGGCGACGAGATTAAAAAAATGTGGAAAATGAAGAAAATATTTATCCTACCGATTATTATTTCCACAACAGGTATTATTCCTGGAAATCTTCACAAAAGTATTGAGATTTTGGGTCTGAAGAAAAATTTGTTTGAACAGTTACAAAAGATAACAGTCATCAAATCTTGTAATATTCTTCGTAGGTTTCTTTCCGAAAAAAATAATGAAGTAGAGTCATAGGTTTTCTCTTTAGTTTATACTGCTCAGAATCTCATTTCATATTTTATTTATTTGTTTATATAAATGTAATATAATTAAATGACAATTTTGTCATATTTATATTCAGAGCAGTATTCTATTCGATCGTTCACCACTTCACACAAAGGAAACTATTAATGAGTAACTTTCAGTGTTACTTGACTAAGGTCCGTACACTGGATTTTTCCAGGGAGAAAGCCTCTGACACTACTCGTTGGTACATTGATATCATTGTCTGATGATGGTATAGTATGTATATATTCTGGTAGATTGATATATTCTCATAACATTTAACGTTATTCTAATATATAATTATTCCAGGATATGTTTTGATTATAATCATTGCCTGGCAATGGTATTAATTACCGGGTGGTGGATTTATATTTTTCATGCAATCAGTTTGATTGCATGAACAGATATATATATATATATATATATATATATATATATATATATATATATGAAGTAAAGGAAATGGTAATTGAAAATTGTCATTTAAGTTTGAGAGAGATAGGCAATGAATTTTATGTGGCGTACGAATCAATTCGTACCATTTTAAACGATTGTTTGGGAGTGAAACGGGTTGCCACTCGACAAGTTCCAGAAGACCTGAATTTTCTCTTCACACTGTAGATTTATGATGTGATGTAAATTTTAAAAAGTCCGGTATTTGAACTGAGTATTTGAAAAACTGTAGTAGTCATAAGAAAAAACTGGAGGAATCTGAAGGTTTAAACACTCTGTATTTCTAAAAACAAGTACTGTGTTTCAAGGAATTTTACTTAATATATAAGTAAAATTCCTTAAAACACATTACTTGTTCTTTATTATTGATAATGGAATTTTACCAAGTAAAAGCCTCCCACCCTGTATTTCGGTTACGAAACGTTTGCGTTCATGGGATCTTTTTGTCATAATATGGCTTAAGGAAATATTCGTGAAATATTTCGCTCATTCATTAACACCTTGTGTATAAACTACAGCAAACCATTTAGTTGCAATATCTTATCAGGGTCCATTTCGACTTATATTAAAATAAGCAGATATACAATGAGTAGCAATATTTTCCAATTAAATTTTAATTAGGAATTGCGTAAGAAAATTAAGATAAAAACTGATATTATCTCACATCATTTTAATATAGAGTAAATAATGATTTTCAGGATTGTTAGAGAAATTTTTAAATGGAGAATATGAAGGATAGCCAAGCCAAGTACACTTAAATGCAGCTTCGAAAGAGAGCAGATAATTTCATGGCAATTTTAATATCAATAAAGCCGATCTGATTTGAGTGATACATTCATTTTATTGAAGATATTAAGTCTGATCGTACGGCAATTTCAGGTCGATCTTTTCTTGAATATGACTGCATATAATTTGTATGGACAACATCATGAATAATTCAAAGGCGACAAATTATTATTCAGCTTAAAGTACCTCGAATCACATGGCGTACAAATAAAGTATGAAATATGACTTTACAATTTCAAAGCTGAAGAATCAATGACAGTGATTTATGCCGTTTGAGGTGGGTACTACAAATAGCATCTCTTAAACATTCTTGAGATGAGTGAATTACAGATGAGGATACCCCATTTTTGTATCATACACTGGATTTGTATCAAATTGGTGGAATAGAAATTGTGCTTGAAAATATCCTAGCTATGCTCCGAATTACACAGTACATTCTGCCAAAAAGTACTGGGAATTTGTTGATGAAACAAAAAGTATTTATTTATTTTTCAAATTAATTGTATCGCCTTCAAATTAGGCCCCTTTCGAAACGATACATTTACATCAACGGATAATCCAATCATCCATTCACGACGAGGACTTCAGTCCTCGTCGTGAATTCTCTGTGGTAATTTGAGTTTTGCAAAATGAAAAATATCGGCCGGAGCAGTGGCGTAGCTAGCATAGGTGCCACCTGAGGCGGATTTTATAGGTGTCACCCTAAAACTCAATCGAAAAAAAAGTTTGAATTGTGGAGGCCGTTACTTGATGTAGATCCATGATATAAATGAGATAAAAACACAAGGTTTAACTTTGATCTACACTTTATTTGAAAAAATTCGACGACGTTTCGCTGACACAGCAGCTTTATCAAGAATGAAAAATAGAATGAAGAGTATGGTATTATAAACAAATCGTAGAACAAGTTGGATGAATAACAGGAAAATCCACACCGAGCCATTGTACAGTTAGTATGAAAGGTAATAAAACTAATTGAACAAGTTAAGTAGGGTGAGTAATTCAAATCTACCTGTTCATTCAAAAGCTTGTCCGAATGTTTGTATCTATTTATTTCTAATGCTTCTAGGAGATCTAATTTTGAACTTTTTGATTTTATATGTAATATGTCAAAGTTTTTATTGAATGAATGGTTTTCTTTTTATTATGTGGTTTGAATAATTTGAATCAGATTTGCATTGAACAAAATTATTTTTCTTTCAACAACATCTATTACAGTAGTGAAAATGGTTTGATCATGGGAAATCCTTTGAGTCCACTTTTAGCAGAGATTTTTATGAATAATATTGAACAGAAAATTCATACACATCCACTCATTTCCAAATTTCTTTATTGGTATAGATATGTTGACGACATCTTAGTATGTTTCATTGGAACTACTCGTCAATTAGACTTATTTGTTAATTTCATTAATTCCATCCATTTGAACATTAAATTCACGATAGAAATTGAACAGAACGATTCCATAAATTTTTGGACTTAGAAATCACTAAACAAAATAATAATCATGTTTTTCGGTCTTTCGTAAACCAACACATACTGATACAATTATACATAACTACTCATTACATCCCATTCAACACAAAGTTGCAGCTTTAAACAGCATGGTACATCGGTTACTCAATTTACCTTTATCAGTAGAAAATTATAATAAAAAGTTAAACATCATCAAACAGATAGCCATTAATAATTCATATAATCCGGATATGATAGACCTAATCATTCGTAAAAACTCTATCAAAAAGCAATAAATGAAGTATATCCTATTCATAAAGACTATAAAATATTCAACATTTTAACATTCTGCGGTTCTGCAAGTACAAATATTAAATCCTTTCTCGTCAAACAAAATCTTAATATAGCTTTCAAAACTTCTAATAACTTAGGTAAACATATTAAAAATAATAAATCTCGTGTTGAAAAATCAAGTAAATCAGGAATCTATAAACTCAATTGCGGTTCTTGTGATAAAATTTATATCGGTAGGACCTATAGGAGTTTTGGCATAAGAACATCTGAACATAAACGTAGCTTCGACAAAAATAAATCTGATTCAAATTATTCAAACCACCTAATAAAAGAAAACCATTCATTCAATAAAAACTTTGACATATTACATATAAAATCAAAAAGTTCAAAATTAGATCTCCTAGAAGCATTAGAAATAAATAGATACAAACATTCGGACAAGCTTATGAATGAACAGGTAGATGTGAATTACTCACCCCTACTTAACTTGTTTAATTAGTTTTTATTACCTTTCATACTAACTGTACAATGGCTCGGTGTGGATTTTCCTGTTATTCATCCAACTTGTTCTACGATTTGTTTATAATACCATACTCTTCATTCTATTTTTCATTCTTGATAAAGCTGCTGTGTCAGCGAAACGTTGTCGAATTTTTTCAAATAAAGTGTAGATCAAAGTTAAACCTTGTGTTTTTACGAAAAAAGTTATAATCATTTACGTTTTATTAAAATACGAGTACCTATTACAAATATTTGTATATTATGTGAAACAAATTCAGTTTGTTAAAAATTAAAATTTCTTCCTTCTATCTTTGACACTAGCGAACTCCGAAATCACGTCTTCAAAATTTATATTTTGTGTTGCTTCATGTTCTATCGTTAAAATACCAAGACTGTTTAATCTGGTTTCAGTCATTGTAGACCGCAAATAATTTTTAATTAATTCTAATTTGCTGAAAATTCTCTCACATGAAGCAACTGTCATAAATAACTTCAGTGCGACCGTTAGATTCGGAAGAGATTCTCTAAAATCCCATTCCACAGTAAATTTCAAAAAGTCCAGTGTCACCCAATTAGAGACAGTAATATTAGCCGCTTTCAAATGTCTCCTTAATCTTGGTATTTCTTAACGGAGTTCTGTTTCTGATACTTCATCGTGAAGGTTAGAAAATTTTGATATAGCAAATTTTAACTGTTCAGTGTTTGCCGAAAGCAAGGTCTTTGACTGCACAACCTCAAACAATGAAGCTACGTCTTTAATGTCAATACATTCTTACATTTGAATTTGGGAGGCTTTTACTTGGTAAAATTCCATTATCAATAATAAAAAACAAGTACTGTGTTTTAAGGAATTTTACTTAATAATTGCGATTCGTAACGCGTTTCACTACACCGTAGCTTCTTCAGACGAATGAATGTACAGAAAATATAAATATAAATGTTCTTGAGTAATTAAAAGCTTATTGGGTTGCTTCTTCTTAAGTGGTTATTTATGACAGGTATATCCAATAAAATTAAGGAATAAATTGCGCCCTGAAGAGATTCAATAGAGGTGAAGGGCTTAAATCGACTTGTTCATTGATGAGTCTACCTGAGTGTTTGTATTTATTGATTTCTAAAGTTTCCGAAAGATATATCTTCCAATATTTATTATCTGTATGCAAAATTTCAAACTGTGGGTCGAAAGAGCGATTATTTCCTAAGAGATGATTCGCGTAATTTGAATCTGATTTTTTATTTGAAAAACTGCGTTTATGTTCCGATATTCTAATATTGAAATTTCTATGAGTTCTACCAATGTATAAATTATCACAGTCATTGCAATTTAATCTATAAACACCTGATTTATTGATTTTACCTGGTTTGGTTTATTATTTTTTATATATTTGCCTAAATTATTATTAGTTTGGAGAGCTATGTTGAAATTATTGCTACTCAAAATGATTTCAGTTTCTCACTTGTAATGCCAACGTAGGTTAAGGTGTTGAATTTTTGTTTCAATTTATCGAAAGGGTTAACTTCATTCAATGCGATTCTACTTTGTTTTTATTTAAAATATTATTTATCGGTTTGGGATTGTAACCATTATTTTGGCTATTTGTTTAATCAAATTTAATTCTTTGTTGAAATTTTCTGGTGATAATGGGATGTTAATCAATCTATGAATAAAGCTATTGAATGCTGACATTTTATGTTGATACGGAGGACACGACGAGTTATGTATTATAATATCTATATGTGACGGCTTATGGTTAATTGCGAAAACATGTTTTCCATTTTCATTCGAAATTGTTACGTCTAAGAAATTTATCGAATTATTGCTTTCTATTTCGGTTGTGAATCCAATTTTTGGATGTAATGAATTTATATGATTTTCGAAAATTTTCTCCAAGTTATTCATGAATATTGCTGCTAACAATGGTTCAAACGGATTGCCCATAATCAATCCGTCTTCAATAGTATAATATTTGTTATTGAAAATATCAAAATTATTTCCTTTCAATAACAAATATTATACTATTGAAGACGGATTGATTATGGGCAATCCGTTAAGTCCATTGTTAGCAGAAATATTCATGAATAACTTAGAGAAATTAATTTTAATCATCCACTCAGTAAATATTGTTTGTACTGGTATCGCTATGTAGACGATATCATTATTTGCTTCACAGGAACAGATACACAGTTAAAATTTTCGAAAATCATATAAATTCATTACATCCAAAAATTGATTCACAACCGAAATAGAAAGCAATAATTCGATAAATTTCTAGACGTAACAATTTCGAATGAAAATGGAAAACATGTTTTCGCATTTACCATAAGCCGTCAGATACAGATATTATAATACATAACTCTCGTGTCATCCATATCAACATAAAATGTCAGCATTCAATAGTTTTATTCATATATTGATTAACATCCCGTTATCACCAGAAAATTTCAACAAAGAATTAAATTTGATTAAACAAATAGCCAAAAATAATGGTTACAATCCCAAACTAATAAATAATATTTTAAATAAAAACAAAGTAGAATCGCATTGAATGAAGGTTACCCTGTCGATAAATTGAAACAAAAATTCAACACCTTAACCTTCGTTGGCATTACAATGAGAAACTGAAATCATTCTAGAGTAGCAATAATTTCAACATAGCTTTCCAAACTAATAATAATTTAGGCAAATATATAAAAATAATAAACCAAACCAGGTAAAACAATAAATCAGGTGTTTATAGATTGAATTGCAATGACTGTGATAATTTCTACATTGGTAGAACTCATAGAAATTTTAATATTAGAATATCGGAACATAAACGCAGTTTTTCAAATAAAAAATCAGATTCAAATTACGCGAATCATCTCTTAGAAAATAATCACTCTTTCGACCCACAGTTTCAAATTTTGCATACAGATAATAAATATTGGAAGATAGATCTTCGGTACACTTTAGAAATCAATAAATACAAACACTCAGGTAGATTCATCAATAAACAAGTCGATTTAAGCCCTTCACCTTTATTGAATCTCTTTGGGGCGCAATCTATTCCTTAATTTTATTGGATATACTTGTCATAAATAACCACTTAAGAAGAAGCAACCCAATAAGATTTTAATTACTCAAGAACATTTATATTTATATTTTCTGTACATTCTCATTCGTCTGAAGAAGCTACGGTGTAGTGAAACGCGTTACGAATCGCAATTATTAAGTAAAATTCCTTAAAACACAGTACTTGTTTTTTATTATTATGCATTCTTACATTCGCTCTTGAAGTGACGTTCTAAGTGAAGGTCCAGCATCGGTGGACGACGCTAACTCACCAGGCATGCGTTTCTTGCGACGAATTCGTCGTTCCATCGAAATGTTGTATTTTTCCGATTTTTGTACAGCCAAATCTATTTCCTCTTCTGCTAGATGCAACCGTTTCTCTCCAATGGATAGATGAAGTGCTTCTAGTTTTATGATTATTTCATCAACACATAAACCTTTACTTTGTAATGCAATCTGAGCATTGTTCACTTCCCTTAGCACATCATTCCAAAAGAGAAGAAAACAAAGAAATGAGAAATTGCACACAGCAGGCATAAGACTTTGTGCAGTACCTCTAGTTTCTAAATTTACGTCTTGGTCACATAGTTCCTCAATTGCAGATATTATCCCATCAAAATTTTCAGCCAATACTTTTACTGCACTATAATGAGCACTCCAGCGCGTTGTCGAAAGTCTTTTAACAGATGCTTTGCTCTGATTGAGGAGCATCTCCCAATGGCTTGTGGAAGTTGAAAAAAGTTAAATATTGTTTCCACTGCTCCGAAAAATGTATCACAAGTCACATTTTGTGCGAACGAATGTTGGCCGCATAAATTAATTAAACGATCTATACAACCAATAAAAATTGTTTTATAATTTTTTGCTTTTATAACAGCTTGCACTCCTCCGTGTATACCACTCATAACTGCAGCATTATCATAACCTTGAGAACGACACATCATAATATCTAAGCCATCGTTTTCAAGCTTCTTTAGTATTTCAGCGCTTGAATCAGCTGCTTTTTTTTCCATGTAAAGGAAAGAATTTCGTTGAAAAGCTGACATTTTACATGAGTAGATAAAACATTTATGAACTCATTTTGTATTTCTGGCGATAAATATAATACTTTAGGTGATTTTTCCTGGTCCAAATATAGTATATGTTCTTTGAGTACTGCATCATACTTTGACTGCAGTTTAACTAGTTCTAAGAAATTATCTTTATTAGACAACCCTTAGGTTTCATCATTTCTACGGAATACTAGGTTTTGTTTAGCCAAAAACAATGTTATCTAATAATCTAGATAAAAGATTTTTCCACTTCTGTTTTTCCGTATTCATTAATTGCATGGTTGCATCATCTATTGTGGTGTGAGATTTATATCTTATTTAAAAAGTTTTCCACTTTTCTAAATTTTCTAAATGTTCACATGAAGTTTCATGGTCCAATACTTTAGGATTTAGTTTCCACCACTCTTAAAATCCAGTTGTAAATGTTGTTTGTATGTTACTGACAGCAAATAAACGACAGCAAAAACAGTACAGGTTATTTGATATAGGAGAAAATACCAACCATGATCGTAGAATTTTTTCACCACTAGGCATCTGTTTATGAAACCATTCCTGTGAAAGATGACGAGAATCATCTTTAATCTTTGAACCATGACGAGATATAGTAGGAAACGGTCCTTCTTTGTTGTGGAAATGTTCACAGCCCTTTTTTATTATGTCAATGCGAACATATCAGTTACCGGTAAACTCCAATGTGAAACATCTCTCAAGTGTTGAACTGATTCTTCGAAGCTAATGCTATCTCCGAAAGTAGCATTAACGGTGTCATTCTCATTATTTATTTTGATTCCGTCAAGGTCCTGGGTCGTCTTCATTGATGCTGTATTGTCGATGTTGCTATCTGAATGTGTCTCCAATATGTGAATCACTACTTTCGTCAGCAGGAGACTCGGGTACTTTACTTGAACTTTGGCAGCTATCTGCTTTTGTGACTTATGTAAAGAGAACCGGACATGCTCTGAATTTCATCCATTTTAGCCTTTTTGGCTTTTCTCTGGTGAAACCCGCCTCGTCTTTTTGAAGTATGAATTCCCTGAGGCATATTTCGTTCTGATTTTTTAAACTAATTATGACAGTAAATAAACACCTACACGTTACGTAACTAGCTTTGTGAATATATTTTTCCCAGACGCAGGATTTTTAATTTATATTAACAATCCTGCGTCTGGGTGTAAATATGTTTTCAAGTATTAATCGAAAAATACTAGTTAAATACTCCACCGTTGATTGTGATATCCGTGCCACGAGCTCTCGAGCTATTCATCTCGGAGCAAAATCAACGTAGTTGTATGATATGATTATGATTACTTTCAATCAAAAATCTAAACTTAATGTATTCCGTTTTTGTAAAGAAATCCTATTACTATAGATCGGAATATAATAAGTAAGTAAATAATAAATAAGCATATTTTTACAATTAAACATTATTTCCTAAAGTAATATCGTAAAACGTGTAGAAATATAAATAAAATCTTTTACGCCAGCAAAGCCTTTAAAACATATTTTAATAAATGAATACCTTTAATAGAGAGTAATACTAACCCAGGCTAAACAAAAAATATTACTGCAATCCGTCTAAAATACCTTCTGTAGGTGCCTATGTATCATTTAGGACGGCTCAATAATATAGTTTTAAAATACACAGTAATTAAAAGAGAATAAAATAATTGAAGGGTTTTCCAAAATAATCTAAGATACTGCTATTAGATACTAAATGAATTAAAAATGTGAGTCTAACCTGTAATAACAAAAAACTTCACTTACCTTGTTTATTTTCTTCAAGAATCGACTATATGAAATCGGTTTTATACAAAAAATGTTGTTTATAATATCTAATAATCTAATAATTAACACTTTGCACTAGACGCTTACACGTTCACGTGAGCGAATATTGAAATGAATGCGGTAGGAAACAAAAGAAATGGCCCAATCCACAATCAATCAAAGATGAAAATTCTTTCACGGGAATGTAGACAAAGATAATACATTTCATTCGAGTTATCATTCGACCTATCTACCCTCTTCCAAATTTTCAAGGATTGTCACCCCTGCTCCAGAGGTTGAAATTCGAGATGAGGATGGTACTTGAGGATGACTGCCATTGATCAGCATGGATCTGTTCCATTTTACCTCACTGAAAATTGAATAGTCTCAGGCAAATAGTCATCCCTATCTTTCAGTTGCTTACCCTGTATCTTTTACAGTTTTCAATTACCAATGGAAATTCGTTCAAAGCAATGTAGACAAAGATACCACCTTTCTTTTGAGTCATCACTCGACGATGGATCTGTTCCATTTTACTTCACTGAAACTTGAATAGTCTCAAGGAAATAGTCTTCTCTAACTTTCAGTTGTTCACCCTGTATCTTTTACAGTTTTCAATTAAAAATGGAAATTGGTTCAAGGCGATGTAGAAAAAGATACCACCTTTCTTTTGAGTCATCACTCGATCCATCTTCTCTATTCAAAATGTTCAAGAATTGCATTCCCCGCTTAGGGGGTTGATATTTCAGGCAAGTGTTGTACCTCAAAAGATGTCCCCCTTGAAACAAAAATTGACCTGTTTTTGCGTTTTGATCCGAAATGAATTTCTTGATAGATATAGCCTCTGTTTAGTTTTCGTTGACGCACCCTGTATTTTAGGACTATAATGTACCTATAGCCGCAAGGTCGAACAGTGAGTTGTGTTGTGTAGTGTTGGTGAACCAGCTTCTATTTTTAATGATACAATGAATTTTGTTAATCTCAAGTAAATAGGATCACGAATTCTCGCCATGTTCTATTGGATATTGTATACAACCATATACACCTCTCGCTATTAGTCCCGCAATAGCTTGTACTATCATTTCAAAACCCCATAAAAGAGTAATTTTCAAAACCCACATGAAACTCTTCCAAGAATTTTTCGATAATAAAGATGACGCTGATAGATTTGAGAATACTGGAGTTTACAAGTTGTCCTGTATACATTGTGAAGCCGTTTATATACGTCAGACTGATCGTTCATTCAAAACTAGATACAAAGAGCATCATTCAGATTAAAATAACAAGAGAACCAACAAATCTACTGTCGCTTGACATTATAATGAAAATGGTCACCACCCATAGATCCATTCAAATTATTCACAGAATACTTAACGGACGAAAGATTTCTTAGAATTCATGGAAAAAAATTCTCCCCTTAGAGGTAATCTTCTGAATGAGCAGAATGGCCCGGCTTCTTCGTTCATATTTGATATCTTCAAAAGATACCTTTCATCAACATATTTCGTTTATTACCTCTTGTTTGCACGCTTATTAATTTTGTATCTACCTATTTATATATGTATGTATTTGAACTTTAGTTCAGTACTTGTCAGCTGAAGATGGTCGAGAGACCGAAATTGCAATCTTGATTTTCAATAAATCTCTCGTGATAGAATAATACATGGTTCATTTTCTTAGTATCATCATTGAAACTTTGTCTTTTATTACTTCAAAATATCAATTGGACATTGGCATAAAATGCAATTTTATTGTCAACCATCTGCAACCTATTTTGTAGATTTTCCTCTAGAGAAAAGTGATTTCATTATTGTCTCAAACAATATTAATATTAAACAAATTAACACAAATATACACCATCATAAAATAGAACCCACATAAGCGACCTTTAGAATAAAAAATATACAGACATAAAAATGTTCAGAACTAATCTGCCTATTTCAATATTTATTGCTTATCCCTGATGCCAAGCTCGCAAGCAGCAATTTCATTGCAACCGCAAGATATTAATGATCTATTTAGATGCTGCAAATCAAGCTTAATGAATGTGTTAAGGTAAAACAGATAAATTTATATTGAAAACAGATGTATCTTCAAAGGGTATTATTAGAAGCTAAGTGCACTTAGATGTCAATGCCCTGAATTTATATTTCAGAAGCTTCTGTTCAGCTTAGTCGACTATTTTCAAAGTAAGGTATGAAAAATTTGACTAAACAAAAATAGAAAACTTTTGAGAGTTGCCATCTGTCAGAGACTCAACATACTTGGATGAAAATGATAATTTTTAGGAATGTTGAAATAAATGTTATAGAATTCAATTTTATTTGAAATGTCATTTATTCTTATCAAAATATTGGTTTACATGGATATAATATTCATGTGAACATCTTGTTTGAAAGCTCTAACTACTGTTGTGATTTCTTCCTCCGTTATTTCGTTGAAGTCCATATGTTTGATATCAAGGCGTTCTTTTTCATTCGCGATCCATTCCGCATATATATTGTGTTCTTTGGGGTTCGACCATAGTGATGACCAATAATCGGTCAAGCACTGTGCGTCAGGTACTTCTCTGTTATTGTTGGTCGCAGTTTTGTTATTTCCTTTATGAAAATTGGCCGCGCTTTGGAGGAACCTTTTATTATTATTTATTATCGTGGACTTATGCACTATCTCAGCTAGTAGCTGGATATAATTTACCTTTCCCAGATTTAGCAATCCAAGGGAATAAGCTCGATTACAATATACTTGTCATAAATTTCCTAACTATCCTACATGTATTAAGAATTACAGCTTTTTGCATTTCTATAGGTATTCTTATGCAATTCTAATTTCTTAAGGCTATCATGCAAAGTTTTGGGTATTAAACCAGTCGAGGATACGATGACAGGAACAATATCTATTTTATCGAGGAGCCACATCTACTTGATCTCAATAGCCAGGTCTGTGTATTTGGACTTTTTCTCCTGGAACTTGTTCAGCACGTTGTTATTATTCGGTATGGCGACATCCACCAGCATTGCTGTTCTGGCTCTCTTATCATACACCACTATGTCCGGCCTATTATTCGTCACCATTCTGTCAGTGAAAACAGGCCTATCGTAGTATAATCTGATAGAGTCATTTTCCAATACGGGCGCCGGCAGATACTTGTAATATGGCTGGAAGGTGTTCAGAAGTCCGTACTTGTGTGCAAGTTTCTGGTGGATAATGTTGCACACTTGATTATGCCTATGAAGATACTCCGTATTGGTCAGTTGTTCGCATCCGGACGTAATATGCTGGATAGTCTTCGATTTTATATGGCATTTTCTGCACTTATCTGTTTGTATTGTTCCGTCCTTCATTATAAATTTTTTGTAATTGTTTGTAGCGATCACTTGGTCTTGGATGGCCATAAGGAATCCCTCTGTTTCTGCGAATAATTCTCCTTTCATCAACCATTTGTTGGAGGCTTCTTTGTCGATGTGTGTTTGATTAATCTCATGGTGACGTCGTCCATGCAATTCCTTTCTTGACCATTGCTCTTGTTTTTCAGTATCTGATAGGAACGGTAAATTCAGCAGGTCATCTCTGGTAGCGAGATTTAGTGGTGTATATCCCTTATCAGCCAACGATACCACTCTATGGAGGTCAGAAGTGAGTATTATTAATATGATTATTATTATTATAGTGGACTTATGCACTATCTAAGCTGTCAGCTGGATATTATTTACCTTTCCCAGATTCAGCAATCAAAGGGAATAGGCTGGATTACAATATACTTGACATAAATTTCCTAACTATACTACATGTATTAAGAATTATAGCTTTTTGCATTTCTATATAGGTATTCTGATGCAATTCTAATTTCTTAAGGCTATCATACAAAGTTTTGGGTATCAACCCAGTGGAGGATACGATGACAGGAACAATATCTATTTTATCGAGCTGCCACATCTGCTCTTTTTTCCTGGAACTTGTTCAGCACGTTGTTACTATTCGGTATGGCGACATCCACCAGCATTGCTGTTCTGGCTCTCTTATCATACACAACTATGTCCGGCCTATTATTCGTCACCATTCTGTCAGTGATAACAGGCCTATCGTAGTATAATCTGATAGAGTCATTGTCCAATATGGGCGCCGGTTGATACTTGTAATATGGCTGGAAGTTATTCAGAAGTCCGTAATTGTGTGCAAGTTTCTGATGGATAATGTTGCACACTTGATTATGCCTGTGATGATAGTCCGTATTAGCTAGTTTTTCGCAGCCGGACGTAATATACTGTATAGTCTCCGATCTTATATGGCATTTTCTGCACTTATCTGTTTGTAATGTTCCATCCTTAATAATAAATTTCATGTAGTTGTTTGTAGCGATCACTTGGTCCTGAATGGCTATAAGGAATCCTTCTGTTTCTGCGAATGATTCTCCTTTCATCAACCATTTGTTGGAAGCCTCTTTGTCGATGTTGATTAATCTGATGGTAATGTCGTCCATGCAATTCCTTTCTTGACCATTGCTCTTGTTTTTAAATATCTGATAGGAACGGTAGATTCAGCAGGTCATCTCTGGTAGTAAGATTTAGAGGTGTGTATCCCTTATCAGCCAAGGATACCACTCTATGGAGGTCAAAAGTGAGAGCTTTTGCAGAGAAGAATTCTCTGAAATTATTTATCTGGTCGGTGTGTAAATTGACAACATCTATTAATCCGCGTCCTCCTTCTTTCCGCTTCAAAGTTGTTCTTATCACAGACGATTTTGGATGATAGTTGTTGTACTTTGTTAGCATCGTTCGGGTCTGGCTTTGAATATCATCCAGATCTGTCTTAGTCCATCTGATTATTCCAAATGAGTAAAGCAACACTGAAATGGCGTAGCTGTTAATTGCCTTGACTAGATTCCGCGAGTTCAACATTATTATATCAGCACAGTCTTCAAACGCTGACTGTATTCTGAACGAATCTTCTCCTTTGATTGGTTTTGGTCTAGCAATCTGGCTTGTTGGTATCCTAGATATTTGTATGTTTCGCCATCCCTCATGCACTGTATAATATCACCGTTTGGAAGTTGTGTTTCACCATCTATGACTTTTCCTCCCTGAATGTTCTGGGTCTTACATTTTTCAATCCCGAATTTCATATGAACATCTGCCGAGAACTTACTGACAGTTTTCAGCAGATCATCCAATTGCTTCTTGTTCGAAGCATATAATTTGATGTCATCCATATACAGCGGGTGGGAGATTGTATGATAGTTTCTTTCTGTTTTTATCCTAAATCCGTATCCTATTCTATTGAGCATTGAGGACAATGGGATCAAAGCTAAACAGAACCATAGTGAACTAAAAGAGTCTCCTTGCAAAATTCCACGACGCATGGGTATCTCGTCGGTTTTAATTGACTTGTTGTTCATTTTAGCAATTCGTTTCTGTTGTAAGCACAAATAAAAGATTCAAGTTTTGTGATTCGACCATGGAAAGACGACATTTGACTAGAGAAGAGATGTTACGAGCCGTTGGAATGCTCCAAGCTGGGACCTCACAACGGGAAGTATTCAGGGTTCTGGGAAGTAGCCCAAGTGTCATAAACCGTTTATGGTCGCGTTTCAATGAAACAGGTAGCATAGAAGAACGCCATACAGGTCGTTTCAGGATTACTACAGTCGCTTAGGATCGATTTTTGGTTTTACAAGCCAGAAGAGATCGTACTACCACAGCATCTCAATTAAATAAGAGCTATCACGCGTTCATAATATACAAATTTCCGACCAAACTGTGAGAAACCGACTTCACGAAGGTCAACGCCACTCCAGACGTCCTTTAAGAGTTCCACAACGGACCCATGCAAATCGCGCTGCTCGTTTAGCTTGGTGACAAGAACACGTAAACTGGGATCAAGAGAGGTGGGCCACAGTTCAGTTCAGTGATGAATCTAGATTTAGTTATTATACCGATTCGGGAAGAATTCGAATATGGAGGAAACCTGGAAAGCAAAACCATCTCCAGCATGCTCGAGAAGTAGTTAGACAGGGAGGCGGATCAATGATGTTTTGGGGAGGTATACACCTTGGTGAAAGAACTGACCTCGTTTTCATACAGAACAACCTCACGAGAAATTCTTAAGCAAATGAGATAGTTTTACCTGTAGTGGTACCGTATCTCCAAACAATGGGTCAAAATCCACTCTTCCAACAAGATAATGCCCCTCCTCATCGTGCAAGAGTTGTCTTGAACGTGAAGAGAATGATATCGATCTTCTACCGTGGGCATCCTGCTCCCTAGATCTGAATCCCATCGAGCATGTGTGGGACACCCTAAAAAGAAATCTCCTGCGTCAAAACGTCTTCCATCATGAACAGGAGCTTCGATTAGCAATTCAGGGGGCTTGGAATGACTTAGGCCAAAATGTAATAGCCAATTTAATATTGAGCATGCCGCGACGATGCCAAAGTCTCATTAATAACGGAGGTGGACCTTCTGGGTATTGAAAAATACAAGTGCTTCCATGTGGTTTCGAAAATATGATTTCAGGATTTTTTTTGTGTTTTACCAAATTTCGTCATTTTCAAATTTCTATTTTTTTTTATAATAGGTGCTTTGGAGCAGTCAAATATTATTTTATTTTCTTGAGAATACATTATATACAATACATCCTAACTAAAACCGAAAATTTTCTATAAATTCGAATCATCAAATTCATATTTTAAAGATATTAGTAAGTGTTCCCTAGACTTTTTTGAGGTGTTTAGTAAGCATGGCCATAGAAAGGACTAAGGAGATAATCAAAAAGTACATAACCTGCGATATTTCTTCTTTAGCGGAGATGTTCTTCCGTCGCAGTGTGAGTCTCCTGAAACATAATCACTTCCTTGTTCTTGCTTGTCAATTTTGAGGTATAATCTCGCAAAATCCCTTCAATATTTAAACATAACAAAACAATTTCCTCTCTGTTTGAGCGAGAGAGCCTCGATGGCTAGGTTCGGTCTTCTAAGTGATGCCGATTATGATCTATAGATGTTCTAGAATCATTATGAACCCAATAATTTGGGTTGACATCTCCCATATAATATTTCTTCGTGGTTTAATTTGAAGAAAAATTTGCGAAAAAACTTTGACAGTCGATTTAAAAATATGACAAATGTCATTTTGGGGTAATGATTAAAAAAGTTCCCCTACCGCTGCTCTACAAGAGGCAGTTTTCACCTTTGCGCTAAGTTATGGATTGACTGAGATACGAGGGTTTTCCGAAAGTGTAAGATTTCGATAATCAGCATGTATCTCGGAAACGAAGACGGCTATGAAAAATCTGTAAACGGCATCTTTCGTTTCATTGAAAAGTAGTAACACTTCAATATCTTAGGAGATTCCATACAAATACATGGAATTTGGACACCCTGTACAATCAATATTAATGCAAAACGAATTGTGATAGTATTCGAGAGATCATAGGATTGGCTTTGTCATTTGGAAAGGAATACTATTTAAGTGTTCACAAATGGAGTCAAGTACAAATTATCCTCACTATTCCAAATTCGTACAAATGGTCAATTTTGCAAGATAAGGAATGCGCTCGTCCACCTCAGATTCGGATTTCGGAATAGATCGAATACCATTCGCCGCGAATAGGTTCTTTGGCGTCGTTCCGGTTTTCGATTATTCGTTTCGTCGTTTCAGTTTCAGTCGCAGCGCAGCGGACAGTACGGATCCGAAACTCTACGGTGTCGCGTGAAGTTTACGCCCAGACATTTGTTACGTACCGGTAATACGCAAATCTGTTTTCGATCACAATTAATTGGTAATTTAAAGTTGATTCGATTTCTAAGTGGTTTTAACAGTTGTTCCAGTTTGTTTAGTATATATTTATGAATGGTTATTGATTTTAATTGATGAGGTGAGTGTTCACTACATTTTTTCTTAACACTTTTTCAAATTTCTCAAATTGAGTTCAATTAATTTTTCATCTTCACTTTTGAAGAGAAAATGAAAATGAGAATCATATTAACATTTACAGCCAAAAAATTTGAAATTCTTGCACTTTTTCTCTCACTTTTAATATTGTTCTTATTATACAGTGGTGTTTTCCTAAATTGACCAGCAACGCGAGTTCGCTTTGAGCGAAGTTTGCTATAAGTAAACAAAAATTGAAGTAGTTGTAATTACAATACCTACTACACAGAAAAGCACATAAGAAAATGTTCATTATCTAAAATATAACCTTCAAAGATTTTTATTATAAAAATACATAATAACCAAATAATAAAGTAAGTAAGTATGAAGATTAGTTTTGTTTAAAGTATTCATTAATTTTTGTTTGTTTTTGTTTTTAGACAATTTTAAGTTCATGTATATATGACAGAACATCTTCTAGTTTGTTAAAAGCGCTTTGAGGAGTATTAATGTGAGTTAAAATGAAACTGCGAACTTCTGCTGAACTTTTAATAGCATCTGACAACACACTAACATTGTCATTAGATCATCATCGTCTATTTCAATAAATTTTTCCCTCTTTGCCACAACACTAGCTAATATTGCATTATCTTCCAAATATTCTGCCTTGATTACCTTGTCATCTATGTGAATATATTCATCAAACACAGAGTGGGTAAACGGCAACGTCTCTTTATCAAGTTAAGTCGGATTATTTTAGTTGTCCCTTGATATTTTGTTAACCAAGATGCTAAAGGCAAGTCATCATCTGAATCAAATTTATCCTCAATTTGCATATGAACTCCACCATGTCAAAAACAATTCGCTATTGTTACTTGCGATGCTTTCTGCCACGCTGTATGAATAAAGAATCGTTTTTGAAAGCAAAAGCCGCCTGTAATGGCTTTTGAGCTGTTTATCACACCTTGATCTATCCATAATTTTATGAAGTCTAAACAATTCACTTGGGGATGATCGGGACAGTTGTCTTCTAGTAAGAGGATTTTCTTTTTCTTTTTGCGCAATTCTTCATTTCATTCCCTTAAGTCATTAATTGAAATTTCGGAAGTCATCCAAGTCTTTTTATTAAATTTATAATTTACAGCAAGGAATTAACATTTTTCAGGGCCCCCGTGAGGGCTACTGGTGCTTGTGTGCAAAAAGGATTTTGGCGCCCTTAAGGCATTTTGGACCATTTTTTTTATTTGTTTTTGAAGGTAGAAGGTACGTAGGTAGGTGCTTGAAGTAAAGCAAAAAACTGAACCTTAGAAGTCATATTTATTTGTAGACTAAAATATCAAAATGAAACAAACAGAACAAAATCATAGCAAAATAAATTCTTGTTCACACCCATTTTAAACATTTACTTAAGAATGGGATACAGACACGTTGACTCGTTGTTTATAAATACAAGAAAATAACCTAAAATAAAAAAATCATATTTTTTAGGAACAAATAACAGAAATATTACCTAATGTCTATATATATATATATATATATATATATATATATATATATATATATATATATATATATATATATATATATATATATATATATATATATATATATATATATACTACTTTCTACTTATACTTAGATATTTTAAAAATATGCAGATATTTCTAATAACAAATACCTAGGGAACTTCGTTTTGAAATCAAAAATGATAGCTAGGTCTAGGTGTAATAGAAAATAAAAGATCGCTATTGTAGTAGCGATATTTTCCTAGATTTTGCTGTTGCAAATTCATTAATTACATCACTAAAATTTATACCGTCGAAAATTTCTTGTTCAATTGTTAATATTGTTAGCCAAGACAATCTTTCTTGAATCATTGTCGATCTTAAATAATTTTTAATGATTTTCAACTTTGAAAAAGATCGCTCGCCTGAAGCTACAGATACAGGCAATGTCAAAAGAATTCTTAGTGAAATGTTTACGTTTGGAAAGGTGGAGATTAAATTGTTGTCAATATATATTATAAAATACTCAAGGGGTCAGTATCATCAGGTAATGTAAACAACTTTAACGCTTTAATTTCGTTAAATAGATCATTGGAGTCTATATCCTTATTATCCTGATCTGTCAGTCGCTCTTCAAGAATAGATCAATGTTTTAAAAGATCGCTGTCACTTAATTTGAATATGTTGCTAAATATTCCAAAAATATTATCATTCTCATTAAAAAAGTCAAATCGGTTATTTAGGGAGCTTATAGTTTGATCTATAATTTTTAAGAAAAAACTAATTTTAAAGGCGGTGTTTGGATCATGATGGGTCTCATCTCGGTGTTCATAGTCAAACAGTTTTGGTTTAAATTTCCTCCTAACCGTTGGTAATGGTGAAAAGTCTTCTTCAATTTGGATGCTACTTCTTTCGCTTGCACAAGAATTTCTTGAAATGATTGGTCAGATCTATATTGCTGGAAGTGATCAACTAAATTTTTAGGTAGGTTTGGCATACTTTAAAAGTAATTGTAGCACTTTGCATTTGTTTGCTGACAATATTTATATGAAATGAAACGTCATGCCAAATAATAATTCCACAAATAAATTGAAAATTTTGTACAGACGTTAAGAGGGAACTCGCTTTATGTCTTGCATCAATGTAAAAGGAATTATCTTCAGCCACTTCTAGAAGACTTTCGCAAACCTTAATTGAATAAACTTTAAGGGGCTTTATTGTGTCAATTCTGCTGGACCATCTTGTCTCACTTAGAGGCTTTAAACTTAACCCGCGAACATCTTTTCTCAAAACATACCACCTTTTTGTGGATGACGAAAAAAAATTATATAACTCTTGCACAAGTTTAGAAAAGTTTATTGTAGCACCTGACACCTTAGAAGCGTCATTTACTGTTAAGTTCAAAGTATGAGCCGCACAAGGTACAAAAAGGGTTTTCGGATTCGCATCACGAATGCGTTTTTGAAGCCCAACATATTTTCTCTTCATATTTGTCCCATTATCATAACCTTGTCCCCTAATATGTTTCAATTCTAAATTTTCTATCTCAAATGTATATATCCCTTCTCCTGTAGAGTCCAGTATTGGATTAAAGGCAATAAAACTTTCTTCAACATCAATTTTTTTTGAAGAAGTGTTATGGACAACATACCTCAGAACAAGACTAAAAAATATTATTTCTTACTTTGGACGACAATAATTCAATTATTTCATTCTGTATTTGCACGCCTAAATAATGAGTCGTTTTAACAGATTTTTTTGGGAGTTATACACTCGGTAACGTGCTGCCTCATCACTGAATCAAAAGAGGCAATCATCTCAACAGCTTTTAGAAAATTTCCATTATCATGTTCGAAAAGCAATCGAGAAGAACCTTGAAATGACAAGCATTGTGTAGATAAATATTTAACAATCGCAATAATACTTTCTAACACGTCTCGACAATATTTTTTTCCGTTTCTAAAATCCGAAGATGATGAGCATTAACAGTCATAGATGTCTCCAACATTTTTTTAAAATTTACCCAAGTGTTTATATAATTGTTGTGTAAAATTGACGTTTCGTGTCTCTTAATTAGCAAAGACAAGTGTTGCCAATCAGATACTCCATTTGTATCACAAAAAGCGTTAGGAGTTTTACATTTACAAAACAACTTACAACAAAAGCAAAAGACAGAATCTTTAGAAATAGAGTTAATAAGCCAAGCCCTTTCGACTTTTTCTCCATTTGCTAGATTTCTTTCAAAGTATTTGCACGAAAACTTTATCTTATCTTTATTACTAGGACAGCTAAAACCGATGTCTATCAAGGGCGGACCACGTTTAACCAATATTCTAGCCATCTCATTGTTGATTCTTTCGGGCCACAAACCGGGGTCGGACGGAATTATATCGATACTAGCCTCGTACAGCCTTCATCGAAAGTGACACTTGCAGCAGGTATTTCGGTAGCTGACATTACCGAACTTTTTACACAATTACCTGAAGTGGATTGATCAAGTGCTGTAGACGAGGATGGTGTCATCGCTTCATCCGGCTCTGCATCAGTAGAAGCTGTTTTGCTGCTACAACCGCTGTCACTTGTTGCAGGACCTGATGTTACTGTTGAAATTTCAGATGGTACACTTACGGTTATTGATATTACGAATTTAGAATCTTGAGATTCGGACGATTCGGTCGCACCAACATCGATAGTCTCCGTGGAATCTCGATTGCTTTGCAAGAAATGCTTTAAAGATCCAACCATTTTCCCCCTTACTTGTAGTCTCAGTTTCTTTTGCTAGCGAAACTTCGCACCTGAAGGTCTTTTTCTTTTATCCTGAAAAAACAAATAAATAATTAGTACTCATGAGAATTAGGAATTAATTTCTAAAGTAACCACAATAATAAGCACCATGTGGGTAAGAAAGGAAATATTCTTAAAAAGTTAACTAAGTAGCCAATAGTTTTTAACCCTTTATGGGCAGATTATTATTAAGTAAGATATGGCCTATTAAAGTTTGCATATTTGAGTAAAAAGCAATTTGTTCGAGCCGTTTCAGTTTAAAACCTTTCAAAAATGAAGGCAAAAAAGACTAATTTGATCTTATAGCCCTTAAAAAACCCTACAAAATGGTTTTTTTAAGAGATCAATCGCATAAGAACTAAGCGAGTTATGGATAAAACCAGTTACATTTCTAAACTCGTACATGACAATTAATAAAAAGATATTTTGCTAAAGAAAATTAATTATAACCAGTATCCTATAAAGGGTTAATGTTGATAGTATAAAGTAGGAAACACTTACCATTGTATAAAAATGAAGCCGTTGAAATTGCAGTCAGCAGGTATATTTGAAAAAAAGTAGTAAACAAAATATTACACAAAACAACACAACACTTGACAATATAAAAATAACTTTATATGTAAAAATTAATAGGAGCACTTGTATTTATTCATTTGTTGAAAGGTCCAGTGAACTAATTGATTTAAAAACGCCTGTGGCGATGCATCGCTTTATAGCGCTCCAGGCGTTATTCATGTCTGAACAGGAAAAATCAAGAAACTGCCGCTTAACATGTTCTCGCAACATAGGAATCGATAGTAATATATATATATATATATATATATATATATATATATATATATATATATATATATATATATATATATATATATATATATATATATATATACTAGAAAAATTTCTTGTGTATTTATTCCTAATCCTATTTAATTTCTCATTTTTATTTCAATATTTTTCTTGGTCCCTGGGTTTTGGCGCATATATGGTTGCGGGGGCCCTGAATAATGCATATTTAGTTTTTAAAATTAACGATAATAATTTTGCAATCTGCGTAACACAAAAGTCAACAAAACAAAACAAATAACTGACCATAAGTGAGGGCATCCCGGATTAGCCATCCCTCCCTATAATCGGCAATCCCCGATTGGGTGTTTTCGGTCAATTTTAGTCTGTCAAATTTCTGCACAAGCTGCTTTGGACCGAAAATAAATGCGTAATATAGTGCAAAATGAAATTCGTTTTAAGCATAAGTTTGTCATAAACGGGTTCGTAATTTGCAAAATGTTTGACAAGGTGTACACACAAAAAAATTTATATGGAATCTCCCGATATTTCGAATATTACCTCAGGGATTTTGGAAATTTCGAAGGATTGTTACGAATTGATCCATTTTGAGATATTTCAATTGAAACAAGAAATAAATTAAGGTTTATTTTCAGAAAGAAACAAATAAAAGAAAATAATAGACTCTTTCCGCATGTAGTAAAAAAATTGAAAATTGTTTTCTCACGGAGTAGGTGTTTTTTTCTCGACCTCAGTAGCTTGTATTACCTCTTCTTGCCCTGACACAAGCCTGAATCCGCCTAGGCATGCATTAGATTAGGTTTTCGACCTTCTCTGGGGTGATATTCTGCCACACTTCCATGGCGGCTTGGATGAGCTGTTGTGGAGATCTTGGATTATCCTGGCGCGATCAAAATCATTACCATAAGGAACATAGAATTTCAAAATTAAATCAGGATCGTCTAGGAAGTGATAACAGTTCCTGCAATAATATTCTTTTGCCTAGTGGCCTAACGCGACCTGCAACTTCGGATATGAAGAATTTGCAGATGTACGTTCACATGAAACTTTTTGCATAATCCTCCATACATTCACTTTCTCAAGTAATGACGTATCATTACGAAACATAACTTAGAATTATGTAATGCCAAGTAAATATATTTTGGTGTATTAATAACTTTTTAATAAATTGAATACCACATTTTAGTCTCTAAATCAGCAAGTATTCGTACAATATTAACATAACAAAGATCGTAGTCTTTATTTACTGTTTACCATTACAAATATACGCTGCGCCTCATTAAAATAATTAAATGGTAGTGGTAAACATGTTAGATTACTGTAATCGCTTGATCATAAATATAGCTACGGATCTAGTGATTACGCTTCATCTTGAGTACACCTTCAAATCGACTATAATCATTTTGAAAATTCATGCACTGCATATCTTAACTCAAATTGACCTTCAATATACAGTGTGTTCCAACGAAAATTTGACCCCCCCTATAACTCCGAAATGAGTAACATTAGCGAAAAACACCAAGACACGTCGATTTTTGTTTCGAGGGGAACATTTTTCGAAATAATTCGAAACTTGTCAGATCAACCCCCTACCCCCAGCAACCCTAATTTCGAAATTCATCATAGGGAATAAGGGTCGAGTGGCACCTTACTGTAAAGGTCTGTCAATTCTCTATTCTGATTTGTCATTTTTAGAATTTTAAATTAACATACAGGGTGTCCCAACCGAGGGTAAAGTTGAATTCCTGCAAATCCCAAATACTAAATGTGAATTTGGAGTTGGTGCAATCAACCCCCTATTTCCAGCATCCCCAACTCAAAAATCATTCGATCGAAAATAGGTCAAGTGGCACCTCGTTGGAAAGGTATTTCAATTTTCTCTTCGAATTTGGTATTTTCGAAATTCAGAATCAGCATACAGGGTGTCCCGGAGCAGGAACACTGAAAACCCAAATAACTTTTTGAAACTGATTCATTTCGGTATAATACGAGAACATGTTTATGTTTGATTCGAGAATAAGACTCTCTTGCGTGAATATGGAATTTTTGCAATCAATCTCTTCCATTCAGCATCCCCAACTCAAAAAATCATTCAAGTGATTACAGGTTGAGTGGCAAAGTTCCAGAAAGATTTTTCTATTTTCTGAATCACTGAGGCATTGGTTTCAGTTTGGCAATCGAGGTTTTCTGGCGTGAGGATCAGGATGAGGGATGATGGAGAAACTGATTGGATGCTCATCTAAACAGGAAAACGAGATTTATTGAACTTGTATTCAATTGAAAACAAAAACTAACTTGATTATTACAACAATTGTTCAAAATGACCTCCGCCCACCTCCATACAGTTATACAGACGATTTTCGAACTCTCTTCTCACATTAGCGAAAACTTCAGGAGTCAAAAGTCGGCATTCTGTGATAATCCTCATCCGCAGCTCCTCCAGGTTTTCTGGTCTTGTGGCATAAACTTTAGATTTTAGATGGCCCCACAAAAAAAAATCTAGGGGATTTAAATCTGGTGACCTGGCTGGCCACTCAACAGGTCCTCTTCTACCAATCCACCTTCCTGGGAAATTTTCGTCTAAATATTGGCGCACCCGAGCATCATAATGCGGAAGAGCACCGTCTTGTTGAAAACGCATTTCGTCCTCAGAAAGAGTTGGATCGTTCTGTAAAATTTCTGTCAATCTAGGATGTATGTGTTCCTCTAACAACTGTAGGTAGCCATTTCCATTCAGATTACCCTCAATAAAGAAAGGCCCAACTAGATGATTGCCAAAAATTCCTGCCCAAACGTTCAACTTCTGAGGCCTTTGCGTGTGGGCCTCTCTAAACCAATGAGGATTCTGTGTGTCCCAATATCGACAATTATGTCTATTCACTTCACCACTGAGCATAAAGGTGCTTTCATCAGAAAAACAGATGTTATTCAGAAAATTTGGATTAGCGTTTAGGTTTTCACTTAGATTTTCACAAAACTGTAAACGACGATCTGGATCATCTTCGTTTATTTCATGCACTAATTTTACCTTGTAGGGGTGAAATTTGTGATGTTTCACGATTCTATGGACAGTTGTAGCTGATACACCAGTCAGACGAGATAGTTTTCTGATCCAAGTAGTATTCTCCATTTGTAGATGACCCACTACTGCCACTTCCGTTGCCTCATTTCTGACAGGACATGCCACTTCATGTTTTTGTTTGCCACCGAACCCGTAGCTAGGAATTTGTCAACCAAATATTTAACGTACTGGTAACTGACTCCTTTCTCTTTCAGGATGGTTCCTATCGAATATCCTTGCCGTTTCTTTGGCACAACTGTTATTTCGAAAATACGTCGATACAATTTCGACCCTTTCCTCAGTGGAATAAACCATTTTCAGATTAATTTCAACTGACGAACAACAACAATAATGAGGAACTGATCTGAATAATAATAATATTTCATTGCAAAATGAGAAATAACAGATGACTGCACGCCAGATGGAAATGAAAAAATGTGAACATTTTCAATGCAGAAATCAGCTTTATTTCTTCGTAATTGATGCTCAACACATCGTACCCCAATACTTTTAACAGTTTCGAATTAATTTTAGTTGATAATTTCAAATGACGATATTGAATTTTTCGAAAGCGACATCCTGTATGGAGAGCCGAACTGAATGAAATGCTTTAATCATTCTGGAATTCAAAAACCTTTCTGAAGATATGCCACTTGAATTATTTGTATGATTTTCAAGTTGGGGATGCTGAATGGAAGGGGTTGATTGCAAAAATTCTATAACCACACAAGAAAGTCCTATTCTCGGATCAAACATGTTCTCGTATACCGAAATGAACCAGTTTCAAAAGTTATTTGGATTTTCAATGTTCCTGCTTCGGGACACCCTGTATGATGATTCTGAATTTCGAAAATACCAAATTCGAAGAGAAAATTGCAGTACCTTTCCAACGAGGTGGATGATTTTTGAGTTGGGGATGCTGGAAATAGGGGGTTGATTGCACCAACTCCAAATTCACAAGTGTAGGTCGTTTTTCTAGACCGAGCATAAACCTGCGCTTGCATTATGCCGAAATAAATCTATTTCATTTAGTATTTGGGATTTCCAGGAATTCAACTTCACCCTTGGTTGGGACACCCTGTATGTTAATTTAAAATTCTAAAAATGACAAATCAAGGTGGAGAATTGACAGACCTTTTCAGTAAGGTGCCACTCGACCCTTATTCCCTATGATGAATTTCAAAGTTAGGGTTGCTGGGGGTAGGGGGTTGATCTGAGAAGTTTCGAATTATTTCGAAAAATGCTCCCCCTCGAAACAAAAATCGACGTGTCTTGGTGTTTTTCGCTAATGTTACTCATTTCGGAGTTATAGGGGGGGTCAAATTTTCGTTGGAACACACTGTATATGTAGATCTGTATGATATTATAAAGAAAGATAGTGCGAAAGAGAAATCAGTTTGTTTGCCTTGAAGGACCAATATCCACTACTGGAATAGTTACTTAGATAATTGCTACTTATGTAATACAGTCATCGACAACTTTTTTCAAAGTTACGAGAGCATGGTTCACGGGCCAAAGATTAAATAAAAACAAAAATGATATTCAAGGTATAATTATAACGAAATTATCTAGATTTCAAAACTAATTGAATCTTATTATCAATTGTGAATGCTGTGTTGTGTAGATCTACCTTAAAACATTTTATATAGTCCATCTGCCAGAATAATTCAATAATTTCGTTTTGAAATCTCAATGTAGTGGAATATTACGTATTTTTAAAGCAACTTAAAATCCTCCAAACGCGTTAAAATTATGTCGTAGGAATGCAACCGAATTCAGATAAGAACATTCGACATTATTACCGGATAGTTAAAGACCCTGTCGTAGCCACAATTACAAACACCATCTAGTATTTTCTCTGACAGCAATCCCCGCGTAGCGACGAAATAACGCGTTTCGAAAATTCCTTATGCAACATGTACTTAAGAATCAAGGGTGAAGGAAGAACGGGTGAAAGAACTTCTGAACCACGCATATATCAACGCCTCGATCGCGACGTTACAATTATTCAGTTTTCGAAGCTCAGTGAATTTACACAGTAGGTGCTGCTGGTTCGATTGTTAATATTTCGGTTCCCCCTTTGGTGATTCAAACCACTCGTCGCTGGAGTGGGACGACGACTCGTTTGGACCTTGGAAATACAACTTGGAGTCCTGCAAGTGGTCCAACACACTCTCACAAAGATCATTGTATTTAAGGGAATTAGTGATCGATTTCTCTTGGTACGGTTTTTTCTTTTGAGGCTCGAAGTGGTTTCTTGACCAGGAAATGTCGAAACCACGCTCTCATTACCAGGTAGAGGTGTGGTCGACGTACGCCTGAGGCTTAAAGTGGTCCAGTCTACTTGTCTGAGGTGGCTAAAGTATTCCTAAAATTGCTCGAGGTAGGTCTCGCACACTCACATAAAGATACGTGCTCACAATGTTAACAATATTGATGTTTGTCGAGAACCTACAGTTCTAACAAACTGTAGGAGAACTTCGTTTTGGTCTCGGATGCTCGAAGCGGAGCAACCCACTCGCCTTAAATGCCAGGATAGGGTTCCGTGGGGAACATCCGTTTTTTCCTCATTGTTTCGAGGATGCTTAATTTAGTACAAATGTCATTTGAAAACAGCATTGAAAAGTAGCTTTCAAAACCCACATAAAACTATCCGAAGAATTTTTCAATCGTAAAGATAAAACTGATAGATTTGGCAATACTTGGGCTTGAAAAGTTGTACTGTATGGATTGTGAAAACGTTTATGTTGGACATAATAATAATAATAATAAAAAAAAAATCGACAAAGAAGCCTCCAACAAATGGTTGATGAAAGGAGAATTATTCGCAGAAACAGAGGGATTCCTTATGGCCATCCAAGACCAAGTGATCGCTACAAACAATTACAAAAAATTTATAATGAAGGACGGAAAATTACAAACAGATAAGTGTAGAAAATGCCATATAAGATCGGAGACTATACAGCATATTACGTCCGGATGCGAACAATTGGCCAATACGGAGTATCTTCACAGGCATAATCAAGTGTGCAACATTATCCACCAGAAACTTGCACACAAGTATGGACTTCTGAACACCTTCCAGCCATATAACAAGTATCACGCCCGTATTGGAAAATGACTCTATCAGATTATACTACGATAGGCCTGTTATCACTGACAGAATGGTGACGAATAATAGGCCGGACATAGTGGTGTATGATAAGAGAGCAAGAACAGCAATGCTGGTGGATGTCGCCATACCGAATAATAACAACGTGCTGAACAAGTTCCAGGAGAAAAAGTCGAAATACACAGACCTTGCTATTGAGATCAAGCAGATGTGGCACCTCGAGAAAATAGATATTGTTCCTGTCATCGTATCCTCGACTGGTTTAATACCCAAAACTTTGCATGATAGCCTTAAGAAATTAGAATTGCATAAGAATACCTTTAGAAATGCAAAAAACTGTAATTCTTAATACATGTAGGATAGTTAGGAAATTTATGTCAAGTATATTGTAATCGAGCCTATTTCCTTTGATTGCTAAATCTGGGAAAGGTAAATTATATCCAGCTAATAGCTGAGATAGTGCATAAGTCCACGAAAAAAAAAATAATAATAATAATGTCTAATAAGACAGAACTGGATGATATTCAAAGGCAGACCCGAACGATGCTGACAAAGTACAACAACCATCATCCAAAATCGTCTGTGATACGAACAACTTTTAGCGGAAAGAAGGAGGACGCGGATTAATAGATATTGTCAATTTACACACCGAACAGATAAAAAATCTCAGAGAATTCTTCTCAGCAAAAGCTCTCACTTCTGACCTCCATAGAGTGGTATCGTTGGCTGATAAGGAATATACACCTCTAAATCTTGCTACCAGAGATGACCTTCTGAATCTACCATTCCTATCAGATACTGAAAAACAAGAGCAATGGTCAAGAAAGGAATTGCATGGACGACATCACCATGAGGTTAATCAACCACACATCGACAAAGAAGCCTCCAATAAATGGTTGGTGAAAGGAGAATTATTCGCAGAAACAGAAGGATTCCTTATGGCCATCCAAGACCAAGTGATCGCTACAAACAATTACAAAAAATTTATTATGAAGGACGGAACATTACAAACAGATAAGTGCAGAAAATGCCATATAAGATCGGAGACTATACAGCATATTACGTCCGGATGCGAACAACTGTCCAATACGGACTATCTTCACAGGCATATTCAAGTGTGCAACATTATCCATCAGAAATTTGCACACAAGTACGGACTTCTGAATACCTTCCAGCCATATTACAAGTATCAACCGGCGCCCGTATTGGAAAATGACTCTATCAGATTATACTACGATAGGCCTGTTATCACTGACAGAATGGTGATGAATAATAGGCCGGACATAGTGGTGTATGATAAGAGAGCCAGAACAGCAATGCTGGTGGATGTCGCCATACCGAATAATAACAACGCGCTGAACAAGTTCCAGGAGAAAAAGTCCAAATACACAGACCTTGTTATTGAGATCAAGCAGATGTGGCACCGCGATAAAATCATCATCATTTCTTCGACTGGGTTAACACCCAAATGCTTGCGTGATAGTCTTAAGAAATAAGAATTGCAGAAGAATACCTTTATAGAAATGCAAAAAGATGTCATTCTTAATACGTGTAGGATAGTTATTGCTGTATCTGGGAAAGGTTAATTATATCCAGCTAACAGCTGACATAGTGCACAAGTCCACGACAATAAATAATAATATTTATTGTCACCAAAACATACTTGACTTATCCAGAATTGACAGTTCTACAATAATAATATCATAAAATCACATGCAGCAAAAGATGAAAACTCAAACAGCTAAAACAGATTATTCTTGTCCGTTCTGAAAACAGGTGAAATGAATTCTACTTCTGGAAGTACATGGCAATGAACTCCTCAACGGAATAAACAATCCTCTTGAATAGAATCTACCTTAAGGCGGCTTTGAAGTATCTCACTTCCTTGTTACTGTATTCTCCTGAGAGCTTGTTGTAGAACTTTATATGGATGTAGTCGAAGGAGTTTTGAGTTTCCTTAGACGTTTGTTGGGAGAATGTAGTTTTCTCTACTTCGGGTAAAGTGATTGTGGGATTCCCCTTGTTTTTACCGTACAGGTTTCCTCTCGTGGAAGTGGCAAAGAGTTGCTGGTATATTACAGAATGGCTTGTCAGACTAGTCGTGCATTCAAAACTAGATACGAAGAGCATCAATCAGATAACAATAACTAGAGAACCTACGAATCTATCTCCGCTTCACATTGTATCGAAAAAAGCCTTCATTTTTCACCCTTAGATCAACAAATTATTCACAGAATATTTAAAGAATGAAAGATAGAGATAATCTTCTGAACGACGAAAATGATCCTGTTTATTCGTCCATATTTGATATCTTAAAATACTACTTACTTTTATCATAATAAGTTTATTACCTCTTGTTTGCACCCTTTTAAGTTTTGTATCTACCAGTTTATGTCTGTATGTATTTCAACTTTAGTTCAGTACTCGTTTTCAGCTGAAGATGATTTAGAGACCGAAATTACAAGCCTAATATTCAATAAATCTGTTGTGATAGTAAAATACATAGTTTAATACATAGTTTAATTTTTATTATCAAGAATGAATTTTATATCTTGTACATCATATCTTTGCGACGTGTTCTTCGAAACCAACTGACTAAAAGTGCCTTTTCATTAGAACGTTTTTACCTTCGTTTCAAGCGTCAAGGTAGTCATGTGACCTATTTTTCTATGAAATCATGACGCTCCCATGAAAAGGGGCTTTCAGTTTCAAAATATGTCATTTGTCAGTTCTATTAGGTTTAAAGACTTGAATGATAATTTGATCGAGGAGGTCGTTACTTGATGAAAATCGATATACATATTTTCAATGAAATAAAACTAAAGTATTTAGATTTTCACTATATTAACAAAACTATGACCGGTTTCACCACACTGTGGCTTCATCAGATAGATACAAACTAATGAACAGAGTTATTCTTTATATATTAGTCTTATTTCCTACCTAATATTACAATAGGTACAAGAGGTATGTTGGAAAACTCATCGGAGTTGCTCACTTTATGAATTGAATTGATTGAGTAAAGGAGAAGGATTTAGATCTAATTGACTATTAAGTAACCAACCTGAATTCTTTTCTCTGTTGATCTCTAAAATCTCCAATAGATTGAGTTTTTGCCTGTTAGTTTCATTGTGTGAAATTTTGAAATTATCATTAAAGTTATGGTTTTCTTCGAGTAAGTGATTAAAATAATGGGAATCTGATTTATGATAATTAAAACTAAGTTTGTGCTCGGATAATCTAACTTTGAAATTTCTGAAAGTTCTACCGGTATAAATTTTATTACAATCCCCGCAAGACAGTTTGTAAACACCGGGTTTATTACTTTTATCAATTTTAGATTTGCAGTTTTCGATATGTCGGCCTAAAGAATGCTATATTGAAATTATAATGCGAGATAATGATTTCAATTTTAGACTAGATTACTAATATAAGTTGCTTTTGTACAGTACAATACAAAAGCTCAACTTATATTGATAATCCTATTCTAAAATTAAAATCATTCCTTTGATCTGTGTAGATCTGATACAGTTGTTCTATGTACCCAGTGTAATAAGATATAATTTCATCAAATTTTTGTTTAATTTCTGCTCAGTCTCTATAATTTTTACAAAAATAAATAGTAATTCTGTAGAAATAAATATATATGTCAAATAAATCCATTAAACAATTTATCTTTATTTTTTGTTCGTTTTTCAGTAAAATTTTACTACTTGGGTGAAATCTGACCCAAAGCATGGCAACGTTTGTAATATTAAAGACTTTATGAAGGTTAACTGTTCACTACACTCCACGTAGGTACTCTTCACAAATTCACCATATGCAAAAGGCTACTCTGCCGTGCTAGGAAACAATCATTTACTGAAAATTGCGAATCTTTTCCTTTCATCCCACACATAAACAAATAGAGGCGTATGTGATTTAAACTTTTTTCGCATTATTGTTAAAATTGAGCAATGATAATAATAGGTGTTTGTGTTCGGCACTTAGGAATTAAAAAGCTCCTAGTACACTTAACAATGTTATCAGAATTATTCGTAGGTAGCGTCGTTTCAAGGTTATCTCATGATTGCTTAATAATAACAAACTATGATATTTGAAGTTTGAATTAGAGTTATGAACGGTTATTTTAATTCCGCAAACAATTGTATTATCGTATGTGTACTCTTTTTGACTGCAATAGATTATGTGTAATATGTTTAATAGGTAGACAATTAAATAAGAGGATTATGGTCTATGCTTTGAAAAGTACATGATATTTAATCTGCAGGTTTCAGGTAATTTTTTCCTTTTTAACAATGTTCAGATTTTTCCTATATCCGTGCTTTAATACATTTTTTCGCTAAATTTTAAGCCAACGAGAAGTAAAAAGTGTTCCATTTTTGATGCTCAAGTACGACAGCTATGTAAAATAAAGAGACTAGAGTAAAGTGACTCTTGTATCTCTGTTCTCGAAAATTAATTGGTGAAAACAGATCTCAGCAATCTTACTTTATTTCCAGTTATTCTGGATTTTCGATTTTCGGAATTTCGTCATATGCCAATATCTCGATTGCTATCAATGTTTGGTGGAAAATATTTTGACATTCTACTGACCTTTCTATAAGTTGAATGCAGGGACGCATTCAATATTTTTCGTTGAATGGTTTTCGAATTTAGATCAATACAAGTTGTGATCGACGGTATAACATCTAATTGTTTTTAGTTGCAATCAGGAGTACCTCAGGGATCTATTCTTTCGCCAGCCTTGTTTCCGTTTCAGATAAACGATCTTCTGTCATCTACAGGGAACAAGATCTTCGGTTTTGCAAAAGATTGTACCCTGGTTTCGTCTTTCAGTAGTCTGCGGCTGATTACAGCTGCGGAATCTCAGCGTCAGAGATGTCAGCAAATTAATAACTTAAACTCTGACTTACAGAGGATATCTGAGTGGGATCAGTTGAATCTGGTGAGCTTCAACGCGAGCAAGACGAAAGCAACTACGTTTTCTAGAAAGGTCCCCGCTGGAAAACCTCCTCTAATTATGCAAGGCCAAAAAATTGCATCTAAAGATTCGATGTACCTTCTCTGAATAACGGGTTTTGCTGGCATGAACATATCAGCAATAGCTGAGTCGGCATCAGTTAAACTTAGTTTTCTTTTCAGAGCCGTGTGATACTACACGTCATCCGAGTTGTTGCTTCTATATAAGGCGCAGATTCGACCTACTGTGGAATATTGTTCCCATGTATGAGGATCTACGCCCAAACATTCTTTGCGGATGTTGTAGAGTATGCAAAAACGGGCTGTGCGCCTCATCCACCACCCGGAGATCATCCGCGATCTTCAACCGCTGGCTTTCAGAAGACAAGTTGCTGGCCTTTCTCTGTTTTATAGATACTTTCACGCAAGATGCTCCAAGGAGTTGAAAGACCTTGTTCCGGGAAAACTCATGTTTTGCCGCAACACTAGGCTGGCAAGGAGTTCTCATCATATGGCGGTACATGTAACTACCCCTGGAACCCCTCTCTATAAGATTTCCTTTGCTCAAAGGGCCAGTGAGTTGTGGAACTCGCTTCCGTCCAACATCTTCCCAAGATCCTACAATTTGGACCTCTATTTTTTTCTCTTTCCAATTATCGACATTCTGTCAAAAAAGTACCGGGAATTGGTCAATCAAACACAAAGTATTCATTTTTCATCCAGATTTATTGTATCGCCTTCAAAATAATACTTTTACGGCAACGAATACCCCAATCATCAAATCATTTTTCAAACGCTTTTTCCGGAATCGACTTCACTTCTCGAAAAGGGTACCTGGAAGAAGTAATTTGAGATTTTGTCCAGAAATTAATTCACATCCATTGTTACAGATTCCTGTCCCAAACCCCCTCCCTTTCACCCTTGTCTTCGTCTGGAAATCATGGAGTGCAAGATGAGTTTTGAAGTTGCTAAGCAGAAACACTTTTGGTACTCACACACAACACTAACGCAACATAAACAGACACGATAACTACGTTTTTCTGAAAACTTATTGGACAAACCCCGTATAATGAGAATTATCGATTTCTATTGAAGTTTGAATCTCATACTGAGATTATACGTTCATAGAAAGTCATCCGGGCGAATAAAATAAACTCTTTTGCACGAAACTGTTTGGAAATTTTAAAAAATCTATTTCTGGGAAAGAATAATTTCGACTATTCTCTGCCAATTACTTTAACTTTGGGAACACCCTCAAGCTATGCTTGTTAAACAACACTTGAACGTCTGACTGACTCATTCCGTTCGCTGCTGTTCATTCTGGTTTTTCCATGCTTGGAGCCATTAATAACGTGCTCCGGTGATCTAGAAAAACAATAGAGATGAAGAGTTATGATGTAAGTTCTCGGAAAGTTAGAGCTACATGGACGGTGGTCAATTTATGACTTAGGATGAAAAGAACCATATGTAAAGACTGGTCACATTTGTTTGAAGACTTTGTTGCAACATAAATTACATACAGTGTATAATCTTGGCCTGGGTATATTGAATACAAAATGTTTGTTCCAACACTGGCTACAATTAGTTTAGTGTTCCCAAGCAGTCGAATTGTTGATAACGAATCAGTTCTGAATTAGTAATTCGTTACTCATGTGCGTATACGTTCTGTCAGAAAAGTATTTCGAATGGATTATTTAAAAAATTCGTTAGAAATGAGGTACGTTAGTATATTAGAAAATAAATGTAGTTTCTATGATTTTTTTCTTGTAGCAAGCACCAATTTATTGCCGAATTTTGATAGAAACCCCTCGTACAAATTTACAGGAAGAACCCAACAACCTGACTACGATCTTTTCTGTCTTTTTTGTTGCTTGCGCATATTGCTGTCTTCGTTTTGAATAAAATGTTTATTCCATACGTCTAAAATTTGTAGTCAGTAAAGTTGACGAATATGTGGTCTAGGGTTATCTTCGAAAATAAACTTGAATCAATTTAACACTAATGTATTTGAAAAAGATTATTATTTATTGGGAATATCTAGAGTTACGTTTACCCAATATAATTATTTCATGAATTTCATGCATACTCAAAATATATAATAACTGAATAATGTTCATGATATTTCAGGTAACCCAATTATTTCAGTAAATTATGGGAATGAACATTTGTTTTATTTTATAGTAGACTTATGGTAAATTTTCCACCTGAGTTTTAACATAACCTAACAGAATGTTAAACACTGTTTATAAATAATTTCATGTGCTGCAATATTTTCATGAAATATTCACAGTCCATCTTCTGATGATGTATCTTCATTACCTGAATTCACTATAACATAATTCATAAAACATAAATTCCTTCGTGGTTTGGTAAAGACACTATTAAATGCATTAAGGATAAAACTAACTTACATCTTAGATTTAAAAAATTCAAGGACCGTTTTCTGTATGAAAATTTTTGTATTTTGCGTAAACAATGTAAAATATTAATTGAAAGAGATCATAAGAAACATATTGCTTCTGTAGAGGGCGGAATTGTGAAAAATCCTAATCTCTTTTGGTCTTATGTGGGCGAGTTGAGAGATAGCCAGAGGATGTCCGAATCCATGTGTCATGGTGAAAAAATCATAGAAAATAGTTCGGCTATATCTAATGCTTTTTCTGAGTACTTTTCTAGTGTTTATGAAGATCCGCATAAACCTGTCCTTTATCAAAGTAGATATAAATCTTCTTCATCGATTACATTTAACACGATAGATAGCCGGCTTGGTGGCGTATGGGATATGATGCTCGTCTCCTACGCAGAGTTACCTGGGTTCAATCCCCACAAAGTCGGTGCGATTTTTCGGATTCTGGGAATCGCTTGAGTGTCCATCTTCCGGAGGAGATGTAAAGCTGTCGGTCCTGTCTAACAGAGATGTGTTGGACATTAAAGAACCCTTCCCTCGATACGAGAGGGGTTCGGCAAAATTCCCGGGTTAGTGAGGTGACAGAATTCCCCGGCGTGTCATTAGCCGAAAGGCAGAAACAGAGCACGTTAAAGGAAAAACAAACAAACAAACAAACACGATAGATCTGAAGGATGTCAAAGCTAAAATCGAGGGACTGAATGTCACGAAGGGTCCAGGGCCGGACTCCATCCCACCAATTTTTATAAAATCGTGTTCCGCTAGTTTGACGACTCCACTTCGAATTATTTTCAACAAATCTTTAGTACAAGTTGTGTTTCCACATAAGTGGAAGGCGGCAAAGATCGTACCTATTTTCTAAAGTGGTAAGAAAAATGAAGTAAGTAATTACCGACCTGTCTCTATTCTAAGTTATAACTCCTTACGTTCATTTCATAAGTAGTAGTTTCGATGATGGTATTTAAGTTGATGCTGTCTACACATACATGGCTAAGGCCTTCGATAAGATACATCATGCAACTTTGTTGTGGGTTCTAGAGGATTTTGGTGTGGTGGGGTCCTCACTGAAATGGATAGAATCGTATCTGTCGGATAGACTGCAGTATGTTGCACTCAATGCCACTCATTCCGGTTTCATTCGTGTCACCTCTGGTGTCCCTAAAGGGTCACATCTGGGTCCCCTTTCATTTTCAATTTACATTAATGATATTTCGGAATGTTTTCTTTATACAAACGATCTTAGGGTGTACAGTGCTATTCGGTCCTATGATGATATTTTGCGGTTTCAGAGTGATCTTGACAGACTTTTCTCTTTTTGTCAAAGTAGGTATTTTCAATTGAATATTGATAAGCGTAAGCATATAAGGTTTACAAAGAATGTCAATGTCTTCGGTGCTATTTTTTCTGTTGATGGGCTTGTAATTGGGAGGGTAAACCAAATTAAGGATCTTGGTATATATCTTGATTCTAAGTTGTCCTTTGAGTATCATATTGATCATAGTTTCTAAGGCTTTCAAAATGTTGGGTTTCGTTCTAAGAATTACTAAAAGTTTCAGTGATGCAAGGTCTTTAAAAATGCTATATTTCTCGTTGGTGAGGAGTAATTTGGAATATGCTGTACCTGTTTGGTCCCTTCACTATTACAAGTATATTGACAGAATTGAACGAGTCCAGCGAAAGTTTGTCAAAAGTTTCATTTTCAGATTCTTCAATCCTAACTAACCTAATTAAGTTTGCGTCATCACAAAATTTTAAGCCTGGAGCAGAGGAGAGTCCTTTTCGACACTGTATTTCTTTATCGAATTTTAAATCATTCTTTTAGTTTTCCGCTCGTTAATGCACTCTTCTATGTTTCGAAGGCCCGTACTAGTTTATTTTTTTATTCTGTTTTCTTGCGAATTATGCGTCTGTACAATTGGCATATTGCCAGTATAGATATTTTTCATGAACCTCTTTCTTCTTTCAAAAAAATGTTATAGCATATCTCATTAGATCTGAATCATGCTCATTGTAGTAGTTTTTAGTTTTATGATATTTTACTTGATTCTGTAGTCTTAAGTGAGTCTTTTTTTCTCTCCTGAATTTCTATGAAAGTTATAATTTTCATTTCGTATGACAGTTTCACTTCTGTTTATTTTTCTGTTATCATTTTTGTGAACCCCGGTAATTGGGTCTATCCTGTAGGGGTTCCTATGTTTTGTAACAATAAATAAATAAATGAATAAATAAATAAATAAAAACAGGATCTATTATGGCATCTATAATATGATCCAATTTTTATTACACTGTTGAAATGAAATTCGATGTCTCAATTCGTATTTTGCCTGATCTCCTACGAGCGCAGCGTGTTTTTCCCACAGTAGGAATTTCTTTCCGAAAATTAAAACTATGCACAGTTTTTCGAATAGAATTCCTGAAGTCTTCATCAATAACCATTCGGGGCCGTCCTGGAGAAGTATTTGGAGGTTTCACTATAAATCCATTTTCAGATTCTCTTTCCTTGGGAAGCTTGTATATTGTGGACTGTCCAGTTCCCTTCATCTAAGATCACATTTCAACATTTTCATCGATTGAAGGTAAATGGCCCTGATGCCTTAGAGCATTATATACATTCAATCCAATTAATTTTTCATTCTGGGAAAGTGGTATATTTTTAGCACGTTTCAACAACTACTAAATGATGAATACAAATGATAAAGCTACTTCAAGAACTCTTCTTATCTATGTAATAAATATCTTTCTTGGGGTTAAATTCGGAGAATATACTTAATAATAATTCTTCAACCCTTATTCGAGTGGCAGGCCTTGTCACCTGAAGATTTATTACTCTACGGCTTTACCAAATCGACTATAAGAACTTTTGTACTCTTGGTACATTTTCCCATTTCATACGACAGACGTAAAAATAGGAAACCTGCATTTCAATTGGCCAAAACATGGTTCAATTATTACCCTCTCTTTTTTAGAAGCTTATTATAATTTGACTCTGCTCCTGCAGTAGGATTTCTGAATGGAGTCATTAGGCATGGCTCTATCCCATATCCATCACAGTAGCACAACATTATTCCAATTTCTTAATTGTAAGGATATTAACGAATTTCTCCATATTCTTGAGTCGTGCTCCAGGCCAGCTGACATCAGCACTCGTGAACATTTCTTTGATGTTTTTTCTTTTAGATTAATGTATTCATCTCCATGAAGATTCGGTTTCAGAATTCCTATGTGGGTACAATCGATAGCTGTAGGAATTTGGTATTTGCTTTGCCATTACTTTTTTGTTGCATTATTTCATTTTTGGCAGCAGGAAACTGAATCCATTCATTTGCATGTGCACATATTTTGTCAATTGTGTATTTGACGGTGCGAAAAACCGTAGCTTGACTCACTCACTCCAAGTTCTTAGCCTATACCTTTCTGATATCCTGAAACACTAAGTAACGTGAACATATCTTTATTCTATGGACAGATGACAGCGGACCTCTTCGAGTTTCTTCAATAATTCCTAAGAACGTGTTTGAAAGCCACTGCACGTTTTCTTCTTCAAACCAGTATAATGCTTTAAAATCGCGACAAGTGTAGGCAAACAGAGCATGTAATGATTAACATCCCTGACACCAACAAAACCTGCCATTCTGCTAAGAATCGTACTGAACAACTTTTCATTTCGGAGTTGAGTCAGATACTGATCGAATATGCTTTTCATTTTGCTAATATAAGCACATTGTTTTTTTATGAATACGGCCAAATGGGCTGTTGGATGTTATTGTTTGGTTTCCTATTTTTTTGCTATGAAACTACATGATGTGTATTAATGTCCGAAATTTTTGTGATCTCATTCCACAAGACAGCTACAGGTGTTGAACTATTCATAGAGAAAACGTGTTGTTTTCATGAGATTTTCTTAGCTAAATTAATTGCATAAGTAGTTACACCTTTAGATCTTTTGAATTCTATTCGACTTTCTAATGTTCTCAATCTTTTGTATAGAGTGAAACCTGTCGTGCTTTCACGGATAGCAGTATATCACTCTTGGCACCACCATGGGACAGAGTTGTGGCCATTTACATGTTGAGTCTTGCCAATTGAATTTTCCAATATCAACACATGTGAACAAGTATCAGGTTGTTCCGCTACAAAATAGTGAAAATAGGTGGTTTTGAAAAATCTCTTTGAAACAATTTGTGTACCAAAATGTGTAATAAGAAATAGTGAGGAATGGTCGATATTTTGTTCCCGGAAAAATATCACTCAGTTCTCGGGAAATCAGAATTCGCGGTTCCTGTTTAGAGATCATTGTTGAACAATACATAATAATATCGCCGAAATATCAGGTGAACTGGTAGACAAAAAACGCCGGTATCTCATGTCGATAAACTCTGAAGGGGGTCATACATCACCCGATTTGTACTGCTTCGAGAAATTGAAGAAATACATTGAAAATGGCAGCGTAGTAAATCGATTGGTTGCGGATATTGCCAACAAAAGACGCATATACAATGTGCACAGATAAAGGATGTTGCACATACCACTCTCATAAAGTCCGAAAATGTGTTCTGGTTTTGCAGCTGTGCTGCAGAAGCTGTCACGTACTTTGGTGGCTTCCACTATACAAAACAATATATCATCGAAGAAGAGGAAGAAACACATTCAAAAATCTTATTCTCAGAAGTGATGGAAATTAAGAAAATATGTGTGAAAAAGGAACGTCAAATGATCTTTGAAGAGAACAACATATTGAAAAATGAAATGGAATGAAATGAAAAGGGCAATCCAATGCTTTGAAAACGGATATGATAAACCTCACAGAGAGGAACCTAGACCTGGTCCGCATACCCTCATCACAGAAGCAGACCAATAGGCAAGAAAAAGCTCCAGGAAAATACATCAATATAGTATCGCAAAAACAAATGTCTGATGAAAACAGTTATACAGATGTAGTAACCAGAAACCACTCAGCTCAAATCGCAGAGCAAGAGAACAGTGTCAATGCAAACAATCATGGTGGAAACACCACAAGAGTAGAGAAAAATGAAGGGTTCATTACTGTAGAAAACAGAAAAAGAAATGCTAAAAAATCGATCGGAATATTCATACTAGGGAATCAACACCTCCAAACTCAAATCCACAGGTTCCAGCGAATAAAGCAAAAAACAGAGCTATAGTAAAAGGAAAAGCAGCATCGGAGGAGGAGGAATTTCAAGCTGCAAAAAGAATGGTTTGGATTTTTGTCGGCAGAGCAGGTCCTTCGTCTAGTGCTGGCATGCTACAAAACCATTTAAAAAGCAAACTGAATTTTAATGTTGCTAAGATAAAGAAACATGAGTCGAACACCAATCCAAACAAATCTTGATTACGATCTCTTAGATGAAAATTTGAAGCCTGAAGTATGGCCAGATGATATTATAGTCAAAAAGTACCTGTTTTTTCGGCGAAGAGGAAGTGAGGAATCCTTTCGTCAAGGACCTCGTTTTAACTAGTGAAAGTCAAATATCACCGTCTGGAGAAAGTTCAACCCTGTTACATCAGAACATCATGTCTATAAATATGAAACATCAACAATTTTTCTCAACACCTTGGCGGAACTGCCAAAGATCCTATGTTTTAATGAAGACTGTTGCAATAATTGGAAAGACCCTTCGTTAATATACAAGGCTACAAACAAGTAGCGTCATATTCACGTACAGCTAAATCGCACGAAAGCAAGACATGGATCTGATTGAATATACATACAGAGCATTTGATGGGGAAGGTAATTAATACCGCGCTCTCTGATCTGATCTGTTCTGAAAATTGAAGGAAGAATCATCTAAGCTCAAACCTTCATACAAAAAAATTTATTCGATACCTAAGATGACACAGTTCTCACAAACTCTCGCCTCTTAAGGGTGGGAAGATATCTATGCCCAAAGAGACTCAAACGTTGCGTATGAATTGTTTCTGGGAAAACTCAAGATCTTGGATGATCTAATTTCCAAAGCAAGACTCTTAAAAAATGAATGGCGAAAATTCTTGGATTACATCTGCAATCAGAAAGTCATGCAAAACTAAACGAAATCTATATAAACAGGTAAGTTAGGGAATTATATCGAAGTCTAAGTTCAATTTTCACCGTTGCTTCTTAAGAAGAGTTGTCAAAGAGGCAAAAAAGATGTCTGATAGGCAACTTGGCAAGTTATAAACAAGTACATGAATAAATGTCCGCAAAAAGATGCGTGCTTAAAGATCTCGAAAAAGATAATGTCAGCAAACTTGGAACTTTGAATGAAATTGAAAAGTATTTTGTAGACATCTGTCCGCAAATAACACAAGGAAAAAACTATAAACTGAGAGAGCAGGACAACAATAGGAATGGTGGGGCAATGTTTATAAATACACCTCTGGAAATCTTCAATACAATATAGTCCCTGAAAAACACAACTGCCGTAGGTATCGATGAAATTCCAGTTAAATTGATAAAACACATAGAACATGTCATTTCTGATCCTTAAGGATGTATCGTTAATATTAGTTTACGTGAAGGAATATTTCCAGATAAACTAAAGTGTGCCAAAATACTCCCTATTCATAAAAATGGAGTTAGATCTGTTATAAATAACTATAGACCTATAGCAATTTTAAACAACTTTAGCAAAATTCTTGAAAAGATAATTTATAAGAGATTACTAAATTTTTTGGAAAAGAAAATGATACTGCCGTCCTTGATTCCCTAAACCAGAACAAGCTGGTGGTTGCAATAGCATTAGACCTTAGCAAAGCCTTCGACAGCGTAAACAAATCTATCCTTCTCAAGAAACTCTGGAGTTATGGGATTCAAGGGGTGGCACTAGAACTCATAGACAGCTAACTTTCTGATAGAAAACAATATGTTGCGATGAGAGATGAGAACGGATGTATGATAACTTCCAGTAAGCTATCCACAAAAAGAGGGGTTCCCCAAGGTTCCATTCTTGGACCCCTTCTCTACATCATTTATACGAATGATTTGTCGGGACTTGTTACAGATTTACTAGTTCAGTTTGCTGATGATACGAACGTGATAATTAGTGGAGATGATACCGAGGACCTCAAAATAAAAATTTCAAATGATCTGAAGATTCTGGAAAAATACTTACTTTACTTAATGCTAAAAAAAGTCAGTTGTTGAAATTTTCCTTTGACAGAAACAGTGAGGCAATCTCGATTAACCATAATGAGAACATCATTGAGTCAGTGAGTGACATACGGTTTTTGGGTGTAACCATTGACTCCAGACTTGACTGGACCAGCCACATAGAGCGCCTTGCAGGATCAATTGCAGGATATTTTTATGCACTCCGCTTGATCAGCTCATTGGTGAATCTTCAAAACGGCTCTGATATTGTATCATGCTAATGTAGAATCCCGCATGTGATAAGGGATTATTTTTTGGGGAAATTCTTGGAAGGCGTTTCGAATATTCAAATTACATAAGAAGTGTTCAAGATCTATTCTTAACCTGGGAGTTAGAGCCAGCTGTAAAGATCACTTAATCAATCACAAACTCCTAAGTCTGCCATATATATTCATATATGAAGCTTCAATGTTTGTTAAGAACAATATCGAACTTTTTGAAAGGGGAGAACATGGTTATGTGACAAGGTATAGAATGAATTTCGGAACACTCGAAAATTTAACCAAATTCGAACCGATTTAGATGATTTTTTCGGCAAGTTATAGATCAACTCTTCTGCTTTGTAGAAATTATAAGAGAAAACAAAAAAAATTTGAAAGAAATTTTATACGGGGGCAAAACTAAAAGTGTTTTTCTTTGTCAAAAATTTGTAACACCCTGTGGAATTTCGTGGTCCGAGTTGAAACGTACAATATCATGGTCTGTCAAGATACATCTTCTTACAGTAACGCCCTTCTTGTTTTATGCATTTATCTTTATTTTTACAAGAGATATCCAATTTGAAGCGAAAAGTCACAAATTTCAAGAATTTATTTTTAATCTTACGTAGGTGCATAACATCGGAGGTTAGCCAAAAAATAAAATCAAAATTAGAGAAGCGGAAATCTAACAAAATGAAAATTTATGAAATTCACTGGCCAATTTCACGCTCCGGGAGAACTCGAAGTACACTGGAAAGATCGTTGATTTTGCACATTTATTTTTGAATTTTTTGTGTGACACTCTATAAAAATTATCATTCCTGTCCAAAATTGAGAGCAGGTGTGTATCCTGGCGATACACTCGTGAAATGAAATGAACATGTTGAGATAGATGTTCATGATGACCCACAAAAAAAAAACATTTGATTTTAGTAGCGAGTATGACCCCCCCGAGCTCTTATTACAGCGCGCATACGATTTCGCATACTCCCAATGATGTTGTCTATCATCTGTTGAGGTATGTTGTCCCACTCTTCCACCAAAGCCAATGTCAGTTCTTCAATGTTGCCTGGATTCCGTTGTCGAACCCTTCTTCCAAGAATGTCCCAAACGTGTTCGATCGGGTTTAAATCCGGTGACCGCGACGGCCAGTCCATTCGTGTGATCCCAACTTCATTGAGATATTCTATCACTCTACGCGCAGTATGAGGGCGCGCGTTATCGTGCATAAAAAGGAAATTTTCCCCTATGTAAGGAGCAAAAGGCACAACATGAGGCTCCAAGATTTCTGTTATATACCGATGGGCATTAAGTGATCCATTGCCAATAATCTCCAGTTCTGTTCGTACTCCCAAGCATATGCCACCCCATATCATAACTGACCCTCCACCGTATTGCTCAGTTCCTGCGAAGTTCGCTTGATTGTACTGTTCCCCTCGATGCCTCCATATTCTATCTCTACCATCCACGAAATTCACACAATATCGGCTCTCATCACTAATAAAACTCGTCTCCACTGATTGATTGTCCATGCTACATGCTCCCTAGCAAACGCCAATCTTGCTACCCGATGGGCTCTATCGAGTCTTGGTGCTCTTGCTTGCGCGTATGATCTCAGAGCAACTTCATTTAATCGTCTTCTGACTGTCCTCACACTGACGTTAATGTTATCCACTGCTTGTAAAAGGGTACGTACCTGAACAGCAGTAAGACGAGGATTTCTTATGGTTTGATTGACGATGAAACGGTCATGTATAGCGCAGGTTGCCCGATTTCTTCCTTGACCTCGCCTCCTCACGTACAATGTAGTTTCCCTGTAACGTCGGTAGATTCGATGGATAACCGACGTCGAGATACCCAACATGGTACCGACTGAGCGGTATATGCGCCCTTCCTCGATCAATGTAACTGCCCTTGCTACTGAGATTGGTGGTAAATCTCTCATTCTGAATGAAAAATACCGTTTCGAATCGTAAACAGTAAAAGTATCACAAAACACCGCAACCGATCGAATTTGTATCAAATCAAAGAATGGAAAACTCTCATTCTCTAAACAAGTGCAAATGTGGTCATATACAAAAAAACGTGTGTTGTATTTCATATTTGATAAAAAAAGGTGTGCACATGTGTAAATGAAAAATTTTATCAATGGTCTCACAATTCGGTTGTGTATTTTAATACCTACCGACTGTTATCTCCTATGAATTCCTAATTTTCACCAAATTAACCAAATTGTCATCAATAACTAATGCAATTCGAACATAAAAATCGCAAACGACAATTTCGACACGCCTGAGTGATAATAAGAAAATTCCAAATTGATAGACGAATTTTAATGACAATTTCTTGATTCAATGGAATTTCTCCAAAATGGTGATTTTCCACTTGAAATTAAATATATTTTGCAAAAATAGAGATAAACGCATGAAACAAGAAAGGCGTTACTGTAGGAAGATGTGTCTTGACAGACCATGATATTGTACGTTTCAACTCGGACCACGAAGTTCCACAGGGTGTTACGAATTTTTGACAAAGAAAACACTTTTAGTTTTGCCCCCGTATAATTTTTTTTTGTTTTCTCTTATAATTTCTACAAAGCAGAAGAGTTGATCTATAACTTGCCGAACAAATCATCAGTTGAGAATTAGGAAAAATATCGAACTTCGAATTTGGTTAAATTTTCGAGTGTTCCGCTAATTTTGCCTCCGAGTGTATACCATCATAAAAGTTTTCAATAAATTACCTTTACATATTAGGAACGAACACGCAAAAGTATTTAAAAGATGTATTCAGGCACTTTTAATTAGAAAAGCTTTCTATAGCCTCCAGGAATTTTTCGACACAAGACTAGAAAGAAATCTTTTTTCATATAACTAAAAACCACAAATACGGGTATTTTTTCCTTGCAGTTTTGTTTGTGTACTTTTTTTATTTTTTAAGAACTCTATCCTAGCCTTAAACTGTTTTTATTGCGGTGTCCTTTGTCCTTGTTTGACATATTCTACACCCAAAAGTCACATTTTTGTTATAGCAAAATTTTGAACTAATAGACTATCTATCTATCTATCCGCGCTCTCTATAACTATCGTCATAAAATCTCCCAAAGTTTCATCTATATCTTCCAAGATTTTATAAGAACATAAATTTTTATCAACATTTTCTGCAAATATTTCCCAGTTTACTGATTTTAAGTTCCACTTTGAAATAAAGTTTTGATAATTAGTCTGGTAGGAGGTATGGTATGTATGGAAAAATGATCGCTAGCTCTATTAAGTAAACAAGTCGTTTCATGAAAGGAGAATCAATTCAATATTGCCAAAGTTAACGTTGCTGGCTGGTTAGTGAAGACAATGTTGACAACCGGTTCCTCTCGATTATTTATTAATTTACAAACTATCGAATTATTCTTTTTGGTGAATTTATTATTAGTGATCTTATTTGATGTTCGAAATAATTTTTGTGACTTATAAAAGAACGTTACACAGCATAAATTTCATCAATGTATAAAGTACTTTCAAAGAGAAAATGCTTCCAATGGCAGAATATAAACTATGAAAACTGTTATTGTGTTAGTGTGTTTGTGAAGTTAGCAGTTTCAATATGAACTTCGAACGATCTATTCTATATGAAACGATCTCAACTGAATCTCAAGGTTATTTTGGAAATTAAGTGAATATATTTAATTATATATTATTTCCTGTTCAGAATACAAATAACAGAGGAAACCAAGGAATAAATGAAGGCTTTTATTGTTTCCCAGAAATTTGTTCACATTTTCTGAGTATACTGAATTGTTGCTAAGTGATCTAAGCCATAATAAATATTATTTAACTGAAATTTGAAGTTGGTACTGTATATAATTGAGGTTGTATAGATCATACAATCCCGCACGTGAGTTAAATTAATTATACAAGTGGTATTTTTCGATGAATAATTGTGATATATTTCGTAATTTTACGAATGAAATGCAAACGCAAGAAAAACGCATCTATTTTCTTCGGTTTATTGAATTCAGGATCGGCAAGAATTTTGTTTGAGATCTTCAACAGGAATATTTATTCGATTGAGAGGTAGACCCAAAAGTTGTGCGGTTTTTTCGAAATAAAATTGGATTGATACCCATTATCCAATAAAACATGCGCTTGAATGCAAGTCGTCTGACGTCTATAAGAGCTGTAGGTAGTAATATCTGATTTGAAATGATAGCACTTTGTGCCTTAAAATGACTGGATGATGGTATTGGACGAACATTAACTACATCTTCTACGTTATTGGTTGATGATGGTAGATTTTGAACATTTTCGATATGTAATAATGGATTGTGATTTTTTGAGCATTTTTTACAACCTTTCCATTGGCATTCCGAATTTTTATGTACAGGATTTAGACAATTTAGGCATAATTTGGCTGATTTTACCAACTTGATACGTTCTTCTATATCTAATTTATTTATTTAATTTAATATCGCACTGCGCACTGCGCAAATGGCCATCGACCTTGGGTCCTTCAGCCTAGTTTTACAACAAAATTATTCTAAATAATCATCCAACAAAAAAAATAAATATATATAACACTTTATATTAAAATCTAAAAATTTATCTCTGCCTCTTCAGTTCCTCTCTTGTTCTTCCAATGTCAGTATTAATGACTTAGGTGGGTATTTTCTTGCTGCTTGTGCGATATGTTCATGGTGGAATAGATCCAGAATGTCCTGCGAGTCTTTAAGAAGTGCGTAAAAATTCTTGTTCAACTTTTTAAGTCTTTCTTTGATCGGCACTATATTCGTTATCATTTGGTGGGTTATGTATTCTGTTTTCCGGGTGTCTAATCTTTGTTATTGTACGAAGAGATGTAGTTTCTGCGGTTTTTAGATTGTTCAAGGCTGGGCGTCTACAGTTAGCAAAGATGGGATGTGCATATTCCAGGACAGGTCTGCATATTGTCTTGTATATTTTAACTGCATTATTTGTGTTTATTCCTCTGTTCCTGACGGTTAGTTTAGTGAAAGTTTTAGCTCTTGATATGGTTCTCTTCTTAATCGCTTTGGTATATTTGTTGAAATTCATTTTGTTGTCGACTTCAACCCCTAGGTATTTTATTTCCGCTGTAGGTTTTTTGGCGATTCCTTTAATTGTTATACTAGGCGAATTTTGACTAATTTTATGATGGAAAATTATATATTGTGATTTCCTTGGATTGGGTTTCAGGCGCCATTTACTCAGCCACATTTCAAGTTTGTTCATCATACTTTGCAATCCATTCAAGCAGGTTGTCAGTGAGTTATCGTGGGAAATTATAAAAGTGTCATCTGCATACTGAAGAGAATATTGCTGGTTGTTTCTTTCTTTTGGAATGTCATAGCAGTAAATTATGTAGAGAAATGGTGACAGGCTAGAACCTTGCGGTGTTCCTTGTTTGGGGAAGAATGGTTCCGACACTGTATTTCTAATTTTCACTGTCAGCTTTCTATCGTTCAAAAAATTTATGATCATGTGTATAAGAAATCTCAATAGGTTAATTTTGTATAATATGAAGATTAGACTCCTGTGCCATATGCTATCGAAAGCCTTTTCAATATCGAGACTTATGGCCGCTGTTTTAAAGTTTTTTAGTTTTGCATTTTGTGTGTTCTATATCTAAATTTTGAAAATTTCCGCATGTAAATAATTTGTGATACGATTTTCCTTTGTTTTTTCACTTGATTGTTATGACTAGGGCTGGTTGAATAAAAATGTGCGTATGTTGCTCGCAATATTTGATATTTTTGTTGCAAAAATTCCAAGAATGTTTTCATATTTGGCATTTGAGATCCAACTATTGATATTTTACACTCTTTATGAGTATTACGATGCAATTTTTGCGTAATCGTATATATGAGCAATGTATCCCATGTTTCGACTGGCTCACCCAAACTTTTCAAAGCCCGAATATGCATATTGATGTTGACAAGCATTTTTCGTAACTCCGAAGCATGTTCTTTCAAAAGATTTGGCAATTCCATCAAGCTTTTGACGTGAATTTGAATGATCACTTTTCGATCATCATACCTTTCATTCAGAAGATCCCACGCGATTTTCTAATTATCTTCTGATATATCTGAGGAATTTATGATTGAAGATACTTAACCTTGCAAACTTGAGCGAATATAGTGAAACTTTTGAATATCTGAGAGTGTCTTATTTTCGTGAATCATTGTTTTGAACGAATTTCGAAAATCTAGCCACGAATCATAATCACCATTGAATGTTGGCAAAACAATTTTGGGTAATCTAACGTTAAATACAGATTTAGCCTTTGTATTCATATTAGTGGAAGAAGTTGTTGAATTTGAATTGTTTTCTTTATCAATTCATGTGCTCTACTGCATGTTGAGAAATATAATTTTTCAAAATCGCCAGAATGCCATTCAGTTTTAACTCAGTTGTATTTGGTTGATTTCCGTTCAGAAAATTTATGAAGTTATCGAATTTTGTCTTTATAAGTGTACGAGTTCTTGACAAATGAATTAATTTTGAGCTATCACTATTTCTTCTTGGCATTTTGCAAACTTATTCGGTCAAATTGAATGAAATGAGAATGAAATATAAGAAATAGAAGAAACAAGATCGGTTGGGTTTTTATTCACAAGCTTACTGTGGAGTTCTTGCTTCTCCTGAATCAAGATATGGCTCTCTCAGTCCCAATCGCGTGCTGTTGGGTGTACGTTTGGATGTTCCTTCTTCCAACTAACGATTTAGGAAACTCTACTGGATTGAGGAATACTAAGACAGATTTTTGGTTGTCTCTTAAGGCAACATAAAAATACTAAAGATCATTCAATATCGATTATTTCTAGCTTATTCTAAGTAAAGAAGCTCATTCAGCAGAGTTGAATGCATTTAGAGGATTCACGGTATACATCATGTGGCGTAGTACATTCAGTGGTACCAAAGTCCGTTTTTCGAATCATACTACCTATTTTTACACACACTATTCAATTGGTTATATTAATAGGCATCCCCAACACCTAAAACACATCGTTTCCGAGTTATTCGCTATTTTATCCTAAAAATTTCGTTTTTTCGCGCGAGGATCCGAAAATTCGCAGATTGTATGACCGGCAAATTTTTCAAATAATGCATTTCGATCTCTCAATACGAGACCCATCTCAAAATCTTCATCAAAGTAATTCTGTTCAGAATTCCAAAAGAAAAAAAACCAAATCAATTACTATTGAAGTGGATTGAATTCGATTTCTCGTTTTTCTTCTTTTCTAGTAGGTATTCTCGATTACATCAGTTACTTGTCAGGAAAGTCATCTTCGAATTGTTGATTTTAGATCTAGACGTTTTAAATCCACAAATTGTCCTGAAACTGAATATTTAGAATATTTTTTCACAAGTTAAAACTGATATTTTTCAGTATAATTGAAAGAAATACATCTAACTCTAAAAAAATTCAACATGCTTCATTCAGTGAGGCATTTCTGGTAATTCGGAGATAACTTTTCTTACAAGTAATTGATATAATCGCGAATAGCTACTAGAAAAGAAAAAAAACGAGAAGTCAGATTCAATTTAAACACCTCAAAAAAGTCTAGGGAACACTTCTGAATATCGATATATCGTATCCAGAACGATCTATATGACCCATGGAAATCGCGCTGCTCGTTTAGCTTGGTGCCAAGAACACGTAAACTGGGATCAAGAGAGGTGGGCCACAGTTCTCTTCAGTGATGAATCTAGATTTAGTTATTATCCCGATTCGGGAAGAATTCGAATATGGAGGGAACCTGGAAAGCAAAACCGTCTCCAGCATGCTCGAGAAGTTGTTAGACAGGGAGGCGGATCAGTGATGTTTTGGGGAGGTATGCGGCTTGGTGGAAGAACTGACCTCGTTCTCATACAGAACAACCTCACGGGAAATTCTTACGAAAATGAGATAGTTTTACCTGTAGTGGTACCCTATCTCCAAACAATGGGTCAAAATCCACTCTTCCAACAAGATAATGCCCCTCCTCATCGTGCAAGAGTTGTCTTGAACGTTCTTGAAGAGACTGATATCGATCTTCTACCGTGGCCATCCTGCTCCCAAGATGTGAATCCCATCGAGCATGTGTGGGACACCCTAAAAAGAAATCTCCTGCGTCAAAACGTCTTCCATCGTGAACAGGGGCTTCGATTAGCAGTTCAGTGGGCTTGGAATGACTTAGGCGAAAATGTAATAGACAATGTAATATTGAGCATGCCGCGACGATCCAAAGTGTCATTAATAACAGAGGTGTACCTTCTGGGTACTGAAAAATATAAGTATAAATAAATTATTAGTTCAGAATTTTTTCACCGAATTTCGTCATTTTCAAATTTCAAATTTTTTTTTATAATAGGTGCTTTGGAGAAGTCAAATATTATTTTGTTTTCTTGAGAATACATTATATACAATACATCCTAACAAACATCGAAAGATTTCTATAAATTCGAATCATCAAATTCATATTTTAAAGATATTGGTAAGTGTTCCCTAGACTTTTTTGAGGTGTTTATTTTAGCAGTAATTGATTTCGCAATAACTCGGAAACGATACATTTCAGGTATAGGGAAACCTATAACAGATCTTAACGCGAAGGTCGAACAGGACAGGGAGGGTAGAACAGTTGTGGATTTCGGCTTAGGCGAAAGGAACGAGAAGGGCGATCGACTGGTGAGCTTCTGTATAGAAAATGATTTTTCTTTGATGAATACTTTCTTCGAACTCCCGAAACGTCGACTCTATACTTGGAGGTCACCTGCTGACAACCCTGACTATATAGCACGCAATCAAATAGACTATATTTTGATCGAGAACCGATTCCGAAATATCGTTAAGTCTGTGAAAACATACCCGGGTCCTGATGTGTCATCGGATCATAATATCCACTTGTGTCCGGGTTCCTTTGAAGAAAACCAGTGAGAGAGAACAACAAAAAAATAATTTTGTAGAAGTTGAAGGATCCCAAAGTGACCTAACCTATCGATAAGACAGCTGAATTCCACGTAGAGAACGCCTGGAACAATTTCAAAAATAGCGTTAATGACACCTTGTAAATGAATCTGAAAGCGGAAATACCAACAAAAAAGCAGAGATGGATGATAGACGACATCCTAGATCTTATGACTGAAAGAGCATTACACAGGAATAAGAATCTAGAGCAATATCGTAGTCTCAATACAGAAGTAAGGGCAAGAATGAGGATAGCTAAAGCAGATTGGTACTCGCAAGAATGTACTGAGATCGAGGAGTTCTGTAGAAAATATGATATGTTCAATCTGCATAAAGAAGTCGAAGAGGTCACTGGATTGAAATCCAGTGAACAGCTTAGTCGATGGAAGTGGTAAAATTATGTGAAGCGACTCTTTGCTGATGGTAGACCGGAAAATCACAGATTAATGGACTCCACCACAGGACCATCAATCACAAAATCCGAAGTTGAAAAAGCTATTGATAGAGCAAAGAACAAGAAATCAACAGGTCCAGATGAGCTCCCTGCCGAAGCACTGAAACTGTGGGGAGAAAAAGGTGTTGGTATACTGGGCGAACTCTTCAATAACATTAACGATAGTGGCACAATACCGTCTGATTGGTTGAAGTCGGTGTTTGTCACCATCTCCAAGAAGCCGAATGCAAAAAACTGTAATGAATATCGAACCATCAGTTCAATGAGCCATGCTCTGAAAGTGTTTTTGTCAGTCATTCACGAGAGGGTATACAGAAAGATAGAAGAAGGAATAGGAGACACTCAGTTCGGATTCCGCAAGGGCCTGGGCACTAGGGACGCACTGTTTGGCAGTGATGGGTTCCTTGACTTCTAGACGGCATTTAAACGGGTCCAACATCAAAAGATGGTCGATGTTCTCAGAGCCACTGGTATGGATTACAAAGACGTACAAATCATTGCAAATTTGCATTGGCATCAGAGAGCCTGTGTCCAATTAGGTAAAAGAACAACTGAAGAAATTAATATTCAGAGAGAAGTGAGACAGGGATGCATACTCTTACCCCTCATCTTCAACATATACTCTAAAAAAATTATCAACGAAGCACTCACTGATATTGATGAGGGCATTGGAGTGAATGGAATCCAAATAAACAATTTTCGGTACGCAGACGACACCATTTAGTTGGCAGACAGTCAAGAGGGACTACAGGAGATCTTCAATAGGGTAGTGGAAGTCTGTGGGCAATACGGCTTAACATTGAACTTGAAAAAGACAAAATATATGGTTATTAGCAAAAATCCACGTATTGTTACCAATATCTATATAAACGATATCCCTATGACCAAAGCTTATAAAATGACTTACCTTGGAACGCTAGTGGAAGACAATTGGGATCACTCAGTGGCGGTGAAGGTGCTTATAGAGAGGGCAAGGTCCGCATTTATGCGACTCAAAGAGGAATCAGGATTCGCAGATGCTGTGTCTTCTCGGTCTTGTTATATGGAGTGGAAGCGTGGATACTCACAGAAGCCACTAGCAAAAAACTTGAAGCTTTTAAAATGCGGACATACCGACCATGCTTGGCATAAGACTGACAGAATACGAAACGAGACCGTACTTCAACGACTACATAAAAACACAGGAATAATAAAAACAGTCAAAATACGTAAACTGACATACATGTCATGAGGCACTCAGAAAAATAAGAAACCTTACAACTTATAATGCAAGGTAAAATCGAAATCAGAAGGGGACCAGGGAGACGTCGAACGTCCAGGATGAAGAACTTACGGCAGCGGTTCGGTCAAATATCAGAATCACTGTTCAGATCTGCTGTAAATAAAGTAATTGTAGCTAACATGATAGCTAAAGAAGGAAAGAAGATAACAGATCAATACCTGTTAATATAACGAGTTAAATGGTGTGTACAAAAATAGGTAGTCTCTTTTGAAAAAACGGACTTTGGTACCTTGAATGTACTACGATTTGCCACATGCTTTGGAAAGACCCTGTATACCATGAAGCCTCTAAATGCATGGAATTCTGCTGAATGAGCTGCTTTACTTGCAACGAGATAGAAATAATCAATATTGATGATCTTTAATATTTTTATGATACCTTCTAAGAGACCACCAAAAATCGCTAATTTCAGATTGAAAAATTCATATCTTCCTTTTGGTTGATTTTAGGTGGCAATGGTATGAGAAGAAATTGTTGAAAATTTAATTTTCTACAATTAAAAATATAGAAACATACATTATGCTATTTGAAATAACAAAGATGGTGTCAAAAAATTATCCACTCGGTCATTCCTTTCTCCATATATTTTCAATGTCCCACCTCGTGTGGACACCCTATATAGTTCGAAACATTTAAATGCTGTTTTTCAATATCGATACTTCATCCTGTATTTTTCAGGAATAGCAATACTTCCAACATATTCATTTAATTCAATTTCCCACGGTCGATTCCATATCCTGCCAGCCAACCGATATCGCTGATCATTTTGTTTTGTGTTCATTGAATTGTACTGACCAATCAAGTGTAATATCATTCAGCTGAAAGCAATTTAATTCATCGCATTGTAGACATAACCATTTGCTATGACATAAGTATCATGAAGTATCCCACATGGAAATAATAGAGACAATCAAGCATAAAGCAGTTAAATTGAGTGCAACGGGCAAAAAAATATAAGTTAATCAACGATTTAATTGCTGTTTAAATAACTGGGGTTCCCATGCGTTAATGGATGGTTATTATCAAGAAAATGTTAATAAAGTTGGCCATAATGAACACTTCTCGTGTCTCCTGATGCCTGCGGAAATCATTCGAACTGTATTGTGTTGATAAGATATATAGGCTACGCGATAAAATCTTATTAGGTTTCAAATAAGCATACTATACATTATCAATGCACAAAATTATTATGTTAATATGCAATATTGTATAATGGTGTATAATAAGTACGAGGAACATATTTAATCATTGGTGACTCGAAGTAAGTACGAGCGTGCATAATATATATATATATATATATATATATATATATATATATATATATATATATATATATATATATATATATATATATATATAGGGTTTTACTCCGACGAGTTGCCCATATATCTGTTCATGCAATCAAACTGATTTCATGAAAAAATATAAATCCACCACCCGGTAATTAATACCATTGCCAGTCAATGATTATAATCAAAACATATCCTGGAATAATTATATATTAGGATAACGTTAAATGTTATGAGAATATATCAATCTACCAGAATATATACATACTATAGCATCATCAGACAATGATATCAATGTACCAACGAGTAGTGTCAGAGGCTTTCTCCCCGGAAAAATTCAGTGTACGGACCTTAGTCAAGTAACACTGAATGTTACTCATTAATAGTTTTATTTGTGTGAAGTGGTGAACGATCTATAGAATACTGCTCTGAATATAAATATGACAAAATTGTCAGTTAATTATATTACATTTATATAAACAAACAAACAAAATATGAAATGAGATTCTGAGCAGTATAAACTAAAGAGAAAACCTATGACTCTACCTCATCATTTTTTCGGAAAGAAACCTACGAAGAATATTACAAGATTTGATGACTGTTATCTTTTGTAACTGTTCAAACAAATTTTCTTTAGATCCAAAATTTCAATACTTTTGTGAAGATTTCTAAAAATAACATTTGTTGTGGAAATAATAATCGGTAGACTAAATATTTTCTTCATTTTTCACATTTTTTAATCTCGTCGCCAAGCATCATATATTTAGAAATTTTTCATTGTATTTATTTTGTAAATTATGTGTGTCGGGTATAGCAATATCAATTATATGTTATTTGATTCTCTTTATCATTAAGAATGATATCTGGTCTATTGTGTTTTACAGCTCTGTTGCAAAGAATTGTTTTATCAAAATAAAGTTTATATTTGTCATTTTCACAAATAATCTCAGGTTCATATTTGTGAAATTTTTTTCTTTTGGGAATTAGGTCATGTTTAATTCCTAGATTAAAATGAATAATATTAGCGACGGCATTATGTCTTTCTAAATAATCTGTTGAAGCAAGGACTGAGCAAGATGATAATATATGAAAAACTGTTTCTGAAGAACAGAAACATCTACGGCAAGAATCATCTATATTTTGTTTGATGATGTGTTTTCTATAATTCCTCGTGAAAACAATCTGATCCTGGATCGCAATTGCCAAGCCTTCTGTTTCAGCAAACAATTCTCCAGATACTAACCATTTATTCGATGCGATTTCATCAATGTAATCATTTTCAATTCGTTAGGATGCTTTCCGTGTAATTCCTTCTGCATCCAATTTTCTCTTTTAGAATTATCATCAAATATATCAAAATCTACCTTTTGCATTGTCAAGTTCAGAGGTGTAAGATTATAATCTGAAGCAACAACAATATCATGTATTTTAGACGTTCTCTGTTTATCATGAAACTGGGAACGTAGATGAAAAATCTGTTTACTATGAAGATTATTCAAATCAGTTAATCCACGACCTCCAAGATGTCTAGATAGTGTAACTCTCTAAACAGCTGACTTTGGGTAGTGCTTATGATATTTACAGAGCATTTTCCTCGTTTGACATCGTAATTCATTTAGATCAGTTTTAGACCATTTAATAATTCCAAAAGAAGATGTAACAATAGGAACTGCAGAGGAGTTGATAGCTCTGAAAAGGTTTTTACTAGTTAAATGACTCTTGATAATAATTCTAAGTCTTTTGTAATATGAACTTCTAATATTTTCTTTACTGCTGCTATGGTTAATAGTCTTCTGTTGATAAAATCCAAGATATTTATATGTATCTCCTTGATGCATTGGCTCGATTTCGATATTGGAAATCTTTATCATCAGAGGTGATCTTTCCTTTTCAATAGAAAGATTTTTACATTTTGGAAGCCCAAATTTCATATGATTATCATTGGAATAGTTGAAAGTAATCTCAAGTAGACTTTCTAAATGAGATCTGGTTCCGGCATATAATTTAATATCATCTAAATAAATTAAGTGACTTAATTTGAATTCAGTTGATAGACTCTTTATTTTGAAGCCGAAACTAGTAGCATTTAATTCATGAGATAATGGATTAAGGCAAAGACAAAACCAAAGAGCACTTAAAGAATCACCTTGAAAAATGCCTCTTTTGATTGGAATTACTTCGGATTTTAACGATTGTTTTGAAATATTTAAATGAAGATTGGTTCTCCAATTTTTCATTACAAATTCAAGAAAAGACGAAGGGTCTTATCAATTTTATAAATTTCCAAAATTTCTTGAAGCCATGAATGGGAGAACTATCAAAAGCCTTTTGGTAATCAATGAAGGCTGTATGAATATTTCTCTTCTTAGTTTGAGCTTGATTCAAAGCAACACAATCAATTACAAGTTGCTCTTTAGTACCAAGGTGTATGTGCATATACATATTGTTTATATATATATATATATATATATATATATATATATATATATATATATATATATATATATATATATATATATATATATATATATATATTGTAGTCGGTTTAAAACGTCTTACGACGTTGTCCGACACCTAAACTCCACTGACGTCTATTTTCGGTATCTTCTGAGGTGAGATTTCTCTCACTCATTGACTTATGGATGATACGTTCCCACTCGAGTTTGGGATTTCCTCTTTTCCTGCGCCTATTCAGTTGCCACAATAGAGTTTCTTTTAGGTAGCCAGTAATCCGCCATGCGTTTCACGTGCCCGTACCAGACAAGTTGTTTTCTCTCTATGTCTGTCGTGATATTTTCCTCTACGCCTATCTCCCTTTTTATCACTTCATTTGGAACATGCTGTCTTTTCGATGTTCTAGAAGATGTTCTAAGTACGTCCATCTCCACCGCTTCTAATTTTGATTTGAATCTTCTTGTGAGTCTCCATGTTTCTGATCCATATAGGAGTGATTTTTTCACCATTGCTTCATACACCCTCATTTTGCTACCTTTTGTAAATCACCAATCACCTATAAAGTTCTCTTAACGACATGATGAAGGTATAATTGATATTGGATTCTTCTAGCACTTTCCATAGTTTCGAAATTGGGACATTATCGTAGGCTTTTTGAAGGTCAATGAAGACGATGTGTGTTTCCATGTTCTTAGCATTCCGTTTCTCAATAATTATCTTGAGACAAAACACAATATCAGTGCAAGATCTTCCGGCTCGAAATCCGCATTTTCCTTCTTCTTCGTCCTGCTCAAAATCTTTTTCTATGAGATCTCGCAAAACTATTCCGTATAGCCTAATCATTGTACTTGTCACTGATGTTCCCCTGTAGTTGTTGCAATCTCGTTTGCCCCCTTTTTTATGTGTCGATGTTATATGAGCTACTTTCCATTGCTCTGGAACCGGATGGCCATTGAGAAATGCATTTATTACATACGTAAGTCTAACAAATAGTTTTTCACTCCCGTTCTTCAGCATTTTGGTGTATATTCCTTCTGGGCCACTTGACTTCCCTGTTTTCATACTAATCACAACCTTCTTCGTTGTTTCCACTCCAATCTCGACTTTCTCACATTGGACTCTTATATTCATTTTTGAGGATTCGTCTCTATACTCTGTTCTTTTTTCCTGAAGAAGGTTGGCGTGATGATCCTTCCATTCCTCGGGTTCTATGATAGATATGTGAACTTTGTCCTCATTCGAAATTTTTAAACTTCTAATGAATTTCCATACTTCAGAACATCTCTTTCTTCCTATCAATGTTTCTATTTGTTGACAGTGTTGATCCCAGGCATTGTTCTTCTCTGTTTTTATCTCCTTACCTCTTTCTTGCTGCTTTGTACGCCTGTAGATGTTTGTCTTGATTTGAATGTAGTCATGTTAAATATTTCTTTTTTTTCATATCTATTGAATCAGCATTCTCTTCATTCCACCATATCTTATTACTCCGCTTAGCCCCCTGTATTCCGATCGCTTCTTGAGTAGATTTTTTGAGACTGTCTATTATGTTGTTATATATTTCAGTGATTGTTAACCCCTCTGTTTCCATTAATTTTTCGTCTAACCTTCGTTGATAAAGGTTTTGTGTGCTTTCGTTCCTGAAGCTCTCGAATTTATACCTTGGTACCTCAATCACTTGCAGGTTCTCAGAACCTTGGGTCAATTAGTTTCTGTTCGGACTGGAAATATCACTTTTGCATTTAATAAATGATGATCGGATCCACAGGGCTCCTCTTAGTACACGAACGTCATTCCACTGTAGACGTGAGTTTTGTTGGGTGATGACGTAGTCAATAACGCAGGTTTTTTGTGTTTTGTGTCCACGTGAATCGATTTATTTCCTAATGTTTGTAGAAATCATTACTTATTGTAAGATTATAGGTTTCACATAGATGTATCAATCTTTGACCGTTGTCGTTCACTTGGTCTTCTCCGTGTGGTCCCACAACTTTGCTTTCAACAGCCGTCCTTTCTCGAGTTGAAATCCCCCAACATTATTATCTCTCTGTTTTGACCTATTCCTGTTAATATTTGTTCCAGTTCTTCGTAGAACTCTTGCTTTGTGCCTACTTATCGTTGTCCAAGGGTGCATATGCTACTTCAAATGATACATTCTGCCCATGTAATTGTAAATTAACGGTCAATAGTTTTTCATTGTCTCCAATTATTTTCTGTTTCAAGTTATTCTTCACCAGGAGTGATATTCCGCTGGCTGCTTTTTCGTGTTTGGGTACACCGGTGTAGATATAGACATATTTTCCTAGATTTTCTGATCCTGATTCTTTTTTCTTAGTCTGTCCAAACTAAGTGTTTCAAGCATAAATAATTCCGGTAAGACTAATAATTGGTGATACAGTAGACTTCCGACAATGTGAACTCGAAAACTGTTCGTACTTTCCATATGTTCACACCATTGAATGTTTGAATCAAATGAATAATACGATTACATATTCTTCAATTTTTATAAGGGGTGTGCATACACTCACTCATATATTTTGAAATCATCACTTTGTGTACAAGTTGGGCAAATTTGGATGTATTTGTACGGCAGCTATATGAAATATTGCAGATAGAGAAAAATGAATCCTTCTCTCCCGATCTCATTTTCAAGGACTAGTTTAGTGGTGAAAAAATTTTTCTGATATCTCTTTCCGTTCTGGATATATTCAAAATTTCTCGAATTTTGGGGAAAACGTCCATCGCGGATATCTCGATCACCATCATATAAATAAGTTTGACATTCTACAGGCACTTTTTTAAGTAGAATACACTGCTACATATGCATTTTTTTGATACAAACCATAGGGAATTTTACCTCTATTGGATGCAACAATTTTTTTCCTTTTCATTCAAAATTTGATCTTTGATCGAGAAATCCTTCAATGATATTTTTGTTGATGATTTCTTCATAACGTGCTCCATTCAAATTTTCATAAAAAATTTCAAAAGGCCAAAACGCTACTATCTTTCAGTGCATACCACCATTGGAACCACATCTTCCTTGATGCTGCACATCAATATGGTGTTGAGGATTTACATCGGACCACAAATAATCATGTTGTGGTCACTAAGAATAGAATCATATCGAACTTTTCATAATTTTCATAGTTATGATTTCTATTCTACATCTTGAAACAACCAAAGTCTCCGGTGAACAAATTCTTAAATGTAATAGTTGGAACATACAAGTAACAAGCAGTTATTTCGATATTCAATAAACATTAATACCTATATTGAAACTGGAATCGTAAGTGTCAAATTGTAAGACCACAATTAATTACTATGGTCTAAATCGAATCAAACCATAGAAATAACCATGATCTTAGACAGGATCTTTAAAATCTGTGATGTTCAGCCATAGAACAATACGAATCGCACCTAATGAATGGAATTGTAGCAATTTCAGGTTTTTCTCTGAAAAAAGGTATTGAATGCAATAATTGACTACAAGTGTATATTTTCTTGAAAAGTAGAAAATTTACTGCATCCAAGAGGTGTAGAATTTCTTATGGTTTGTATTAAAAAGAAGCATGTTTGCATTTTAACTCTAAAACCGCTGAGCTAAAAAAAATTGTTTACACAGTACTGTATTTTACACAAAAAAGTGCCTCCAGAATGTCAAACTTATTTTTATGTAACTTTGATGATGATAGAGATATCCGCTAAGGAAGATTTTCCCAAAATTCGAGAAACGTTCCAGAACGGAAGGAGATATTAGCAAAATTTTGGCACCTCTAAACTAGTCCCTGAAAATAATATCGAAAGAGGGGGGTTCATTTTTCTCTATGTGCAATATTTCACATAGCTGCGTGCAAAATAAATTTGTTCACCCTGTACACTCAAAGAGTTGAGACGGAACATCTCTCTTTGTACTCGAGTAAAAACAAAAATATTGCGTCATCCTCTCCCGGCGCTTAAATCGATTATATTCTTTATCTCTACGCGAATACGAGCCTATGTATAACAATTGTGATTGTTACGCAACAGATACATACAAAATAAGCATCGTAATAAATGATTTGAATACAGATTTACAATGTAAAAGTCAGTCTGAAAAAATAACTGACAAATTTAATATCTTATCTTGTGTAAACCTAATTTTGCGACGAATTTGTGAATTCGCCAGATGCTCTTTATGTACGACAGTTTGTTTTATGATAACCGGTATCAAATAGCGCATAGTATTGTATTGAATCTATAGTGATGGACATGGATTTCGGATATAAGAATGGTTTTGAATCAAGTTGATCAAAAATACTAGTTTGTCTATGTTAATCATAATATTTTCTATTCTTTATTTCGATATAAAAGGTGGGGTGAAAACTTCGTAGACTAACATAAAAAATACATTTTTCTGGTAAAATTCAATTTCTTTATTCAATATAGTCATCTTCGAGGACGATACAGCATTGTAGCGAACAATAATTTTTTCGATGCCAATTTAATAAGATCTCCGTCGTCTTAAACTAGGCTGAGGACTTAGGACAAACAAGAATTTGGGGCTCTTTTGGAAAGTGAAAAGAGCAAATTATAATAACATTTTTTACTAGGTATGACCATTTATTATAGGTTATCAAAAACAGTATGTATATATCATGAATGATATAAGGAAACTGCTGGTTTCTTTGTTACGATTTCGATAACGGTTTCTTTCGGGATTTCTGTTGAACAAAATGTTCTATTATATCCTTAAAGTCAATTTGTTGAAGGATATCACTTTCTATACACATAATAGACAAATTTTCAGTCGTTTTTGTAACATTGTTGTTTGAAATTCATTTTTATCCTTAAAAAGGAAGACAAAGGAATATTCTTGTAGCAATTTCTACGTTTGGTAAAGTTTCTTCCAATTTATCTAATTTTATTAGGTTATGTAAGCTTGAGATATTTAAATCCGCTGATTGCTTTGCTATGTTTTTTAAATACTGGCTCCAATGAAAACAAACAGATATTACTATTCACAGCTCATCTACACATCCTTATCCATATAAATTAGCTGCTTAAAATAGTATGGTACTTAGACTCATTAATATTCTAATGTCACAAAATAATTTTATAAAAGAGCAAAATATAATTAAACAAATAGCAGTCAATAACGGTTACAGTCTTAGTATGGTTGACAACATGATTTCATGCAAAAATTTCGAAAAGCAATCCAGGAAGTAATTCCAATTATAAAAAGTTCTAACACAAAATACTACAGCTTAACTTATATTGGTAATCCTAGTCTGAAATCAAAATCATTCCTCTCGCATTATAATTTCAATATAGAATTCCGAACTGATAATTCTTTAGGGCGACATATCAAAAACTGCAAATCTAAAATTGATAAAGGTAATAAATCCGGTGTTTATAAACTGTCTTGCGGGGATTGTAATAAAATTTATATTGGTAGAACTTTCAGAAATTTCAAAGTCAGACTATCCGAGCACAAACGTAGTGTTAATTATCATAAATCAGATTCCCATTATTTTAATCACTTACTCGAAGAAAACCATAGCTGTAATGATAATTTAAAAATTTTACACAATGAAAATAATAGACAAAACTCAATCTATGAGAAATTTTAGGATAAACAAAGAAAAGAATTACTTAATAGTCAATTAAATTTAAATCCTTCTCCTTTACTCAATCTTTTCAATTTATTAAGTAAGCAACCCCGATGGGTTTTCCACCATACCTTTTGTACTTGTACCTTATGTAATAATAAGTAGGATATAAGTATAAAAGGAATAACTCTGTCCATTAGTTTGTATCTATCTGAAGCCACAGTGTGGTGAAACCGGTCATAGTTTTGTTAATATAGTAAAAATCTAAATACCATAGTGTTATTTCATTGAAAATATGTATTTCGATTTTTATCAAGTAACAACCTCCTCAATCAAATTAGAAAATATTATGTTATGAGCTGATCTGCCTTAAAGTCTTCATGATAAAATTCTGAAATTCTTTGCATTTTTTGGTCAACTCGCCAGACTCGATTGTAGTTTACAGACAAAGAAAACTAGAGCGACTATCAATTTCTTGGTTTGCTTCCGAACGTTTTTTAAATGTGTATTTAATGTGTCAATAATGGGAATGAAAGTATCTACACCAAACATTTCCTTGCCTCTCAACTGTGTAGTCTCTGCTGATTCTTCAAAAACAGTACAGAAATCTTTTTCTTTCAAATGTATCTTTGTAGCAAGCTTATGGATTTTTTCTTTAGCAGCCGTTTCGTACTGATCAAAATTATTGCGCGCGGTTTTGATATAACTGATCAGAGATTCGTAAAGTTTCCTTGCAACGTGCTATTCTGTAAATGACTTGTTTTATTCATATATATATATATATATATATATATATATATATATATATATATATATATATATATATATATATATATATATATATATATACCACAAACTTCCTACCACTAACGTAAGCAGAGAAGATAATTAGGCCATTAAACGATTAAGATCCAATCAAGAGATTATAATACTACCTGCTGATAAAGGAAACGCTACAGTAATCATGAACACAAAGGATTACGAAGATAAAATGGCAAAGATTCTGAATGACGAATGCTATAAAGAAACAAACACCAACCCTACCACCTTTCTAGAAAAGAAAACAAAGAAAGTACGTCAATTCCTATGGAGATCAAAAAGTACCTGATTCCCAGAGAAAAATCCTCTAGAATTCCCAAACTATATGGTTTGCCGAAAATCCAGAAAACCGACATCCCGTTGAGACCCATTGTAAGCGCAGTCAATTCACCACCGACACACAACTTAGCCCGATATTTTGCTAAACAATTAGACAACGGAATCATATGTCAAAAATTCGAAACATTTCATAGAACTCACAAAAAATATCATTCTGGACCCCACAGATATCATGGCAAGTCTAGACATAGTGTCTTTATTTCCAAACGTTCCCAAGGAAGAGGCATTAGAGGGACTCAAGGAAAATTTCCATGAAGACATTGTACTCCTTTCCGAACACTGCCTGAATTCTACATATTTTTCTTATAAACACAAACGTTACAAGCAAACATCTGGAGCAACCATGGGATCTCCTTTGTCACCAGCTATTGCTAATTTATTTATGTCAAATTTGGAGAAACAAGCACAACATAAATTCCATCTGAAACCCAAAATATGGCTGAGGTACGTCGACGACATTTTTATCATATGGCCCCAGGGTGAAGAATCCCTAAGCGCGTTCACAGCTCACCTGAATTCAATCCATGCGAACATAGCATTCACAATTGAAAAAGAATCAGACAGTTGCCATATCTGCATCTCCTCTTAACAAAGTCACAAAGCGGACATTTACAATTCTCAGTATACAGAAAATCAACCCACACAAATAGATACTCACATGCCTCATTACACCATCATCAAGCTCAATTGAGATCAATGGTCAATACGCCCATAAGCAGATCGGTAGCACTCACAGATGACAGCAACAGAAAAGAAGAGCTGCTATAAGGGACACTCTCACTGAGCGAAGCACGATATGCACAGAAGAACAAAAGAACACAACTGTTTTACCATATATCAAAGGAGTAACAGATAAAATAGGAAGAACATTGAGGAAATACAAAATTAGAACGGCATACAAATCATACTTAACTATCGAAAAATTCTCATAAACCCGAAAGACAACATTCCTTTAGAAAATCAGGGAGTTTATTCAATACTATGCGGAGACTGTGACGAGATATACATCGGCCAAACTAATAGACGAATAAATGAAAGAATAGAGGAACATAAAAGAGCACTAAAAAATAAATCCATCTCATCCGCCATTTATCTACATAAATTTCAAACAGGTCATACAATAGATTTCAATAACTCAAAACAAATCAGCACCACACAACAACTTAAGAAACGTCTTATCCGAGAAGCAGTGGAAATGGAAAAAGGTGGAACAATGAACAAAAGAGACGAAACCCTCAACCTATCAAAGGCTTGGAAAGTTATTTTCCTACCTAGGAAACCGGCATCATTAACAGATAATAAAGAAAGCACTAATCTAACCCATCACCAGGTCCACCGACGCCCACAAGGAGGACATAAAAGTAGAACCACCGACAGTTACGCTCGAGACATCGTCTACCGAACGCCTGAAGATGACAACTTGTCGAAACTTTAAATTTTAAATTTTCACGGAAGTATCTATGATGTGATGTGTTACGAGTTTTATTCCGTGATCCATTTTGATTGGGGCGACGTTTTGACAAGTTGTCCCTTGTCATCTTCAGGCGTTCGGTAGGGGGTTTCACCCCGACGAGTTGCCCATATATCTGTTCATGCAGTCAAACTGATTTCATGAAAAAATATAAATTCACCACCCGGTAATTAATACCATTGCCAGGCAATGATTATAATCAAAACATATCCTGGAATAATTATATATTAGGATAACGTTAAATGTTATGAGAATACATCAATCTACCAGAATATATACATACTATAGCATCATCCGACAATGATATCAATGTACCAACGAGTAGTGTCAGAGGCTTTCTCGCCGTAGAAATCCAGTGTACGGACCTTAGTCAAGTAACACTCAATGTTACTCATTAATAGTTTCCTTTGTGTGAAGTGGTGAACGATCGAATAGAATACTGCTCTGAATATAAATATGACAAAATTGTCAGTTAATTATATTACATTTATATAAACAAATAAATAAAATATGAAATGAGATTCTGAGCAGTATAAACTAAAGAGGAAACCTATGACTCTACCTCATTATTTTTTCGGAAAGAAACCTACGAAGAATATTACAAGATTTGATGACTGTTATCTTTTGTAACTGTTCAAACAAATTTTCTTCAGACCCAAAATCTCAATACTTTTGTGAAGATTTCTAGGAATAACACCTGTTGTGGAAATAATAATCGGTAGAATAAATATTTTTTCATTTTCCACATTTTTTAATCTCGTAGCCAAGCATCATATATTTAGAAATTTTTTCATTGTACTTATTTTGTATATTATGTGTGTCGGGTATAGCAATATCAATTATATATGTTATTTGATTCTTTTAGCATTAAGAATGATATATGGTCTATTTCGTTTTACAGCTCTGTTGCAAAGGATTGTTTTATCAAAATAAAGTTTATATTTGTCATTTTCACAAATAATCTCAGGTTCATATTTGTAAAATTTTTTTTTTTGGGAATTAGGTCATGTTTAATTCCTAGATTCAAATGAATAATATTAGTTATTATGTCTTTCTAAATAATCTGTTGAAGCAAGGACTGAGCAAGATGATAATATATGAAAAACTGTTTCTGAAAAATAGAAACATCTACGGCAAGAATCATCTATATTTTGTTTGATGATGTGTTTTCTATAATTCCTCGTGAAAACAACCTGATCCTGGATCGCAATTGCCAAGCCTTCTGTTTCAGCAAACAATTCTCCAGAAACTAACCATTTATTCGATGCGATGTCATCAATATAATCATTTTCAATTCTTTAGGTGCTTTCCGTGTAATTCCTTCTGCATCCAACTTCCTCTTTTAGAATTATCATCAAATATATCAAAATACCTTTTGCATTGTCAAGTTCAGAGGTGTAAGATTATAATCTACCTTTTATATATATATAGTTTATATATATAATATATATAATATATATATATATATATATATATATATATATATATATATATATATATATATATATATATATATATATATATATATATATATATATATATATATATATATATATATATATATATATATATATATATATATATATATATATATATATATATATATATATATATATATATATATATATATAAAGTCCAAAGATCCAAAGATCCAAAATAACCTCCGAACGAATTAGTTTTAATATCCATTCACAGGAAAACGATAAGGAACAATGTTATTTCGAAAAGAAAGCTCTTCAAAAATACACAACCAAGAAGGATCGGCGTCTTGTTTTTATTTAGAAAAAAAACTGGTCGTTTTGGTCCTAATTTTTAAGCCATTCATACCTTAGTCAGCTTCCCTCCCCCCGATCTCCTGCTAGCCTCCCTTGCCCAAAGTCTGACTACGTCCATGTACCCTCATGAAAATAATTTCGTAGATGCTCATAGAGAAGTGTATAAAGTTATGAGTTTTCGAAATTACTCGGAATCATACAAATGATGAAATTATAGATCTCATTATCAATTAATTTGAGAAAATTAAATATGTATTAACACATTCTTACCTTACGTTATTATTCTCATGAAAATTTTCTTTTCAGATTCCTGGAAACGTCAAAGAGGCCGATCATATAATGGTTAAAGTACTTCTTCCACCAACGGAAACATGTATTAATTTTCTTTACGACCTATTTATAGCATCTTTAAACCGAAATCCGTCGTAAAATCTCATTGAAATAAAGAAGCAAGTGCGCCGAGACCTCGAACTAAAAATCAAAGAACCGTCTGGACATAAAGAAATAAAACCCCAGTAAAATCTCAGTGTCTGTGCTAAATATAAATAAATCTAAAGGATATATATGATTTCGAGTGCGAAACAGTTTTCATAGAATAAATTCGGAAATGGACGTGACTAAGGAGAATTACAATCCAAATCCAAGGGAGGGAGCTAATCCCCTGTCAGTTACATTTTTCACGTGAGTATTTGCAAAACGATTTAATAGATTTAAGAGTAGGAAAGAACTACAGTCTGTGAAAAAAGTACCGGGAATTGGTAAATGAAACACATAATATTCTTTTTTCCACCACATTCAATGTACTGTACCACTCATATGCACGTGTTTTTGATGAAACCTTCTGTAACATTTTCAGCGAATTGCAGACGAAATTCCATTTGCAATACAAAATTTGAGACAAGTTCTTTGCTCGATATTTTCATTCATTGTAAAAATGCAAAGCACACTTGTGGACATGCACTGTAGTCAAAGTAAATGACAGATCGCGACCAAACTCCGCGTCAGAATAGAAAACACTTGTACCAACTTATCAACAACAACTTTGAAAGTCGTTCCAAGCAAATTTTAAATAGTCAATTCCTGTTTTTTTTGACAGAATGTATATTAACTTATATTGGTAAATCAATTCTGAATTTAAAGTCACTGTTTCCATCTAACCTAATTTGGATATATCTTTCAGAACAGATACTTATATATATATATATATATATATATATATATATATATATATATATATATATATATATATATACTCATATATTTGGAGTTGGTGCAATCAACCCCTATTTCCAGCATCCCCAACTCAAAAATCATTCGATCATAATAGGTCATATATATATATATATATACAGGGTAAGCAGGAACATATATATATATATATATATATATATATATATATATATATATATATATATATATATATATATATATATATATATATATATAACTAAAATTAATTCGAAACTGTTAAAAGTATTGGGGTACGATGTGTTGAGCATCAATTACGAAGAAATAAAGCTGATTTCTGCATTGAAAATGTTCACATATTTCCATCTGGCGTGCAGTCATCTGTTATTTCTCATTTTGCAATGAAATATTGTTATTATTCAGATCAGTATTATTGTTGTTGTTCGTCAGTTGAAATTAATCTGAAAATGGTTTATTCCACTGAGGAAAGGGTCGAAATTGTATCGACGTATTTTCGAAATAACAGTTGTGCCAAAGAAACGGCAAGGATATTCGATAGGAACCATCCTGAAAGAGAAGGGAGTCAGTCACCAGTACGTTAAATATTTGGTTGACAAATTCCTAGCTACGGGTTCAGTGGCAAACAAAAACATGAAGTGGCATGTCCTGTCAGAAATGAGGCAACGGAAGTGGCAGTAGTGGGTCATCTACAAATGGAGAATACTACTTCGATCAGAAAACTATCTCGTCTGACTGGTGTATCATATATATATATATATATATATATATATATATATATATATATATATATATATATATATATATATATATATATATATATATACAGGCTGCTTCAACGAAAACTAAACAAAGGCTATATATACCAAGATATTCATTTCTGATTAAAATGCAAAAACAGGTCAATTTTTGTTTCAAGGGGGACATCTTTTGGGGTACAAAACTTGCCTGAAATATCAACCACCTAAGCGAGAGTTACAATCCTTGAACATTTTGAATAGGGAAGATGGGTCGAGTGATGACTCAAAAGAAAGGTGGTATCTTTGTCTACATCGCCTTGAACGAATTTCCATTTTTAATTGAAAACTGTAAAAGATAAAGGGTGAGCAACTGAAAGATAAGGAAAACTATTTCCCTGAGACTATTCAAGTTTCAGTGAAGTAAAATGGAACAGATTCATGCTGATCAATGTCAGTCATCATCAAGTACCATCCTCATCTCGAATATCAACCCCTTGGGCAGGGGTGACCACCCTTGAAAATTTGGAAGAGGGTAGATGGGTCGAGTGATAACTCGAAAGAAAGCTATTATCTTTGTCTGCATTCCCGTGAAAGAATTTCCATTTTTGATTGAAAACTGTAAAAGATACATAGTGAGCCACTGAAAAATAGAGAAGACTATCGCCCCAAGACTATTGGAGTATTAGTGCGTAAAACTGAAATAGATTCATTTAGAACAAAGATGACAGCCTTTGATCTGGAATGAATCTGTTCCATTTTTTTTCACTAATACTTGAATAGCTCAGGGTGACAGATAGTCTCCTCTATTTTTCAGTAGCTCAATCTGTATCTTCTACATTTTACAATCAATAATGAAAATTCGTTCACAAGGATGCAGACAAAGATTATACCTTTCTTTCGAGGTATCACTCGACCCATGTACCCTCTTACAAATTTTCAAGGGGTTGAAATTTGATATGAGGATGGTACGTGATGATGACTGCCATTGATCAGCATGAATATGTTCCATTTCACTTCACTTTCTGTTGATCACCCTGTATCTTTTACAGTTTTCAATTAAAAATGGAAATTCGTTTAAGGCGAGGTAGACAAAGATACCACCTTTCTTTTAAGTCATCACTCGACCCATCTTCCCTATTCAAAATGTTCAAGGATTGCAACCTCCGCTTAGTTGGTTGATATTTCAGGCAAGTTTTGTACCCGAATAGATGTCCCCCCTTCATAGGGGAAACAAATCAGGTGTTTACGAACTCTCTTGTGGAAGTAGTCCTAAATTTTATATCGGTAGAATCTAGAAATTTCAATAGAAGGCTATTAGAAAATGAACGAAGTTTTGATAAAGGAAAACTAGATTCTCACTATGTTGATCATCTATTGGAAAATAATAATTTTGATATTTTACAAAATGAAAATGATAGATTGAAACTCAACCTATGGAGAGCATTAGAAATCAATAAACAGAAAGATTGTGTAAATTTCTTTAAGAGTCAATTAGACGTAAATTTGTCACCATTACTGAATGTTCTCTATTTTTAAAAGAAGCAACCCTGTTTAGATTTTCCTCCTACTAAGATGCGAGATGAACAAAAGAGATAGCAAGCGGAGGAATTACGTTGAATGATACGTTCTGCAATGTAATGTCGCATAGCTATCAGGGTCGGCGTAAGGGCTTTTTGAGAAAATTATCCTCCTTAGGCATATGACATTTCAAGGTACTCGATCCTTTTAATTTCTATTACAAAGAAGTGAGTCACAGACTCATCAACAATTGGACTACAGGATATTTTCGAGGCAGGGGTTTTTCCAACTGAACCTTCATAATAAGTACTATTCTTTAGTTAGTTCTTTACTTATAATTCAAATTTTCGAGAACACCTGGAATCTGTACAATAGGATGAAATATAGTAATTGAAGGTTGATATTCAATTTGAGGGATTTGAGGCAAATGATTAATTACTATGTTTTTCTTAAGTACCTTGTATCTTTGTGATACCTCGATGGGTTTATATAGGATTAACGACATAACAAATGTTATGGAAATTTCAAGAGGTACAATCTTATTTCACTATCTTGAGGACAAATGATTCGGATTTACGTGGTTGTCAGTTCAATAATACAAATTCATTAAAAATTCTATTCGTTTTCGTCTTCATAAACAGGAACTTCATACCTCTCAAAACTTTTCGAATGCTCTCTCGTGATCCTGCGTATTTATTCTCATCGACGAACTTTTGATGGATTCGCTTCAATGTGGATACGATTTTATCGACGACGGAAAAATTGACGACGAACCTACGAAGTAGAGCTTCATCGTCAACGAGATCTGTTTTCTTCGCTGAATTCTTTCCTTTTTATCGATAGTTGAAAAACTGTTATTTTCGCCATATTCAATCTTCTTCATTTCGCTCGAAATTTTTTGCACAGTTCGCAAACCTACTCGTTTTGCGACAGCAACACCTTCTTGAATCTTTTTCGAAGAATTTACAGGTTCATTGTGAATCATCTCGTTTCATGAAATGAATGACATTCGCAATTATTTCTTTAGATTGCCCAGTCAATTTTTTCCCTTTGAAATATTGAAATGAAATTTACAAGATTTGGTCCTGTTCGCTTTGCTCTTCTTAAAGCTTCAAAGATTTATTATCGCGCAACAAGGTGACGAGCTATTTCACCCGCACAGATGTTCTTATCCAGCCGTACCTGTTTTTACCATAAACGTATGTGATAGAATATGAATGCTTGATGTTATATTCCAACAAATAATCTTGACCCATCCTATTTGACAGAAATAGGCACAAACTACTCTGGAATACATTCATGTATCTCAAATGACACTGATATATTTTGGTCTGATGAAAGACCAACCATCAAAATACGAATGAACCGGTATCTCCTATATCCCCGACATATGTTTCACACTGAAAATAATAGGTATGCGAACGTCTCCATTTCCATTTCTTTGTATTCATGCTTCGTAGCAGAAGTTAATTTTCAACATTTCAATCTTATTTCACGCCAATCATTCGTCATGACAAGTTATTTTAGCAGAGTTCCCACATAGGAACTTCGTACGGAATTTGACCCGAAGATTCTCGCCACCCACAGATCTGTTTCACCATATTCATTTTACGCATATTTATATCTTCATTTATCGTCAGTTTCAATTTGGTTGAATTTATGTGGATTTTGATCTCGCTAAATCTGTTGGAAGAAATTCAGTAGATTAATGAATTGTGAAGAAATAATTTGACGAGTAGTTCCAATGAAACATACTAAGATGTCGTCAACATATCTATACCATTCAGTACTGTAATTACAGTAGTGAAAATGGTTTGATCATGGGAAATCCTTTGAGTCCACTTTTAGCAGAGATTTTTATGAATAATATTGAACAGAAAATTCAAACACATCCACTCATTTCCAAATTTTTTATTGGTATAGATATATTGACACATCTTAGTATGTTTCATTGGAACTACTCGTCAATTAGACTTATTTCTTAGTTTCATTAATTCCATCCATTTGAACATTAAATTCACGATAGAAATTGAACAGAACGATGCCATTAACTTTTTGGACTTGAAAATCACTAAACAAAATAATAATCATGTTTTTCGGTCTTTCGTAAACCAACACATACTGATACAATTATACATAACTACTCGTTACATCCAATTCAACACAAAGTTGCAGCTTTAAACAGCATGGTACATCGGTTACTCAATTTACCTTTATCAGTAGAAGATTATAATAAAGAGTTAAACATCATCAAACAGATAGCCATTAATAATTCATATAATCCGGATATAATAGATCTAATCATTCGTAAAAACTCTATCAGAAAGCAATAAATGAAGTATATCCTATTCATAAAGACTATAAAATATTCAACAGTTTAACATTCTGCGGTTCTGCAAGTACAAATATTAAATCCTTTCTCGTCAAACAAAATCTTAATATAACTTTCAAAACTTCTAATAACTTAGGTAAACATATTGAAATTAATAAATCTCGTGTTGAAAAATCAAGTAAATCAGGAATCTATAAACTCAATTGCGGTTCTTGTGATAAAATTTATATCGGTAGGACCTATAGGAGTTTTGGCATAAGAACATCTGAACATAAACGTAGCTTCGATAAAAATAAATCTGATTCAAATTATTCAAACCACCTAATAAAAGAAAACCATTCATTCAATAAAAACTTTGACATATTACATATAAAATCAAAAAGTTCAAAATTAGATCTCCTAGAAGCGTTAGAAATAAATAGATACAAACATTCGGACAAGCTTTTGAATGAGCAGGTAGACGTGAATTATTCACCCCTACTTAACTTGTTTAATTAGTTTTTATTACCTTTTATACTAACTGTACAATGGCTCGGTGTGGATTTTCCTGTTATTCATCCAACTTGTTCTACGATTTGTTTATAATACCATACTCTTCATTCTGTTTGTCATTCTTGATAAAGCTGCTGTGTCAGCGAAACGTCGTCGAATTTTTTTTTTCAAATAAAGTGTAGATCAAAGTTAAATCTTCTGTTTTTTATCTTATTCATAATGAATTGTTCATAATATTTTCATTGAGAAGACGAGAAATAAGTAGTCAACACATTGATACCTCGAATTCTGCGCGTTCTCATATTCAACGAATTTGAATGCACTTTGTTATTCTGAAATACATATGGAACTTATTGTTATTGGGATAAAGTCCCATTTTACGATAAACATTACTCCAAAATTGTTGGTATCATCAAGAGACGATAGCATACATCATTATGGTTTTTATAGAATGAAATAAAAATAATAGAACGTAAATATAGATAAGTGCATATGAAATATATAAAAAAATCGATTTAATTGAATTTTTGATTTTCTCTTAATATTATTTCATTGTTCATGTTTTTAGAATAGCTGCGTTTCTTCAACGACTATTTCCAGTAAATTGCTTCACTTTTTTGTGATGTAGGAGTCATGTTTTTATTGAAGTGCTTCAATTTCACTGCATTTCTCCGATAGCCATTTTTCTCTGGCTTTCTTAAACTTTCTATCCATATCTACCCACATCCCCTATACTCCTTAGCATTGTAGTATCCCATAACTATAGTTATTTCACAATATTTCGAGAGTTTTATCCAGATTGTTATAAAAGCTTTCAACGTCTTCTTAGGGTTCGTCGTTTGTGGGGGCAAATATTTGGATGATATTGAGTATCGTCTGGGAAGTTCGCGATTTCAGTACCATAACACATCATCAAGGGAAACAAAACCTTTAACAGATTCAGCTAATTCCAATAACACCAGACCAGCCACACCATATCTGTGAGTGATATTCACTTCTCCAGAGAACTGAATTTGTCCATGAGTAAAACTTTGTTGTCCAGTTCCAGGCCCTAATCTCACTCAGACTAAGTACATCGATGTTCATTGTACTCATCCCTTCTACAACATTTCGACGCTTTCCTGTCATGTATGACCCCCGTACATTCCAGGTGGCATTTCGTACATTTCTGTTGTATATATTTATTTCCTATGCACTCTTGCCAATGAAATGCGACGAGGAGATTCTTAGCACCCTCTCCTCATTCAAGAGCATTCTGCAATTTGTTGAAACCACGCTTTTGGATATCTAGAACGGCACCACTTAGAAGTCATTTTTCTCATGCTATAGCCTAGTTTTGATAAAACTGCTGTGAGCTAGTTTTGGTCCGCCCCGATTATTTGATCTCCCCGGTACCTGCCATATCATCAGGGGAGGCGCCAGATTGGGGACTATCAACCCCACACGGGATACCAGTAATGAAAAAGGTTTTTTAGCATGTTAAGTTAAAAGTGTAGGGATCAATCTCCTACCCTCGGCATGAAGTGAAGAGTATAATGTGATACCTCATTGGAAAGATCTCTTAATACTCTGAATGAATTTGGTCTACATTTTGTGTTACGGATCAATACAAGTTGTTCCAATGGAGTGATGCATTCAGTTATGTAGCTGGGTATGTCGGGTTAATTGGTTATGATTCATTCGACGCTATTCTTCAATTTTCTTTCTTTCTTACTGGAACCAGAAACTGCTGACATATGGTGTAGACAGTGAAACAACCCATAACGCGGTCTAGCAAAGATGATGTGGAATACATCTCTTTTATGTAAATTGCAATATCTGAATTCTCTTATTTGTTTCCCAAGATTAATTAGACCAGACACGGAATGAGATTGGTCATATGAAAAGCCTTGATCGTCTAGTGCAGGGGCCATAATGTTTTTTCGGTACGTTCCGAGGGCCAAAACAATTTCAATTTTTCTGCCCACCTAAGCAAACATAGGCGTTTTGCATTTTAATTACTATTGATTGTGTATTCAGTATATTGTGACGAGTAAGGACATCTAGTGGCGAGTAGTAATACTATGCAGGTCTGTGATGTAAGTACTATCTATTTCGGCTACCCACTAACTACTAATAGGTGGCATGTTTGAGAATTTCCGCATTGGTTCGAGAAAGTTCTGGTTCTGCCTAGTTTTTTTGATTACTTCTAGATGGTAGTAATTGAATAGGTATAAAAAGGCTAGCGGCGCCATTGAGAAGGAAGCAAAACTGCCTATTGTGAAATAAAGTAACACCCATGCATAAGTAATTGTTTTATGTTTGATTTATTTGTATGGAAAAGAAGCGAAAAATAGACAGTGAATGCAGAACGTTCCAAGATAAATGGAACTTTCAGTATTTTGTGATTGAGTGCAATAATAAGACGATATGTCTAACTTGTGATGAAATCATAGCTGTTCTCAATGAATATAACATTAAACGTCATTATGAAACGAAACATCCTCAAAATTACTCTAAATATACAGAAAGTTTGCGGACGGAAAAATTTGAAACTTTGAAGCGCGGACTGAAATCGCAGCAATCTTTGTTTACCAAAGCAAATGCTGAGCAAGAGTCTCGCGCCAGATTTCGTGTGGCTCTCGAAATTGCAAAACAGGAAAAACCATTCACTGATGGGAAAATGATAAAAGACTGCTTGATTGCAGTAGCGGAAGAAATATGCCTCGAAAAGGTGAATTTATTGAAAGGTGTCAGTTTGTCAGCAACACCGTGACTTGGAGGGTGCAAGACATCGCAGAAAATATATCATATGAACTGTCTGACAAAAATGGACATCTTGAGTGGTTTTCTCTAGCCTTGGATGAGTCAACGGAAATGTCAGATACTGCTCAAGTGTTAATTTTTATTCGTAGAGTAGATAAAAGCTATAACGTGTATAAAGAACTACTTGATATTGATAGTATTCACGGCACGACAACTCGGGCAGATATTTTTAAGGAAGTTGAAAATGCCATTGATGAAAAGAACTTTCGATGAAAAAACTGCAAATGTATCACCACCGATAGACACAAAAATATGTGTGGAAAAAACAAAGGAGTGGTCGCATTTGTGTCAGAGGCTGTAGAAAATGACGGTGGTTCAAAATCATTAGTCTTACATTGTATCATTCATCAATGACAGTCCTTGTGCGAAAAATGTTTTGATTTGTATGAAGTTCTAAAACCAGTCTTATCAGTTGCTAACTTGTTGCGGAAAAGTCCTCAAGTGTTTTTTTGAACTTTGAGCAGAGATCGAAATTTTTTTGAACGAGAAGCATCGCCCTTGTGCCGATTTAGGAAACAGTGAATGGCTGTGGAAATTAGCATTCTATGTTGATTTGACAAATCATATGAGCGAACTAAATTTGAGATTGCAAGGAGAAAATCAGCATCTCCCTGATTTATACACCAATATCAAAACGTTCAGGCATAAAATAATATTATTTCAATCGCAATTACGTAAAAAATGTTTCACACATTTCAAAACATGTGAAATATTCAGCCACACTACAGAGACTGAATTTCCCGTCGATTTTGCAGTCGAAACCTTGAGTGCTTTAAAGATAAATTTCGATTCTCGTTTCTCAGACTTTGATGTGATTGCGAATGAAATTAGGCTTTTTCAAAATCCTTTTGATTCTGACGTTGTGACCCTGACTTCGGAAGATATTGATTTACAGTGCAATGAAATGTTTAAGAACAAATATCAAAATTCATCTTTGTTGGAATTTTACAAGAGTCTTCCATGGTAAAATTTGATCATTTGCATAATTTTATTCGTGGGTTGTTTTCTGTATTTGGTACTACGTACTTGTGTGAGAAAACGTTTTCCAAGATGAAGTACACAAAGAACGTTTACAGATCTAAATTAACTGATGAGCATCTTAAATCTCTTCTAATAATTGATACAAGTAAAATTAATCCACAACTACAAACAATTGTCGCTGGAAAATCACAATTACATAAATCTCATTAGTGTGATTGATTTCATATTAATTATTTGTTAGAATATGCTTAAGTTAGAGATACTTTATCAGTTCATAAATTATCACTGTTTCCATGACTTTCGATGTAATTGTCAACAATGCGATTGAACGGTAAATTTGTGGTAGGCATTTCTTCCTTTGGCTGTGCAATCGTATTGTTCCTGAGTTGCCGTCGTATATCCAAGAGCTTTTAATAAAAACAATTTTTCCCCAAAAAGTAGAATTAATATTAAGGCGATGTAACAAATCGTCAATCCAGGAAATGTGGTAAAGAAGATTATTTGCATGATGAAAGTTGTTTCACTTTTGTTGACATTCATCCTTAGCATGATTTGTACCAATTAACATGTCATAGCTGAATACATATATAAAATAATCTTGTGAACAAATAGTTGGCAACTTATCTCATATTGTGTTGTACTTCAACTCTTTCTGATAAAGTAATAAAATTGATAATGTTTTAACATTACATTTTTAATACATGACGTTGAATTTGATTAATGGATTCTTTCTCCCAATTCAAGTAGTTCAACTTTCTTGCAGTTGGTTGTTGACGTCATTGAAATCTTTACTTTTAAGGAATTAACATTTAACTTTATTTGCTCACTAAATCGTCAAATATTTTCGAGGTAGGTATGCCTAGTTTGTTCAACGTACAATGTTTTACAATGACTTAAATAATCTCTTGAAATAATAAATAACGCAGACAATATACAACCAAGAAATTATTTGTTTTTCATTTAAATTAGTGCATACATGCTTATTTATCATAGTCAAATATAAATAGAGAGATAAAATACTTTTATTTATTTTCTTGTTCAAATCAAGTGTGAATGAATAAGAGTAATATAACAATCTATCATGTACACTCCTTGTATATTTGTTTCATGCAATAAATTGAAAAATAGCGCACATCACATGACCCAAATCCATTTCAAATTGTGAATAAATTCGAGTTACATTCAATTATAATTTTAAATTAAGTGTAAATCACTTTTCTCCTATTTACAATATTTTTTCTGTTGTAGTGTTTCATTTTATGTTTGAATTTGATAATTTGGCCGCACATGTACTAGCACGTACACAAGAGGGGTATTTTGATATACAGAGTGATTGTTTCTAGTGGACATTCGAATATTTTTCACTCCAATAGTAATAGAACTCTATAAGTTTATATGCGGTTTTATGATGTTCTCAAACTCATTTAAACACTGTACTCCTCTTTTACCCACAAAACATTTTAGGTTAGGCGTACCCCTAATATTGGGAAATAACAAGAAGTTATATTTGATTATTGTCTCTATTGTGTTTGGCACTGAATATTTGTGAGGATTCAAGATAACTGAGTTTTGTACCTCTTTGTGCTTGGTATAGATTCTGTAGATTGTCTGTTGATGGAAAATATGGCTGTTTTCTATGAAATTTTGTGCGAGTGTGGAATCTGTTTTGTTTTTACAAGAATGTGAATGCTGTTCTTTATATGTGATTCTAAACGACCTGTTCAACATTCTTTTGATGTTATCATAGTATGATGACTACGCCACTTGAATTACATCTTTTATTTATTATATTTGAGAAATATTTCTGAAATTTGTTTCATTTTGTGCACCGAAAATGATTCTACTATTTATGAGTATCTATACTGGGTGTACACTCTTGACGATTTCATTTTTGTTCGAACGGTATCGTATTTAGAAAGTACGAATCTACTTCAGCAATTTATTTTGCAGTAAGCAGGGTGTCCCAATGTTCTATAAAAAAATCTTGGGTGGTTTTTTCAGATTGGAAGACCATTTTTTTGTTCAAGATTCAGGAGCGGCCTAAACTCTGCTATAATACAGAAAGGATGAATACTTTTTTCCTTTCGTTTTCTTATTGCCCATGGATAGCTTTATTGATGAATTTAAATAGATTATCCTCATTTCATACAGGAGTGACTCGAAAAATTATGGAATATTGTAATTTTGAAAATATCATATCTTGATTTTTTCAAATGGTACACCCTGTATTTTATTATTCATGTCAACACATTAAATATTGTGCTATATTTTTGCAGAAGTAACCTTATCTTTATCTTCGATCATTTTCGAAATATTCGATTATTTGTAAAAATTTTGATGGAAATTCTACAAACCGTATCAAACTCATCAACATGCATCATTATTCGCACAGAAGTTTTTTTTTCTGTAATGATTCAAGTAGTAAAAAATGAAATCTAAATAAGATAATTCTTTTAACGAATGATAAAATTAAGATGATTAAAACGTAAATCGAGGTATGTGTTGACATTTTTTTTGTGCCTTCTGTCAGGTGTTCGGACATATCATATTCTGCATTTTACATGGTAAACTTATCACTGTTTCGTTATTAAACATTGTTAAAGTGAGGCTTGAACCCAATTTTCTCAATTGACTGCCATGAAGTTCTCCAAGGAAGAAATGGTTGATATGATTTTTATTCTGGGTTAGTGTGATAGAAATTCTTCGTTGGCAAGTAGAGTTTATGCACAAAGTTTTCTTGATAAGATTCATCCTGATGCAAGATGCTTTGAAAAACTTCTAATTAGATTTATCGAAACGGGTAATATCGCTCACAAAAAACATGAAAAACCAAAAATTGCTAGAGCTGAAGACAACTAGTTATCAGTTTTGTTGACATTAACAGAGGACCCATATAAAACTCAAAGAGAGATTACTCAGTTAACAGATATAAGTCAAACTTCCGTCTAGAGAATCTTGAAAGTGAATAAATTTCATGCATATCATGTAAAGCTGCACCAGGAACTGAACAATCAAGACTATGAGAATCGAATCAATTGTTGCAATTGGGCAAGTGACAAAGTAGCGGAAAATCCAAATATGTTTAGCATAGCAATAGATCACCAGCATCGTTGGTCCTTGAATGTATGGGCCGCTATAGTAGATGGATATCTAATTGGGCCGCACTTTTTCGACGGGCACCTCAATAGTGAAATGTATTTAGATTTTCTGAAAAATCATCTACCAATGTTACTTACCGATTTACCAGAGCATATAAGACAAGATTTGTGGTTCCAACAGGATGGAGCACCGGCACATTACTCACATCAGGTTAGGAAGCATTTGAATCATGTATTACCAAACAAATGGATAGGACGTAGTGGTCCTGTTAGATGGCCAGCAAGGTCTCCGGACCTTACAAGTCTCGAATTTTTCTCATGGGGTTCTATTAAGGGCATCGTTTATCAGATTCCTTCTACAACACAGTTGGATATGAGACAGAGAACAGTTGACGCCTTTCAGTCAGTTAATCCACAAATGTTGTCGAGAGTTCAACAGTATTTCCTCAGAAGAATTCAGTTGTGTCTACAAAGGAACGGGTGACATTTCGAACACACCAAAAACCAATCTATTACGTATTTCATACACTGTTCAATTCTGCAAAAATATGGCTCAATATTTTATGCGTTGAATAATAAAATACAGGATGTTCCATTTGAAAAAATCAAGATATATTTTTAAAATTACAATAGTCAATAATTTTTCTGAGTCACTTCTGCATAAAATAAGGATTATCTATTTCAATTCATCAATAAAGCTATCCTTGGGCAATAAGAAAACGAGTGGAAAAAAGTATTCATCCTCTCTGGCCGAAGGAGCATGCGATGATGTGAGAGCCGATTTTCATGAATTTTTACGGAAAAAAAATATTGTGGCGAAACTACTCACCAAAAAAACTTATTACTTAAAGACATTATAGCAGAGTTTAGGACGCTCTTGAATCTTCAACAAACAAGTGGTCTTCCAATCTGAGAAAACCTCCCAAGATTTTTTTATAGAAAATTGGGACAACCTGTTTACTTCAAAATAAATTGCTGAAGTAGATTTTTATTTTCTAAATACGTTCGAACAAAAATTAAATCTTCAAGAGTGTACGAACTACACAGCACTGTGCCACTGGTAAATCACCCAGTATATAAACGAAATTACCTAAATCAATGATTTGTCAGGCACTTTTCGTTAATATATATCTATAAATAAGTAGTTATCTGTGCGACACAGGTCATGGAAGTAGTATAAACTCACATTTAATCAGAAAATCTCAACTGCTCTGAAATTCCCTATCTCAATTCGTGTCCATCGTTATCCGTTCAAATTTATACCTGAGAATCTTAATAGGGATTGTACTTTGCCTATCTTCGGACCATGCGTCCTTTCTATCTCTTCTACGCCGAATACTTTCTCTGTTTGTATTTGGTCGTACTTCCAATATTCCTTCGTTTGTGGAAATCTACAACTGCTAGAAGAGTTGCCTTATCCCAGAATAACCAAGATTTTGGAAAACGATCCCACTCTCTCGGAATATCAATTAAATTTTCAATAAGATGATGGTCCCTGCATTTTGAGTGAAAGAATATTTAGATAACAATCTCCCAGGAACTGTATCGGTAGGTGCACCCATGTGGTTTTCTTCTAATATCTCGGTTTCTTGTATACTACTATTTCAAATATTTACTAGCCATGCCTTTTATGGATTACATATATAGCGTTGTAAGGAAAATTTTGATGAACAAGGTGGGACTAGTTGAGTGGCTAGCAAGGTAACCGGATTTGAGTCGACTCGAGTTTTTATGGGGTCATCGCTACGTAGCAGTGTCCTCAGACGAGCTGTGGAGAACAATTGTTACAGATTAATTCCGGTTGTTAACAACTAATGTCTTTGAGAACGTAAGAAGGGAATTTGAGAACTGTTTATGCCATTACATGGTCTATCGGTGAGAGGGGGTCGTTTTGAACAGCTGATGGGTTGATCTGACATGCTTGAACTCGTCATCAACAATGATCACCCCGAAACAACAATCGACCAGCTTGAGTGTTTAGCTTCGACACTGCCATCTACTAAGTGACAGGGATATGTACATGTAACTCAGATCACTGTTGAATGCTACTTGATTGATGGGTAGTGTACTACAACGATATTGGTTGAATGTGAACTTACTGAAATGAGCGCTGAATAGACAGTTACTGAGTTGATGTTAGGTTATGTTGAATAGAAAGTGCGTTTTCTCGGCCATTCTCTCCGAGAAGTGTTATATGATCTGATCTATGCGAAATAACCCAGTTCAGGTATATACTTCTTCAATATATTCTACATTAACGAAGTTATGGAGGGATTACGCACTTGATCACCCGGTATAGGCGGAGTATTTCATGGTCCGCTTGTTGCTATATTCAAAATTTCAATTTCATGCAATGACTAAAACTCTAAAAAAATTAATTAAATACTTTGGTGAATCATTCTTTACTTGCGGAAAGTGCCATAAAGATAAAATTGAGCTTACTCATTCACGGATATTCAATATGAAAAAGGTATATCACATATTTTCTAATAATACTGTACAAATGTATTCCGTTCTTCTATTTGACATAGAACTACCTCCAACTAAACGGTCTAGACATTAAATAGTCTTCGTAATTTGTAATCGTTATTCAGTATGCCTATCAAACCAACATGAGGTAGTCTTGTGGTAAGATGCCTTTGTCGGATTTGTGAGGTAAATTACGTTAGACAGCTGTCGGGACTCTAACGCACCCATCGTATAAAATATGTTCATCTCACCGTGAGCTGATTCTGTGATTGTCTGGAAATATCTTTCTGTTCTCATCCTCTTCCGAACTGAATGTTAAAGAACCGTGTTTCTTCAAATGTTTTACATTCTATAAAAAAAGTACTAGAAATTGATGATTTAAAATATCTGCTTGAAACGATTGTCGAGATTGTTGTTGCTAAAAATGGAATCTCGTGAGCCGAAGAGCCGAATCGCTTTATCAAAAACACATGCATGAGTGGTACAGTGCATTCCATAGCGGTCGAAATGTGGTAGACGATTTACCTCGCTCTGATGGGCTATGAACATCTCCAACTGAAATTAACATTGATAAAAAGCAGAAAATTAAAACCAGCATTAAGTTTGATAGAGAGAGAAAGATAATGAACTTTCGTGCCACACGAATCAATTCGCAGCATTTCAAAGGATTGTTTGGGCATGAAACTCATTGTCGATCGACTTGTTCCAAAAGACCTGAATATTCTTAAAAAATTTAATCGCGTGAAGATCGTTGAAGGCATGCTAAAACGAGTCAATTCCAACCCCATTTTCGTAAAACGTATTGTAACTAGTGATGAGACATAGGTTCGGTCGATTCCGGAAAAAAGAATCGAATATCTCAAGTGGTTTACTAAAAAACAAATTTAACTGCATCTTTCGATGAAATGTTAACACCCTGTGAATCAGTAAGGAAGTATTTGCGGACCTATGTTTATATGAACTTTTCTCATGAAAAGAAATCATCTCCTAAAATATTGCCGTATCTTTTTAAACACCCTGTATATCTGCCTTGTAAATTATCAATTTTTCTAGACAAATTTATTAAAAACTGTAAATCTAAAATTCATAAAGCAAACAAATCATGTAATTATAAAGTCTCTCATGAAAGTTATGATTAAATGTATATCGGTACAACTGCTACAAAACGGCTTAGTGGTGATTCCATCGGCGCTTGCTGGTTGTTAATATACAGGGTGCTTCAACGAAAACTAAACAGAGGCTATATCTACCAAGATATTTATTTCTGATCAAAACGCAAAAATATACATCTTTTGGGGTACAAAACTTGCCTGATATATCAACCTCCTAAGTGGGGTTGCAATCCTGAACATTTTGAACAGGGAAGATGGGTCGAGTGATGGCTAAAAAAAAAGGGTATCTTTATCTACATCGCCTTGAACGAATTTCCATTTTTCATTGAAAACTGTAAAAGCTACAGGGTGAGGAACTGAAAGATAGGGAAGACTATTTCCCTGAGACTATTCAAGTTTCAGTGAAGCAAAATGGAACAGATCCATGCTGATCAATGGCAGTCATCATCAAGTACCATCCTTATCTCGAATTTCAACTCCTATAGCAGGGGACCACCCTTGAAAATTTGGAAGAGGGTAGATGGGTCGAGCATCTTTGTCTGCATCCTGTGAATGAATTTTATTTTAGAAAACTGTAGAAGATACAGAGTAAGCTACTGAAAAATAGATGAGACTATCTATCGCCCTAAGCTATTCAAGTATTAGTGCAAAAAAATGGAACAGATTCATTCCAGATCAAATGCTGTCATCTTTGATCTAAATGAATCTATTCCAGTTTTTCGCTCTAATACTCCAATAGTCTTGGGGCGATAGCCTTCTCTATTTTTCAGTGGCTCACTCTGTATCTTCTACAGTTTTCAATCAAAAATGAAAATTCTTTCACGGGAATGCAGACAAGGATAATACCTTTCTTTCGAGTTATCACTCGACCCATCGAGGGTAGATGGGATTCCAAATTTCCAAGGGTTGTCACCCCTGCTCCAGGGGTTGAAATTCGAGATGAGGATGGTACTTGATGATGACTGCCATTGATCAGCATGGATCTGTTCCGTTTCACCTCACTGAACCTTGAATAGTCTCAGGGAAATATTCTTCCCTATCTTTCAGTTGCTCACCCTGTATCTTTCACGGTTTTCAATTAAAAATGGAAATTCGTTCAAGGCGATGTAGACAAAGATACCACCTTTCTTTTGAGCCATCACTCGACCCATTTTCCCTGTTCAAAATGTTCAAGGATTGCAACCCCCGCTTAGGAGGTTGATATTTCGGGCAAGTATTGTACCTCAAAAGATGTCCCCCTTGAAACAAAATTGACGTGTTTTTGCGTTTTAATCAGAAATGAATATCTTGGTAGATATATGTTAGCCTCTGTTTAGTTTTCGTTGAAGCACCCTGTATGTTTTCATTAAATTGAAGATCATTAAGCTCTATGCATAACTCAAATAGAATTATAAATTCGCAATGTATCAAAGGGTCAACATGTGATTGTTCTAAAATGTCCTATGTTAAGTTAATACATACTTTCTCTTTCGGAATGTTAGAAAATATGTTATCTTTATCTAACTTTAAGAGGTAACGTGAAGTTCTCTAATTCTTGGGTTAATTCAATTGAATATTTGATTGTTTGTAATAATTTAATTAATTTTTGGTAGTAAAAACATAGTGAAAAATTCTATGTGTGTTTCGATCTTGCATAACTACCAACTACTAACGGCTGAACACATACAGAATCCTATCAAATGTACCTAATATTCTATTCATTACTCAATGTGGATGACATCACTGTGGAAAACAAAATTAAGTCTGTTTTCTACATGGAACAATTTGTTCGTCAAAAGAATTGTGTTTTCAGCTGGTTGAGTATCGAATAACTAACTCAATGGGAGTTCTCTAGGAATGCGAATGCAAAAGATAGAACAGATGGTGAAATTTCTTTCAGTAATATATGGCCACATTTACTAGACATCTGTGGGTAGTTGGGAGGCAATGAAGTTGGATTCAATGACATAATTTAAAGAGACACAATAGCAGCTTGACTACAAAACACCTGACGTAATCGATATGCACAGATAGTAATCATGCTTTAAAGTGCAATTATTTAGATTACATCATGTTCTGAGAAACTTCTAATAGAATCAGGAAGTAGTATACGAGGGAAGTGAAAAATAACCTAAATAACAACTATTTCTAAAAAGCATCATATTTCTGCACTAAATTGAATGTATTTCAGACCAAATTGTGGAATGTCTCCACATATCAGGGCTCCTAACTAATTACACTATACGAGGTGATCTACATAACTAATACATTTTACAGGGTGTTACATAATAGTATGTGATAACATGAGGGGGTAAATCTACGTGCAATTTTCAGAAAAAAAGTTCATAAAAACATAGGTCCGCAAAAGCTTCGTTACGGTGCTACAGGGTGTTGAAATTTCCGGGAAAAATTGGTTTTTTCTTCAAAGCTCCTGCAGTTTTTGAGATATTGAGCCCAAATTTGGAATGCAAGCTATTTTTTACAGCCTCCATCATTACACGTCCTGAATTTTAACTCAAATCTACAAGGTGTTTTTCTTTCCGGAGCCATGTCTTCTCTTGCTCTCTCAAACTTTTTCGCAGTACGCCACTGATCAAAGTACAATCAATCTTCGTCCTCTTCGTTCAATTTAGAAAATTTTTTTGACACTTGTAATTTTTTCGTATCTGCAACCGTTTTCGAGTGAAAAAATTATAGAATTTGAATTATTTGAATTGTATGTTATTCGCTAAATAAAAAAAAATAATATAAACACTCAAAATTTGCCTTTATTTTGATAGCTTGTCTTCTGAGACTCAACTTATACTTATTCAATATCAAGCTAAAAAAAAGCAATTTAAAACTAAATAAATTGCTGGAAGTGTCCTCCACCTGCAAGAATACAGGCCTCTGTCCTTCTTCGCATATTATCAGGCACTCCTTGAAATATCCCTAGGGTATTTCTTATCGTGTCACAAGAGGTTATAATTCGATCTCTCAATTCTTCTACAGTGTTTACTGGATTGATATAAACTAAACTTTTGAGATATCCCCATAAGAAAAAGTCTAAACTATTTAAGTCTGGGAACCTAGGAGGCCATGGTTTTGGCCCACCCCGACCTATCAATCGGTTGTTGAATATATAATTCAAGAATTCCCTAGCTTCTCCACTGAAATGTGCTGGTGCCCCTTCATGCATGAACCACATTATGTTTCCCACCAAAAGTGGCACATCCTCGGTCAATAAAGGTAACTCCTCCTCAAGAAATTTCCGATAAGCGGGACCGTTTAGTCTGTTAGGCAAAATGAATGGCCCAATCAAATAATTTCCAATTATTCCGACCCAGATATTTAGTGAGAATTGTTCTTGATGATGAGATTCCTCAATCAAATGGGGGTTTTCATCATCAATCATTTTCATCAATGATTTCTGTGAAAATTGGTGATAGCAGTTCTCGAAAAGTTAGCTTCGTCTGTGAACATTATTTCACTATCAAAATGAGCATTTTCTCTAATTTTATCTAAGAACCATCGGCAGAAATTCAGTCTTGAAGGAAAATCTCGAGGAGCAGAGTTTGGACGCGTTGAATATGAAACGGGTACAACAAAAATATATATAATTCAATATAATTCAAAACTAAAATTAGCCAATTTTTCTTACAGCAATAACTTTAAAAGTGTTAAAACTAATCGTTAATTTAATAAACAGTTCGAGCAGACACTGGTTCAACTCTAGCTTCCTCAATATCTGGAGTTCTCGTAGTTTGAGTTGCACCTTTTAAATGATTATTTGCAGTAAAATTAACACTTTTCCTCAACCTTCTGCGGATATTTGAAAATGTTCACCTGTCTGGTGTTACTCGATTTGGAAAACGCACCATATATAATCGCCTAGCTTCTGTTGTGTTTCCGTCAGCCAGACCGTACATGTGATGGATATCAGTCAATTCGGCGTTAGTAAAATTAGCCAATTTTTCTTACAGCAATAACTTCAAAAGTGTTAAAACTAATCGTTAATTTAATAAGTCTGGATCCCCAGTGGGTGTGTTTTGCATTCCAGTCTCCTCCAGTTCGAGCAGACACTGGTTCAACTCTAGCAACTGTCAAAATAAATAAACAAATAAAAAAATCAGAGCCTACTAGTCATTTTTGTAATTGGATGTGCTTTCAATTCAGCGAATGCATACAATCGTTTAATAATTTTTTGCTCGCGAACGGTTGGTGATACGAAATATTAGAGGAGTCAAAAAAGTTTCTAAATTGAACGTAGATGACGAAAATTTATTGTACGCTGATCAGTGGCGTACTGCAAAAAAGTTTGAAAGGGCAAAAGAAGACATAGATCCGGAAAAGAAAACACCTTGTAGATTTAGTGAAAATTTAGGACGTGTAGTTGTAAAAAATAGGCTGTAAAAATAGCTTGCATTCCAGTGCAATATATGAGTTTGGGCAATAAAATAGATAGTTTGTAAGGAAGTTGAACGATTGTGCAATAAATTGTGCGAAATTCAAACTTCTGAAAATATATTGCGCAACGTGAAAACATTGTAGCATCCTTTCAGCAAATTGCGCAATATTCCTGCAATTGATATCAATAGATATGCGATCATGTTTCGTTATGTATGATAAGAAAGTGAATTAGCCATTCCTTTCAGCAATTTCTTTCAGGAGTTGTTCAAGTGTATCTTGGTGGTAGGATATGCCAGCAATATAACCCGGGATTTTGCCGAACCCCTCTCACAGTCAACACACAACAGTATCTGATTAATGGTGGTATTTTTGTAGTTATACATTTATGCTCAAGATTACGTAAAATATTACACAACTCTATACGATTCAATATTTCGCTCAAATTCAAATATTGTAGAATGATATTATCCTTCGATAGTCTGCGGCTAAACAATTGTGCAATCATATTGACCATCTATGGGCCGCTTAAAGATTAGGAGTTAGCGAAGAATTTTCTGAATATTATAGACATGTTCAGATCTTCAGTTATATTTATATATTCACGTGGTAGCAAAATATGGTTTGGCCGTCTTCATCACATTATCAGTGAAAACATTCAACAATTACAAATTTCAATAATTACGAAGGCCAAATAGGTGTAGCCATCATCAACGAAAGCATAACATTTTTATTTATTTGTAGTAAGAAAGACAAAACCAAAACAAAAAGTTTTTCTGCAGTTTTGTTGGTTCAAAGTTATATTTATAGATCGCTCATTCTAAGTTAGATTGGTACAAACATAATTTGAAAAATGAAGTACGAACTAAATCGCCAGGAAGGAAGGTAGCAAAAAATGTAGAAAGGAGAATTAAAAGATTCCACACTTTGAAATTATGCCGTGCTCTAGTAATGTTAATTCTGTATACGTATACTGTCTGCTTTCTTGAATAGGTATGACATCTGGTTAAAAATAGGTAATATTTTAAGTACTCCAGATAGCAGACAATGTGTTCCCTGTTTTTCAAGCTAAAATATATGATTAATATTATTTAGATCTTGAGTGAACTTCGACAGAAAAATAGTTGTTGACATTCATGATAAATAAATTAAAAATTTTGCCAACCAACGTCTTTCTTAAGCAGGAATTTGATGGTAATACTTGTAATCAATAACTGGGTATTTATTATACTCGACCAAAGGAAACAAATCATATGTTTTTATGGGGTTGTTTGACAAGAAACCATTAAAACCATTGAGACCACATACGTTTAAAATAATAGTGCTGAAGATATTGTGATATGTAAGCATTATGAGAGATTTATAGTTTTAAGTATTGGAGGTGAAGTGGAATACACAAATATTTCCCTTCGCAATGAATTCTAGAAAGTAAACGCCTCCTTCAATAACCCCTGTTATTCATCACTTTTTATCTGAGAAAATTGATAGATTAATCGATATATGAATAGATTATACAAAATTCGATAAGATAAAATTGAATGGTAAAAATGTGAGATATCAAGAGTTATTTCATAATTTCGTGGATAAGGCTCTAGCAGGCTTATCTCCGCATAGTGGCATTGATAAGCTTATCGTTGATTGCAATTCAGAGTGTATTTAGTTAAAAGCTTTGGTTTTGATCTACATTATCTGAATACAAATTACACAGCATATTATGATGAAAAACACATCGTCATTTTGAGCATACCTGGGAGGTATAGGGCTTGATAAACAATGATCTATGTTCGAGATATAGGACAACAAATTAAAAATATCCTATCAAAATAAAAATGTAAATTGCAAATAGTAAATTGTGGGGTTAGTAGAAACATTTAGAGATAACTGATGAAGATTCCATTTCATTTAAATGCTTCATATCTTCGGCAAAAGTTATCGAACTTAAAGCTCATAAAACAATCAAAACAATGTTTTCAAGAAGTTAGATCTAAGGTCTAAGGCAGGGATGCTCAAACGGTCGATCGCTAGTGCTTTTTGATAATAATTTTTAATAAGTAGGTAACTAGACTAAAAAAAATTGTTACGTAATAAAATAACACTCTGCTAGCGGAAAAAGGCGGCTTTATCAAAGGAACGCGCGGTAACTGTCAAAGAAAAGCCGAGTTTTTTATTCTTGCCGCTTTTCTAGAAATTTCGGGCGGCGCGTTTGACGGGAACATTCTGAATTGTAACTTGAAGGCAATACTATGTCGATACAAAGTTTATTATTGAATAGTACAAAATGAATGCAGCGAAGAAATATAAAACGATATCATTTTAATAACGATTGGGACGAAGAATTTCTCTTTTGTATGGTGAAGGATAAGTGAATTTGTCCTATTTGTCGTGTGTCAGTTGCAATACCTAAGCGTGGTAACTTAGAGAGGCATCATAAAACGGTTCATAAAAACTATGAAAAAGATTTTCCGCCCCAGAGTGAATTAAGAAAACGAAAAGTATGTGATCTGATATCTTTTTTGAAAAAAGAACAAACCATGTTCACAAGACCAGCCAAATAATCAAATGTGCTACGATCGCGTCATTTAAAATACCTTATTTATTGGCGAAACCGAAGAGACCATTTGAAGATGGATGGGTTGTGAAGGAAGCATTCATTGAAGCGGGTGAGACTTTATTTGGAGCTTTTAAAAATAAAACAGAAATCATGTCTGCTATTAGAGAACTTCAGTTATCTCGTCCGACTGTCACAAGGCGTATTGAAGTCATGAGTCAGGACATGGCAGATATACTAAAACATAATATGACAGACGTCGCCCAGCTGTGTATTTTTATTCGGATGATATTCAATGACATGTTGGCTAAGGAAGAATATTTGACAATCATTCCTCAGAAGGGGAAGACCCGTGGCTATGATATATATGACGATTTCTTCAATTTTGTAAAAAACTATAAGCTACCAATATATAAATTGGTGTGCATTACAACCGATGGAGCACCAGGAATGACTAGAAACAAAAACGGTTTTGTGGCATTGTATCGAGCTGATGAAGATTTCCCTTCAATTTTTTCATTCCATTGCATTATACATCAACAAGTTTTGTGTTCAAACGTTTTAAACACGGAGGAAATTATGGGCATTGCAACAAATATTGTGAATTCCATCAGTGCACGTAGCTTGCAACGGCGGCTCTTTAAGTTGTAATTGGAAGATATGGAGTCAGCTGAACACACTGGTTTAGTTCTACACACGGACGTCAGGTAGTTGTGTCGCGGAAATTTCCAAAAAAGAATTCAAGAATTATTACCCGAAATAACAGCTTTTCTAGACGAAAGAGATAATGACACTCAGATGTTGGAAAACGAAAAATGGCTGACTGATTTGGAATTTTTGACTGACATTACATTAACTTAGAGCTTCAAGGCAATGAAAAAACTATTATTGAGATGATTAATGCAGTAAACGCATACAAAAGTAAATTTCAATTTATGATAGATCAACTGAAAAGAAAGGATCTGAAACATTTTCCGTCTTTGAAAGCAAGGATTCCCCAGTTGAATTATGATACGTATGCGGCTGAATTATCAAATATTTAGGGACAATTCGAAATGCGTTTTTATAATTGCAGTAAATTGGCAAATATAGCATCATTTATGAGTTATCCTTTTTCATGTAAAAACACTGATTAATTAGCTACTGAAATAGCAAGTCAGTTCAATATGAACTCATGTTCTGTTGAAAATTAGTTGGTGCAGATTACATCAGATATAACTCTCAAAGCTTCAGCATCTGATACAAATTTATGTTGTTTTATATCTGAAGTTAAATATTCGAATCTAAGGAAAATCGCCCTTCAACTGACGGCAACGTTTGGGTCAACTTACTTGTGTTACATTTGCAGAAATGAAGATAATTAAGTCAAAATATCGCAATAGACTAACTGACGATCATATGTCATTATGCTTGAAATTAGCACTCACTGGTTACGTACCATCTTATGAAAAGTATGCTGAGGACATGCAGTGCCACGCTTCAACATCAAAAGTCAATCCTTAGTTTAACACCATATGTAACTCTTTTGTCAATAAACTCGCAATTTTGAATAACTATGAGTTTATTCATTGGTATTATATAGAAGAACCTGTAAACTAAACCTAACCCAAACACTAAAATAATGTATATTGTGCGAAAAGCTGATATCTATATATGCTAAGGTACACCCTATCTAGGTAGGAAAGTAGGGTGTATCGTGTATGTACGACAACCCTGCATCACACATACTTGCAGCCTCTCAGATTCGATCGTTAGTAGTCTAAAAATATTGAGGTAGATCCTGGTCTAAGGTGTACGCATACCCTTGTTATATTTTTGAACAGAAGTGAAAATTTATGAATCTTTTCAGTGCCCGTTCAGCAAACTAAACCCTTCCATGTAGAATAAGATTTTCTCATCGTGTTTTACTGTCTCATTCACATTGGCATGGTTTATTGTTTCTCTGAGTTAGAATATATGAAATAACAGAAAATTAAAACACGTGGTAATGTTATAAATTCAGTCAGATAAAACTTATTCCTCTTGTGTGTAATATACAGATTTTCACTAACAGATTACATTCTTCATTTCAGGTACACATGGCCAATGTTCAGAAAAGGATACAGTAAAGAGCTAGGTGTAGAAGATCTTTACAATCCGCTTCCAAGCGATCGGAGTCGACATTTGGGCGATAGACTTGAGAGGTAAGTAAATAACACCATAATCCACGATGCAGTAGCTAAGTTGAATGAAAGAGATAATACATATCATATGACGCAACAGGTGGCGCAGCAGTTTTCTATTAGGAATGTCTTATGATATTCAATTTCAGCGAATAGTCAAAAGTTACTATAAATAGTGATCCACTAATAACTAGAGAATTTGATGGTAATAGGCCTGATATTGCACATTTGCATCAATTCGAAGCAATGCAATCAGTTGAATTTTTATTTGATATGAAAAATTATTGCCTATAAGAAATCAAACTCATCAAAAAACTATTTAAATTCCTTTCTTTGATTCTACTGTAACTCGTGTTGTAGGTAATATCGGAAGACTAAAAGACAATTGAAATCAACTTTTCATAATTGATGTAGAGCAGCGGTCGAGGAACTTTTTTAATCATTACTCCTAAATATTTTTGTGTAAGTTGATATTACCCCATGGCGAAGAGTCAAAAAAACGAAATCGCCTCTTTTTAGGATCTTTCATATTATAGCCCCCATGATAATTTTGAAAATAAAACAATAACTAAAAATCTAATTTAAATATCATTTATTCAATGTAATACCTACTAATACATAACGGTAATAATAGTAATATAAGTAATATTTATATAACAAACTGAAACCCATTGAGGTACAATTGAGGGTTGACAATTTGGGGTATTGTAACAAATTATAATAATAATAATAATGTACATTAAGCCTCAAGGGCTCCGGAACATTGTTTCTGAGTACGGGCTTAACAAACCCGAGGTACCCAAGCTGAACCTGGCAGTAGGTATAAAATGCTTATCCAATGATGTACAATCTAAGGAATAAACGGGTGAATCGACATGGTACCACCATAACCTCTTGTCGCGTTCAAGATTTAAGAAGAGGGTCTTGTTCGGAAAGTGAGTCACAGTCTCCTCGGTTAGCGACGGAAGCAGCGTGATATCGAGTAGGATACTGCAACACAAAACCAAGTGGGAAATAACATCAACACCTCCCAACCGACTCTTGATGTTTCAACGGCGGCGCAAGCCATTATGCCTACGACCACGAGAACCGGACTCCTAGGAAACGCATGAAGTGAACTCCAGAAATGAATACCTTCATTATGCGTTCCTATTACAAGATTACAAACTTGGAATCGGAAATGACAGCATACAGATACGCGTTACATCTTGCGTTCATAGAAAATATCCTGAATTACAGCACATATCCGTCAGAGAATTTCGGATCAACGAAGAATAATCGTTAAAAATAGGCTACTTTCTTCAGAAACGCTGCAAAGCTTACGAGAAGAGGTCATAATGGAAATCAGAAGCGAAAATGATACTCATAACGGTATACCTGCTGGAGTCAATGAAAGTGTTACAGATAACATCGAAGCCACGGAAACGAATAATAACATGGAACGCCCTCCTGAGTCGAATCAGCAGAACGAATATATGTATTTAGCAAGATCAGAACTCAACAGAGCAATAACTGAATTCAGTGGTAGTAACCCAACTAAAAAACCTAAACTGCCCAAACTCGAGACGAACAAGAACACCAATATCATCCTAGCAAGCGTAAACTCAGTGTTTGAAAAATATACCGACCAGAACACCTTGGAGAAGATTCACACTTTGATTTACTGTGGAGCAGTAGCGGTTCTTCGACTTCACAAACAACAAATCTCCACAACTCTGATTCAAGCTGAGCCAAAAAGCGTCAGAAAACCACCATGGCAAAAACGACTGGAGAAGGACATTGATAATATTAGAGCAGAAATTGGTCGCCTCACAGAATTCCTGAGAAACAGAAAACTCTCAAGGCGCTTGAAATCACATATACGCAAAATTTATAGGAAAATTGGTACGAACACAAAACACCCTGATCACAAACAACACATCGACGTTTATATGGACACTTTGAAACAGAAACTCCAAGCAAAAGCAAAGAGGCTGTCAAGATACGTCAAGTGTACTGAAAGGAAACACCAAAACCAAAGGTTTCTCCAAAACGTGGCCAATTTTCATAAGGGAAATAACAAAACTGCGACCAACAATAACAGAGAAGTACCTGACGCACGGTGCTTGACCGACTATTGGTCATCACTATGGTCGCACCCCAAAGAACACAATAGAGATGCGGAATGGATCACGGATGAAAAAGAACGCCTCGATATCTGACATATGGACTTCGATGGAATAACGGAGAAAGAAATCACAATAGTAGTTCGAGCGACCAACAATTGGAAGGCCACAGGTATAGATAATATCCACAAGTACTGGTACAAGAAGTTTGATAAGCTCCATGGAGCCCTAGCGAAACAGCTGACGTATGTTCTTCAACATCCCAAGAAAACACCCACTTTCCTAACGCAAGGCTTAACATATATGCTACCTAAGAGCGATAGAACACAGGATCCGTCCCAATATAGGCCAATCACTTGCCTGCCAACACTCTACAAAATACTCACCTCATGCATATCCAATCGAATATACCAACACCTTGACGACAACAATATATTAGCAGAGGAGCAGAAAGGATGCAGGAAGAAACACCACGGGTGAAAGAAACAACTCATCATCGATTCAGTGATAATGAAACAGGCACACGTAGGGCATCGGAATGTTCATTCGGCTTTTCTCGATTATCTGAAGGCATTCGATAGTACCGCCCATTCTTGGCTTGTTGAAGTATTGCAGATATACAAAATTCACCCAGCCCTGGTAGAGTTCTTGAAGACAACAATGACACACTGGCGCAAGTCTCTGCAAGTCAACATGAACAATAAATCAATTAAAACCGCGAGATACCCATACGTCGTGGAATTTTTCAAGGAGACTCTTTGAGTCCACTATGGTTCTGTTTAGCTATGAACCCATTGTCCTCAATGCTCAATAGAACAGGATACGGATTTAGGATAAAAGCAGAAAGGAATTGTCATACAATCTCCCACCTGTTGTATATGGATGACATCAAATTATATGCTTCGAACAAGAAGCAATTGGATGATTTGCTGAAAACTGTCAATGAGTTCTCGGCAGATGTTCATATGAAATTCGGGATTGAAAATGTAAGACCCTGAACATTCAAAGAGGAAAGTCATAGATGGTGAAACACAACTTCCAAACGGTGATATTATACAGTGCATGAGAGATGGCGAAACATACAAATATCTGGGATACCAACAAGCCAGATTGTTAGACCAAAAACAATCAAAGGAGAAGATTCGTTCAGAATACAGTCAGCGTCTGAAGTCTGTGCTGAAATCAATGTAGAACTCAGGGAATCTAGTCAAGGCAATTAACACCAACGCCATTCCAGTGTTGCTTTACTCATTTGGAATAATCAGATGGACTAAGACGGAGCTGGATGATATTCAAAGGCAGACCCGAACGATGCTGACAAAGTACAACAATCATCATCAAAAATCGTCTGTGATACGAACAACTTTGAAGAGAAAAGAAGGAGGCCGCGGATTAATAGATGTTGTCAATTTACACACCGAACAGATAAGAAATCTCAGAGAATTCTTCTCAGCAAAAGCTCTCACTTCTGACCTCCATAGAGTGGTATCGTTGGCTGATAAGGGGTATACACCTCTGAATCTTGCTACCAGAGATGACCTGCTGAATCTACCGTTCCTATCAGATACTGAAAAACAAGAGCAATGGTCAAGAAAGGAATTGCATGGACGACATCACCATGAGATTAATCAACCACACATCGACAAAGAAGCCTCCAACAAATGGTTGATGAAAGGAGAATTATTCGCAGAAACAGAGGGATTCCTTATGGCCATCCAAGACCAAGTGATCGCTACAAACAATTACAAAAAATTTATAATGAAGGACGGAACATTACAAACAGATAAGTGCAGAAAATGCCATATAAGATCGGAGACTATACAGCATATTACGTCCGGATGCGAACAACTGGCCAATACGGAGTATCTTCACAGGCATAATCAAGTGTGCTACATTATCCACCAGAAACTTGCACACAAGTACGGACTTCTGAACACCTTCCAGCCATATTACAAGTATCAGCCGGCGCCCGTATTGGAAAATGACTCTATCAGATTATACTACGATAGGCCTGTTATCACTGACAGAATGGTGACGAATAATAGGCCGGACATAGTGGTGTATGATAAGAGAGCCAGAACAGCAATGCTGGTGGATGTCGCCATACCGAATAATAACAACGTGCTGAACAAGTTCCAGGAGAAAAAGTCCAAATACACAGACCTTGCTATTGAGATCAAGCAGATGTGGCACCTCGATAAAATAGATATTGTTCCTGTCATCGTATCCTCGACTGGTTTAATACCCAAAACTTTGCATGATAGCCTTAAGAAGTTAGAATTGCATAAGAATACCTATATAGAAATGCAAAAAGCTGTAATTCTTAATACATGTAGGATAGTTAGGAAATTTATGTCAAGTATATTGTAATCGAGCCTATTCCCTTTGATTGCTAAATCTGGGAAAGGTAAATTATATCCAGCTAACAGCTGAGATAGTGGATAAGTCCACGATAATAAATGTACATTAATGGTACAAGAAATTTGATAAGCTCCATGGAGCACTAGCGAAACAGCTCACGTATGTTCTTCAACATCGCCGGAAAACAACCACTTTCCTAACACAAGGCACAACATATATGCTACCTAAGAGCGATAGAACACATAATCCGTCTCAGTATAGGCCAATCACTTGGCTGCCAACACTCTACAAAATACTCAACTCAAGAATATCCAATCGAATATACCAACACCTTGACGACAACAATATATTAGCTGAGGAGCAGAAAGGATGCAGAAAGAAACACCACGGGTACAAGGAACAATTATTCATCGATTCTGTGATAATGAAACAGGCACACGTAGGGTATCGGAATGTTCATTTAGCTTTTCTCGATTATCTGCAGGTATTCGATGTACCGCCCGTTCTTGGCTTGTCGATGTATTGTAGATATACAAAATTCATCCAGCCCTGGTAGAATTCTTGAAGACAACAATGACACACTGACGCACGTCTCTGCAGGACAACGTATACAATAAGTCAACCTCAATGCTCAATAAAACAGGATACGGATTTAGGATAAAAACAGATAGGAACTATCTTACAATCTCCCACCTGCTGTATATGGATGACATCAAATTATATACTTCGAACAAGAAGCAATTGGATGATCTGCTGAAAACTGTCAGTCATAGATGGTGAAACACAACTTCAAAATGGTGATATTATACAGTGCATGAAGGATGGCGAAACGTACAAATATCTAGGATAGCAACAAGCCAGATTGCTAGACCAAAAACAGTCAAAGGAGAAGATTCGTTCAGAATACAGTCAGCGTTTGGGGACTGTGCTGAAATCAATGTAGAACTCAAGGAATCTAGTCAAGGCAATTAACACTTGCGCAATTCCAGTGTTGCCTAACTCATTTGGAATAAACAGGTGGACTAAGACAGAACTGGATGATATTCAAAGGCAGACCCGAACGTTGCTGACAAAGTACAACATCCAACATCCAAAATCGTCTTTGATAAGAACAACTTTGAAGAGGAAAGAAGGAGGATGCGGATTCATAAATGTTGTCAATTTAACACAGAACAGATAAAAATCTTCTCTGCAAAAGCTCTCACTTCTAACCTCCATAGAGTGGTATCGTTGGCTGATAAGGCATATACACCTCCAAATCTTGCTACCAGAAATGACCATCTTCATCTGTTCTACTTTCTGTCTTCAATATTGCAGCTTTAATCCAAACACTGACACTATTTCTCTCGCTGAAATGATATTAATATTCTTTCCTTCCAATTCTTTGTTTAATATATTTATACTGTCAAAAATGTCCGCTAAATATGCCAGATATGCAACCCAGGAAGAGATTTTAAACTTATCTGCGAGAATATTTTTTTGATCAACCATCAACCAGAAGCTAGGTTGCCGCGTTGTGCCCCAGACTGCATCGGTGATATATTTTTATTTTCCAACAAATGATCATTTATCTGGACCACAATGAATTTCTCCAAAACCTTAGACATTAAGCAAAGGGTACATATTGGGCTAGGTATAATGGTAATAACGGTTCCCTTCATCTATATAAAAAAAACTATTTCTTGGTACTCTTTAAAACCTCCACTTAGTGAAGTAGAGGAATGCGTGTTATAAAGTTTATTTGTCAAAGAATGTTATCGAAATGTATCGATTATAGAAATGATCGACTGGATTGTGCCTTTTAGTATAAGATGAAAGTATACATAAGAATTTCTTTGATATGAAATAATATGTCTGATGATGACTAATACCGGGAGAATTATCTCTCAACCTTGACTTTGGTCAGAATGCGGAAACGAAACATATCAGTAATCTTTTGTTTTTGTTAATGACATTTTAACAACCTTATGCAAGGAAAATATCTCCATTATACAATACAATTATGCAAGGATTTAACTCCTATGAACTGGTTTAACGACATTAAGTTCGATAATCTTACAATCTGAATAAATCAAAGTTGAAAAAAAATAATACATTTTGCCAAAAGAGTACCAGGAATTGACACTAAATATTTATTTTTCATCCAAATTTATTGAATCGCCTTCAAGGTAAGGAAATCCAATAATTAAAACATTTTTCAAACGCTTTTCCTGAAATCGACTTCACTTCTCGCCGTGAATTCTCTTTTATGACATTTATCGATTCTAAACGGGTACCTCGATGTGGTATTTGAGATTTGGAAAAAAAAAGTCGGACGTAGCCATATCAGGTGAATACGGTGGTTGTTCGATGGTACTTATTGAGTTTTTGGTCAGAAATGATAGCTTTGTGAGATGGTTTATTATCGTGTTGCAAAATCTATGAGTATTCACACCAAATTTATAGATATAAGCATTTATTGTGAATACAATTATTCAAAAGAATATATATATATATATATATATATATATATATATATATATATATATATATATATATATATATATATATATATATATATATACTACTTGAAATCTACGTGCAATTTCAAGAAAGAAAGTTCATATAAACATAAGTCCGCAAAAGCTTCATTGCGGAGCTACAGGGTGTTGAAATTTCCGGAAAAAGTTTTTGAGATATTCAGCCCAAATTTGGAATGAAAGCTATTTTTACAGCCTCCACCATTACGAGTCCTAAACTTTAACTACAATCTACAAGGTGTCTTCTTTTCGGGAGCCATGTTTATTTTTTCCTTTCAAAATTTTTTCCAGTACGCCATTGATCAGCGTACAATCAATTTTCGTCATCTTCGTTCAATTTAGAATCTTTTTTGACGACTGTAATTTTTTCGTTTCTCCGACTGTTCTCGAGCAGAAAATTATTGAACGATTGTATGCATTCGCTGAATTGAAAGCACTTCTATTTAAAAAAATGACTAGTAGGCTTTGATTTTTTCATTTATTTATTTATTTTGACAGTTGCTAAAGTTGAACCAGTGGCTGCATGAATTGTTTATTAAATTAACGATTAGTTTTCAGACTTTTCAAGTTATTGCTGTAAGAAAAAATGGCTAATTTTACTAACGCCAAATCGGCTGATATCCATTACATGTACGGTCTGGCTGACGGAAACACAACATAAACTAGGCGATTGTATCAGGTGCGCTTTGCAAATCGAGTAACACCAGACAGGCGAACATTTTCTAATATCCACAGAAGGTTGAGGGAAACTAGTACTTTTACTGCAAATAATCATTTAAAAGTTGCAGCTCAAACTATGAGAAATCCAGATATTGAAGAAGCAGTTTTGAATTGTATTGATTTGAATCTTCATGTGAGTACAAGTAAAATTGGAAATCAGTTGAAGATTTCACATGTTCTAGTTTGGAGGAGTCTCCACGACTTTTTATTGTACCCGTTTCATATTCAACGCGTCCAAACTCTACTTGCTCGAGATTTTCCTTCAAGACTGAATTTCTGCCGATGGTTCTTAGATAAAATTAGAGAAAATGCTCATTTCGATAGTGAAATGATGTTCAGAGATGAAGATAACTTTCCGAGAACTGCTATCACAAATTTTCACAGTAATCATTATCGGGCTGAGGAAAACCCCCATTTGATTGAAGAATCTCATCATCAAGAACAATTCTATATTTTCAATGAAATAAAACTAAAGTATTCAGATTTTCACTATATTAACAAAACTATGGCCGGTTTCACCACACTGTGGCTTCATCTGATGAAGCCACACTGTGGTGAAACCGGTCATAGTTTTTTTAATATAGTGAAAATCTAAATACTATAGTTTTATTTCATTGAAAATATGTATATCGATTTTCATCAAGTAACGACCTCCTCAATCAAATTAAGAACAATTCTCACTAAATGTTGCCTAACAGACTAAACGGCCCCACTTATCGGTAATTTCTTGAGGGGGTGTTACCTTTATTGCTCGAGGATGTGCCACTTTTGGTAAGAAACATAATGTGGTTCATGCATGACGAGGCACCAGCACATTTTAGTGGAAAAGCTAGGGAATTCTTGAATAATACATACAACAACCGATGGATAGGTCGGGGTGGGCCAGAACCATGGCCTCCTAGGTCCCCAGACTTAAATAGTTTAGACTTTTTCTTGTGGGGATATCTCAAAATTTTAGTTTATACCACTCCAGTAAACACCGTAGAAGAATTGAGAATTCGGATAATAACTTCTTGTGGCACGATAAGAAATACCACAGGAATATTTCAAAGAGTGCGTGATAATATGCGAAGAAGAACAGAGGCCTGTATTCTTGCGGGTGGAAGACACTTCCAGCAATTTATTTAGTTTTTAATTGTTGTTTTTTTTAGTTTGAAATTGATTTAGCGAATAACATGCACACAATCCAAATAATTCAAATTCAATAATTTTTCACTCGAAAACGGTTGGAGATCCGAAAAAATGACAAGTGTCAAAAAAGTTTTTAAATTGAACGAAGATGACGAAAGTTGATTCTACGCTGATCAGTGGCTTAATGCAAAAAAGTTTGAAAGAGCAAAAGGAGACATGGGAAAAAAACCATTTGTGAAGTTCTGTTAAAATCTAGCACGTGTAATGATGGAGGCTGTAAAAAATAGCTTGTTTGCCAAATTTGGGCTTAATATCTCAAAAACTGCAGGAGTTTTGAAGAAAAAACCAATTATCTCCGCAAATTTCAACACCCTGTAGCTCCGTTTCGAAGCTTTAGCGGACCTATGTGCATAAAAACTTTTTTTCTTAAAATTGCACGTAGATTTACTCCCTCATAGTTGTGACATACGATTATCGAACACCCTGTATAAATTCTTAATCAAATGAACATCAAGATGTTTATTTTTTTTTCGAATTCGTAAGATAGTCGAAAAAAGCAGGAATACAACGTTCCTTATGACCCTGCATATTTTCGAACCACATCATTCTAGTCGAATCTGATGAGGAATTCGACATATCAGTCAGTACGGTGTTGAACGACGTTAATTGTGAAGTGTTTTTACTCTATTCAAGAAATAGTCCCGATTCGGGACGAAAAACGGAGGATTTGTAAAAATGCGAAAAAAAAAATGTGTCGTTGTGCCATGAGATTTTATTACTGATTATTCAAATTCTTAATATGCTTTTCCTAGAAAAATATTGAATGTGTTGAAAATTCAAAATACAGGGTGAAATTTCTGACTGAACACTGAAAATGAGGATATTTCAGTTCGGTTCGGATTTCCGAATATTTTTTCGGCAATATTTTTGATACGATTAATGCCAATTATGTTTTAAAAATTATTCTTTTCATTGATTATTTAGATTTTTAGAGTGACTTGAAATTTTTGGCAACTTCCATAAAACACCCTGAGGGCCACCAACAAGAATCTACAGTTTTCAATACCGGATCTTAACCCACCTCTTCGAATTGCATCCACTGTAGTAGTATGTACAGTTCATTCGGATTGACCCTGTATATGTTTCTATATAAACGAATGCTGAAGAATCTGCTCAAAATTGTTTTGTTTGATAATGAATTAATTTCTCTATTTTTGGGTATAATTTTCGCTGAATTTGTGATAGATTTGCCGCAATTGTTCGATAATTTTCGTTGTGCTATGCTTTTCATACCAATGTTTTACAATGCATATTGCATAATCGTAAACTCTTCAATGAGGAAATTATTCTATTCTTTGAGAATTCTACTTAATTGGGCAATAAACTTACAATGGACAGTATAAAACATGTGTACAGGAATTAGCTTTTCCTTATTGGTCTCTGGTTTCCATTATTGCCTGAAATATCTGTCAACTGATTATTTTTGATGACACTTAAAATTTATGATACTTTCACAAATTTTTTTATGAATTTACGTTTCGAGCTATTGTATAGCTTTTTCAGATTCTTGAAAGGAAATAAGTTATGAATGAAATAACACAGAAAAAGGGGATGAGCCACATTTCAACACAGCCGGTTATTTCAATCTCTTTTATAGTCAGACTAGTTACCCGTCCATACTTTGCAATGACAGCACCAAATGGGGTACCTGCTAAACTCTACTTCACTGCAATGATTTCGAGATATGTATTACTACTTCTAAATTTGCGAAATATTCGTTTTAATAATATATTGATTTGTTGCGAAGAAAGCTTTCTAATGAATTCTGACATGATATACTGGGTGTCCGTGAATTGCGTGTACAACATTATACCACAGATTCTCCAGCTCGAAATAACTCGATTTAGGCCAACCTACCTATATGAAAAGTTTCTTCGTTTGGTTAGAGGTCGCCAATCCAAAGATTTTTTCTCTTATCTTACCTGCCTAATAAATGACAATCTGGCAGACCACAGGAATAAATACAAAGCCAATATGGTCAAATGTGATATTTTTGACTTGCTTCTTCTTCTTCTTACGGTGCCTTATCCTTAAGGACGTTGGCGATTACATTTGCCCATCTTATTTTATTTGTTGCAGCTCTGAACAATTCTATAGAGCTCATATTAGTCCATTGACGTAAGTTCTTAAGCCAGGAGTTGCGTCTTCTTCCCGGTCCCCTTTTGCCATTGATTTTTCCTTCGATGATAAGTTGAAGCAGTTCGTACTTTTGGTTTCTCATAATGTGACCGAAATATTGCGTCTTTCTTTCTTTTATTATCTGCACAAGTTCTCGATCCTTTCTCATCCTCTGCATAACTTCTACGCTTGTCGTATGACTCATGTAAGATATTCTGAGCATTCTACGGTATCACCAAAGTTCGAACGATTCTATTCTTTTTTGTGTTGTTTCCGTCATTGTCCATGCTTCAACGCCATATAGCACGGTGGAGAAAACGTAGCATTTCAGTATTCGAACTCTTAATGAGATATTTAGTTGGCAGTTGCATAGTATTTTTTGCATTTTATAAAATATAGCTCGTGCTTTTTCCAGGCGTGTTTTTATCTCTAGTGAGTGATCCCAAGTTTCATCAAGGCTACTTCCTAGGTATGTTATTTTTGTTACTTGTTCTAATTCTGTTCCGTTGACCCTAATTCCGACCTTTCTGTTTTGGTGTTTGCTGATAGCCATCGTTTTTGTTTTCTTTGTTTTAGTTTCATTCCAAATTATTTACATGTTATCATTAGGTTCATTAGGCGTTGTAGTGCTTCAGCGCTATCTGCTAGAATAACCGTGTCATCTGCGTATTGCAAGTTGTTAATGCATCGTCCATTTATTATTATGCCATCCGAGGTATCCTGTAGTGCCTTCCTAAATAACTCTTCCGAAAAAACGTTAAACAACAACGGGGAAAGAACACATCCTTGCCTTACTCCTTTCTCGATGTTAATGTCTTCAGATGTCTCTCCATTGATTCTAACTTTAGTCTTTTGGTCTTGGTAAAGGTTTGATATGATTCTCAAGTCTTTGTCGTCTATGTTACAAGACCTGAGAATTTCTATTAGTTTATCGTGTTTCACCAGGTCGAAAGCCTTTTGAAAGTCTATGAAACACAGATATACATCAGAGTCTACATCCCTACATCTTTCAACAAGCACACGTATTGAAAAAAGTGCCTCTCTTGTTCCAAAGCCATTCTTGAAGCCAAATTGTGTTCGTCCCGTGTATTCGGAGGAACAATTTCAGTATATGATTCATTAGACTAATGATCCTATATTCTTCACATTTCCTGGAGTTCTTCTTCTTTGGTAGTGGTATAAACACCGATGTCAGCCAGTCTTTTGGTATTATTCCAGTTTCGTATATTTTATTAAATAAGTTCTCCATAACATCGATGTGTTCGTCTGAAATTATCCTTATAATTTCAATCGGGATATTATCTTCTCCAACAGCTTTTTGTTTTTTGTTTTGTTGCTTTAATAATTTCCTCCTTTGTGATGTAGGGTCCAGACGCTACTTTCTGTACATCTATGCTTTGTCTCTCCTGGTCTTGAAACATGTCTTCTATGTATTCTTTCCACCTGTTTATTTGATCTTTTATATTCAGTAGGGGTTTCCCATGTTTATCTTCGACGAAAGATGCTTCCACATTCCAGTTCCTTCTTTTATTTTTTTGTCTAAGTTGAAAGTATCATGTTTTTGTTCTAGTTTCTCAATTTCTTCACATCTTTCGTTTAGCCAGGTAACCTTAGCTTCTTTGATTTTTATTTTGATATTTTTATGTATTTGTTTATATCTTGTTTCGTTTTTATTTCTGAATTTTCTTCTCTCTTCCATCATGTCCAAGATTTCTTCTGTTATCGAAGATTGATTCTTTTTCCTGGTCTCCTGCTTGAGGTGCTTCTCTGTAACATTTTTTAGTGTTGTTTTAATCTTTTGCCAGTCTTCTTCAGAAGTTTGCGTCTGCTAGATGGTTGAAAAATGAAATCATGAAATTAAAAAACTGTTTTTTGTGATTGAACCGCTCATCATATCGAAATTTCCCAAGAGACAAAAAAGTTAGATAATTAGCCTAGCTAATGTCTAAAACAGTTTTGGTCAAACGCTGACAGTTGAAAAATTATGGTTGATTAAAAACACGTTCAAGTTTTCAGGGACACTTTCAAAACGTCAAGGTCATCGAGTGGATCACTAAAAAACGTGAATAACGCACCGGATTACGCATACCAAATATGGTTTCTATCGATCGCGTCGTTCTCGAATTATTTGAAATACAAGAAAAAAAATCTTTGGATTTGGCGACCTCAAGCGGCCAATCGAACAAACCTTTCATAAAGGTAAGTAGGCCTAAATCGACTTATTTCGAGCTGAAGAATCTGTGGTATAACGTTGTACACGCAATTCACGGACACCCTGTATAATTTCATTTTATAAATTAAACTATCCATGATACACAAGAGATCTATTGGAAATCAGTATTGCAGTTTTGGTCTCTCGACCTTCTTCAGCTGACAAGTACTAAATTAAATTGAAGAATTTTTATTCAAGAACAATAACATTCCGTAGAATGTTTAATATCCCTCCTTGAAGGAGCTAGTTTTCTGATCCACCCTTCATAATTACTGTCAATCGGGGCCACACAGCAGTGGTACAGCACGGTCAGATGTCATGAATAGAAGCAATGGACTGCAGTTTCGGTCTCATTCGACCTCGTCAGCATTGCATACCCATTCACACAACATCAGGCTACATTGCCACCTATTCATCTCAATTCGTTTGAATGCTAGTAAAGATGTAAATGTACTGCACCCTCCAACGAACCGAGACAGAGGCTACTTCACCATTGCCACCGGGAAACCGTGATAACAAATGGTAGATAAACAGGAAAACTTCAAGCAGTCACACCAACTCGATAATTCACCGCAATGCTACACACCGTGTCAGCTAGGAAGCGGTCTGTCGATAGACCAACGCTTCTCATTCCTATCTGGTTGTCAACCAGGCATACATAAAATTTCTAAAATTACTATTTGTGAGATTATCGCAATGTGTAGATACATTGAAGAATTTTTATTCAAGGAACAATATTCAACCTTCCGTAGAATGTTAAATATCCCTTCCTTGAAGGAACGATAATCTCGCAAATAGTAATTTCTAGATAGTTTGTGTATGTCTGGTTGACAACCAGATATGAATAAGGAGCGTTATTCTTTCGACAGATCGCTTCCTTGCTTACACGGTGTGTAGCGTTGCGGTAAATAGTTGAACTAGTGTGACTTCTTGAAGTTGTTTGTTTATCTTACCCTTTGTTATCATGAAATCTCGCAAATAGTAATTTTTAGAGATTTAATAAACTGAAATTAAAAATGCATACAAGTAGATACAAAATTAATAGTAGTGCAAATAAGAGGTAGGTAAGATTATCTGTAGAGGGGGTTTATTGGAGTTTGAAAATTTCAATGGATTCTAAGAAACCTAACTTTCGCCCTTTAGGTATTCTGTGAATAATTTGATGTTGATCTATGGGTGGAAAATGATGGCTATTTTCAATAAAATGTGAAGGAAAATAGATTCGTCGGTTCTCTGGTTATTGTAATTCGATAGATGCTCTTTGTATCTAGTTTTGGATGAATGACTAGTCGGCCCTATAAAGAAGCCTTCAAAATCCATACAGGACAACTTGTTAACTCCAGTATTAACAAATCTATCAGTTTCACCGTTACTATTGAAAAATCGCGGTTTTTTTTCAATACTAAATATGAAGCTGATAGATTTGTCAATACTGAAGTTTACAAGTTTTCCTGTATGGATTCTGAAGGCGTTTATATGGGGCAGACTGGTCGTTCATTCTACAACTACACTTGGAGGCAAAATTAGCGGAACACTCGAAAATTTAACCTAATTCGAAGTCCGATATTTTTCCTAATTCTCAACCGATTTAGATGATTTTTTCGGCAAGTTATAGATCAACTCTTCTGCTTTGTAAAAATTATAAGAGAAAACGAAGAAAATTTGAAAAAAATTTTATACGGGGGCAAAACTAAAAGTGTTTTTTTTGTCAAAAGTTCGTAACACCCTGTGGAATTTCGTGGTCTGAATTGAAACGTACAATATCATGGTCTGTCAAGACACATCTTCCTACAGTAACGTTCTTTTTGTTTTATGCATTTATCTCTATTTTTACAAGAGATATCCAATTTGAAGCGAAAAGTCACAAATTTCAAGAATTTATTTTTAATCTTGCGTAGGTGCATAACATCGGAGGTTAGCCAAAAAATAAAATCAAAATTAGAGATGCAGAAATCTAACGAAATGAAAATTTTTGAAATTTACTGGCCAATTTCACGCTCCGGGAGAACTCGAAGTACACTGGAAAAATCGTTGATTTTGCACATTTATTTATGAATTTTTTTGTGTGACACTCTATAATAATTATCATTCCTGTCCAAAATTGAGAGCAAGGGTGTATCCTGGCGATACACTCGTGAAATGAAATGAACATGTTGAGAAAAATGTTCATGATGACCCACAAAAAAAACATTTGATTTTAGTAGCGAGTATGACCCTCCCGAGCTCTTATTACAGCGCGCATACGATTTCGCATACTCCCAATAATGTTGTCTATCATCTGTTGAGGTATGTTGTCCCACTCTTCCGCCAAAGCCAATGTCAGCTCTTCAACGTTGCCTGGATTCCGTTGTCAAACCCTTCTTCCAAGAATGTCCCAAACGTGTTCGATCGGGTTTAAATCCGGTGACCGCGACGGCCAGTCCAATCATGTGATCCCAACTTCATTGAGATATTCTATCACTATGCGCGCAGTATGAGGGCGCGCGTTATCGTGCATAAAAAGAAATTTTCCCCTATGTAAGGAGCAAAAGGCACAACATGGGGCTCCAAGATTTCTCTTATATACCGATGGGCATTAAGTGATTCATTGCCAATAATCTCCAGTTCTGTTCGTACTCCCAAGCATATGCCACCCCATATCATAACTGACCCTCCACCGTATTGCTCAGTTCCTGCGAATTTCGCTTGATTGTACAGTTCCCCTCGATGCCTCCATATTCTATCTCTATCATCCACGAAATTCACACAATATCGGCTCTCATCACTAAATAAAACTCGTCTCCACTGATTGATTGTCCATGCTACATGCTCCCTAGCAAACGCCAATCTTGCTACCCGATGGGCTCTATCGAGTCTTGGTGCCCTTGCTTGCGCGTATGATCTCAGACCAACTTCATTTAATCGTCTTCTGACTGTCCTCACACTGACGTTAATGTTATTCACTGCTTGTAGAAGGTTACGTGCCTCAACAGCAGTAAGACGAGGATTTCTTATGGTTTGATTGACGATGAAACGGTCATGTATAGCGCGGGTTGACCGATTTCTTCCTTGTCCTCGTCTTCTCACGTACAATCCTTTCCCTGTAACGTCGGTAGATTCGATGGATAACCGACTTCGAGACACCCAACATGGTACCGACTGAGCGGTAGGTGCGCCCTTCCTCAATTAATGTAACTGCCCTTGCTACTGAGGTTGGTGGTAAATCTCTCATTCTGAATGAAAAATACCGTTTCGAATCGTAAACAGTAAAAGAATCACAAAACACGCAACCGATCGAATTTGTATAAAATCAAAGAGTGGAAAACTCTCATTCTTTAAACAAGTGCAAATGTCGTCATATACAAAAAAACGTGTGTTGTATTTCATATTTGATAAAAAAAGGTGTGCACATGTGTAAATGAAAAGTTTTATCAATGGTCCCAGAATTCGGTTGTGTATTTTAATACCTACCGACTGTTATCTCCTATGAATTCCTCATTTTCACCAAATTAACCAAATTGTCATCAATAACTAATGCAATTCGAACATAAAAATCGCAAACGACAATTTCCACATGCCTGAGTGATAATAAGAAAATTCCAAATTGATGAACGAATTTTAATGACAATTTCTTGATTCAATGGAATTTCTCCAAAATGGTGATTTTCCACTTGAAATTAAATATATTTTGCAAAAATAGAGATAAACGCATGAAACAAGAAGGGCGTTACTGTAGGAAGATGTGTCTTGACAGACCATGATATTGTACGTTTCAACTCGGACCACGAAATTCCACAGGGAGTTACGAATTTTTGACAAAAAAAACATTTTTAGTTTTGCCCCGTATAAAATTTTTTTCAAATTTTTTTTGTTTTCTCTTATAATTTCTACAAAGCAGAAGAGTTGATCTATAACTTACCGAACAAATCATCTAAATCGGTTGAGAATTAGGAAAAATATCGAACTTCGAATTTGGTTAAATTTTCGAGTGTTCCGCTAATTTTGCCTCCGAGTGTAGATACAAAGAGCATCCATTAGATCACAATAACCAGAGAAACGACGAATCTACTTTTGCTTCACATTGTATGGAAAATGGTCATCTAACTACCATAGAGATAATCTTCTTAACGACTAGTATAGCCCGGCTTATTCATCCTTAGTTGATATCTTTGAAAAATACCTGCTTTTATTATTATTATTTTTATCAAACAATTATTAAGAGTCAATGCAAATTTGCCTATTATGACTCAAATACAAAATAAAAAAAAATGGTGCCTATACTAAAATTTATACAAATCAAAATAATATTGGAAGTGTTGTCGCATGAAACCAAAATAACTAATAGTTAACTTAATGAATTAACGAATATAATTTCTTTTTCCTATAAAAGAAAGAGAAAACAAAAATATATGAGATTCAATATGAAATATTATTAAAGAGTTTGTTATTAATCGGTCAACCACTCGTCGAGGGAATTCTTGAAAGCGTTGATAGAAGAAGCTTCAACGACACTGTTTGGCAACGAGTTCCATCTGGAGAATACCTGGTTCGAAAGAAAGCTCTGGCGCTGAGTAGTTTTGAAATTTACCTTATGCAGTTTAAAGTTGTGACCTCTAAGGTGTCTATTCTGATTCAGTGGAAATATATTTGAAAGGTCGCAGGTGAATAGAGATGGCAATGATCGGAAAGTAATTATGGGGTCTTTCCGGAGACGGAGGTTCTCAAAAGATGGGATACCGAAAATTTTTTCGGTATCCCATAATTTTCTTATTAACATCATGATTAACTATCACCTAATAATGGCTAAATTCACTAACTATTTGAAAAAGGTTTAAGTTTTCTATTTCATTTTTCTTTATTTTCGTAAGGCGATTAGAAATATGTCCTTCCCACTTGCATCCCGGATCTTCAAAGATTATGATTCGCTTGTGCGGTTAGATTCATTAATTATGACTGTCTTATTAACAACAATATTAAGGGATTATAGAAAATTGAAATAGGTACATAGGTACCAAATTTCTTATAAATAGCAGAAAAAATTCGCCTGCTAGTTTAGGTTAGATTTTGAAGGGAAAGTTAGGTAACGTTCGATATCAAAGTTCAATGCTATGTTCTATTAATCAAATTTAAGTCTTTATCAATTTCTTAGGTTAGGTTCTTAGGTCAGGTTAGAACATAAAGTCACTCAACAACAGGGATCCGGAAATACTGAAAGAACTTAACGATAACAAAATAGATATCTGCGCTCTACAAGAAACCAAGAAGAAAGGCAAGGGCCAGATACAACATGCTCAACACACAGTGATCTATAGTGGAGTACAGAAGCATGACAGAGCAAAGGAGGGTGTTGCCCTAGTGATCCACACGAGGTACCGAGACTGTATACAAGAATGTGACTATATATCGTCTAGAATTTTAGTTGTCAAAATGAAAACAGAAGACCAAAGGTTAAACATATTGTCAATTTATGCTCCCGAAGACAGTAAACCGAAAGCTGAGAGAGAGTCTTTCTTTGAACAACTTCAGAACACAATTGACTCCTTACCATGCGATCAGCTGATGATTATCCTTGGGGATTTTAATGCCCGTATCGGTAATGATATAGTACCAGGAATTAAACAAAGATTCAACGAAAACGTGTTAAACGATAACGGAGAATTGATGATCAGTGTCTGCACTTTCAACGAGTTGCGAATCAATAACACATTTTCCGAACACGAAGAACAGTCAAATATACATTTGCAAATACTAGGGGTCAGAAATCAACAATTGACTATATTGTGACAAATAGAAATTTTCACCCATCACAAATATTAGAGGTCAGAACACTAAACTCTGCTAATGTGGGCAGCGACCATAGTCTACTGTTAGGGAAACTTAGAATCAAATTCATGCTGCAAAAGAATACTAAACCAACTGTAAAAACACGTAAAATAAACGTTGAATCATTACGGGATCCAACCATTGAAGAACTCTACAAGAATGGCTAAATGGGAAAATCGAGGAAAACCCGATAACAGAGGAAGATGATGTCAAACTCAGCTGGGAAAAGATGAAAAACAACATACTCACTGCTGCATACGAAGCACTGGGCACTAGGATATCAAATAACAGTAAGAAGAACACAAACAGAACTCCGTGGTTCCGTATGGAAGTTGCAGAAAAGTGCAGCGAAAAGAAACATGCTTACCTCACATATCGAACATTAAGAACACAAGAATCGTACAATGAATATCAAAAAATCCGAAACGAGACCACAACGTTAGTACGTTCAATTAAAAACCAGTACTGGGAAACTTATTCCAAAAGCATGGAGAATGACTTCTACGGACTACAAAAACAAATATGGAGACTAATCCGATCACAACGGAAAGAAATAAATGAGTTGGTTAAAACAAAGCATATAACCAGCGAGACCTGGATCGAGTACCTAACTGATCTATATTCGAAAGAGGATACAGAAGAAGACCTAAGTACACCGGAAATAATAGTGAGCGAAGATGCTGAGGTGAATGTGGATGACGTACAGTTAGCCCTACAAAAATTAAAGAATAGGAAAAGTGCCGGACAGGACGGAATTAGCAACGAACTACTCAAGTATGGCGGACAACGTCTTACTCAAGAGTTGACAATTTTAATTCAAAAAATCCTTTACCATCACAGGATCCCAGATGAATGGCGTACAAGCACTACTATTCTTATGTTTAAGAAAGGAGACAAGAAAGTACCTTCGAATTATAGAGGAATAAATCTGTTGAGCACCACGCTGAAACTTACTACGAAGTGTATAACAAACAAAATAAATAGCCTCACCTCTTTCGCTGATGAACAACAAGGATTCAGATCTGGAAGATCTTGCACCGACGCCGTATTTGTCATAAGACAAGTAACAGAAAAGTCGATAGAATATAATAAGCCAGCATTTATGTGTTTTGTTGACTTGCTCAAAGCTTTCGACCGGGTCCAATTATCAGACACTATACATCTGCTCTACAACAGGCAAATCCCACGTAATATAATAAAGACTATCGAAAATATATATACTGCGAACAAGATCCAGGCAAGATTAGACGGGGAGCTTACCACACAGATACCAGTGAGAAGTGGTATTCGTCAAAATGATTCGTTAAGCCCCCTCCTGTTCAACATCATCATGGACGAGATAATCGAAAAAGTAAGAGGAATGAGGGGCTACAAAATGGGGGACAAAGAGATAACTATCCTGTGTTACGCCGATGACGCTGTGTTGATTGCAGAAAATGAAGACGATTTACAGCGCCTCCTACACCAGTTGATATATGATAATTTCTGCCTCTAAAACAAAATGCATGACTACATCGAAAACACCATTGAGATGCAAGCTTGAGGTTGATGGTAAATCTATCCAGCAGGAAATGAAATTTAAATATCTCGGCATAGAGATTTCGGGCTACGGAGATGTCGAGGCGGAGGTAAGGGAGCAAGCAACAAAAGCAACAAGAGTAGCAGGATGTCTGAATGACACAATATGGCGCAATAAGCATATCGGAATTGAAGCCAAGGCACGAATCTACAAAGCAACTGTAAGGCCCATTATGACATACACTGCAGAAACTAGACCAGAAACAACGAAAACCAGGCGACTACTGGAGACAACCGAAATGAAGGTACTTCGCAGGATAGCCGGGAAAACCCTGCTCAACAGAGAGTGGAGTGAGAATATTAGAAACATGTGCAAGGTGGACAACATTAACAACTGGGTATTGAACAGAAAACAGGAGTGGAATGACCATATAAACAGAGTGGATGACAGAAGAATAGTGAAAATCGCCCGTGATAGATCTCCACTGGGGCGCAGAAGCGTGGGACGACCACGAAAAAGGTGGAGTGACAACTTGAACGTTCCGTAACAGACAAACGACCGAAGAATAAACAGGCGGTTTCGCCTAAAATAAAGTTGGAAGAAGAAGAAGAAGAATCAATTTTTGGAAGCTTTGAAAAATGTTCAATGTAAAATATATTTCAATATCTGTACATTTTTGGAGCTCGAACATTCATTGGAATCAGTTTCCTCTTCTCTCATTATGTGTGTGCTAAGTTTTCTGACAAACTTAGCTCTTGCTTACTGAAAACAATGGATATCACTGAAATACCAAATGACCCAACCAAATTTTTCACAAAAGAAATCAAAGAAGAGCTTAGTTTGTCAGAAAACAGAACACAGAATGGGAGAAGAGGAAACTGATTCCAATGAATGTTCAGCCTACAAAAATGTACGGATTCATTAAACTAAATAGGGAAGAAAAATCTGCAAGACCTGTAGTGTCATACATAAACATACCATCAGGTAAACTAACAAAATTCTTGAATCAAAAATTTCTAGACCTCTCGAATTTTCAAGCACAATACACTATCTCTAATTCCTTAGATCTCATACATAAACTTTCAAATCTCACAATCTCCCAAAATATTAAGTTAGTGTCTTTCGATGTCAAAATATGTACCCGATCTTCCAACGAATGAGTGTCTTCCCCTTGTTATAGTTCATGAATAATTTAGAGAAAAACTCAATATTAAACGGAGATTTCGCTAAAAAACACATTACTTTCTGATACAGATATGTAGATGACATTTTAGTTGGTTTTCGTTGTTCAAACAGACAAATTTAGCAATTTTTAAATTTCCTGAATAAAATACATTGCCGCATCAGCTTCACTTCTGAATAAGAAAATAATAACTCAATTAATTTCCTCGACTTAACCATTACAAATTCAAATAACCAACTCACTTCTAAAATTTACAGAAAGGAAATATTCACAGACGCATCGATTCCAATGAACTCGTTCGGTCATTTAAGTCACAAACTAGCTGCATATAACTCCATGATTCATAGAGCGTACTCTGTACCCCTTTCGAAAGAAAATTTTCAAACTGAACTTAATATCATCAGAAAAATTGCCTCAAATAACAACATACCACAACATTTTCTGAATACAGTCATTAAACGCAAAGAATAACGCATTACATCTCAATTACTATATAGCATCGTAGAAACCCCGGAAAAAAGATACACTAGTCTCAGATACACTGGCGAACTCTCTAACAAAATCAGTAACTACTTTTCCAAATTGAACATAACTACTTCATTCTCAAGCGACCCCAAGATCATTATTCAATGCCAAACAAGAACGATAAATTCAAGCAATCAGGAATTTATCAAATCAAATGCAAAGAAGTTTTGAAGCTAGATTCAAGGAACATATTTCCTCAGATAAAAATTCGCCAATATTGGAATACATAAAATCAACTAACCACTCGATATCATTGGACAATCTTAAAATCCTTCATTAATGTAACAAAGGGAGAGAGATGAATTTGTTGGAAAGTTTGGAGACTAACAAACTATGTAAAAACCCACAATTTATTACCCTCAACAGCCAACTAGAGCATAATGGATCCCCACTACTCAATATTTAGGATAAATTTCATTATGTACTTGTACTTGCCTACTCATGTATTATATTATTATTCACTTGAAAATGATCCTAGGGTCGAAACCGGTTGTGATTATTGAATAAATTGTGGAAAAGTGACAGAAGTGTCTAGTTTCGTTTTATCTTAAAATGAATTTCCATAAAATAAATAAATCATCAATACTATCGATTGCATATTTATTAAATTTATTTAAAGATGCCAGAGATTGCAAAGGAAAGAAGTTTATATGAATGTTGTAAAGGTCAAATAGTCATTATTATCGAAACGTTTTTGATTTTCTGAATATGTTATTTATGCGACGGAAAATTTATCGTTTCACACCATACCTCACATAAAAGAACATGGATAGGTTATTACAAATACCAAATACAACAGAAGGTTCTATTTTATAAAATAAACTTCAAGGCAAGTGCAGGTATTAGACCATCACATGGTTTTAATTTGATCGACCACATTCGGTCTCAGGTAAAATTAATGAGGGGAAGAAAATAAAATAATTCAGGTATTGCAATTTACATAAAAGCAAGGTATGGGTTTCGGTATTTTATTATATCTGAAACTTGGAGTATTCCAGTCTTCCTTGAATTTAAACTATTGATTTAATGATTTAATGATTTAAAAAATGTAATGGAAAAATGCTTTACATTCAATAGCATCCCCATTTTCTGACATACATATACCCAGAGTAGAAGTGTTGCAGAAGGAAAACCTTGTTAGCAACACACATGTGAAAACAAAAATCAGAGTAAATCACTCAGCTAAATATACTTATTAAAACTAAATCTCAGACACAAAACAAAAATTTATAAACAACAATTTTTCCCGAGCCAAGAATAGCTGTCCTAAAAGGCTTCATTTAAATGAAAAATTACAAAGATAATGCATAAAAAAATAAAATATACATACATATAAATAAAAATATGAATATAAATTCCCCACAGGCTCCCCAGTCAAACAGAATATCAAATGAACATAATATTGATAAAAGACCTTTCCTTTGGACCCATCTGAAAACCCTCTTCTTAAAAACTTGTATTGAAACAGACGAATTTCTTAACTGACTGTCGAGAAAACTATATACTCTATTCAGATAGTATGTGAAAAACCTCTGTGTTATTCTAAAACATGCTTTGTGGGCGTAATTCAGGTGGCGTGCTACCCTCTGGTATCGTAATTATGTGATAATAGATTAACACTGATTTTACCATAATACCAATCAATCAACAGAGCTCTTACATAAAGTTGTCTAATATTTAGCAGGCCACTCATTTGAAAAATAAGTTCAGTAGAAAAATCATATGGTTTTCTGTAGATTGTTTTAATAATTTTTTTCTGAACTACACTCAAACCATCAAGATGTCTGTCATATACTCCTCCCCAACCTATGCAACCGTACTGCAAAATAGGACTCACTAAGCCGTGATAGGCGGATAATAAAGTTTTTGTATCAGCCACTTTACTCAGAATACGAAAAACATAAATGAATGGACGCAATTTTTGCACATGTTATTTATTTGATCCACCCATCTGAGAGTAGAGTCAATGTATACACCCAAATACTTCGTAGTGTATTGCAGAAAGAGAACCTGAGTTCCACATCCACAATTTTTCACAATATTCCGATTTTGGCATTCCATGCAAAAGCTTATACTATTAAAATGCGGCAATCCAACTGTACTTCTAGCAAAAGGGAGAATAGTAGTTTTTTTCTGATTTAGTATTAAACCATTGCTGTTCATCCAATTTCCTGCCAAAATCAGCCCTTTACGGACTAAATCCCTTGTAGCGTTCCAACTTTTCCCACTAAACAATAGCACCGTGTCGTCCGCATAGGATGTTATCTCACCTACACCACTCAAACTAAGAAAGTCGTTTATATAACATAAAAACAATAAAGAACCCAACACAGTACCTTGTGGTACACCCATTTTCACATTTTGACTATCACTTACAGATTGACCTATACGGACGCACTGACATCTATCTGAAAGATACGACGCCAAGAGACGCAGAGGAACACCTCTCACCCCATTCTATCAAGCTTACACAGTAGTTGTTTATGAGGTACAAGATCGAAAGCCTTGGTAATATCGAGAAAAACAGCCATCGGAAACAGTCCCTGGTCCAGAAGCTCATAGACGCGGCCCACAACCCTCCTAATCGCGTCATTGGTGGATCTACCATTTAGAAATCCAAATTGATTACTATCAATGACCTCATATTTATCAAAAAATTTATAAGCCTCTTTTGATGACCTTCTCAATTAGTTTGGCTATACACGATGTAAGGGATATAGGTCTGTAATTATTCATATCTGCTCTATCGCCCGATTTAAGTAAAGGAATTATTGTTGCCATCTTCAAACTATCCGGGAAGACACCTTCGCCAAGAATACGATTACAGATGTGAACAAACGGTCCTCCAATAATATCAACAAATTTCTTAAGTATTTCATTACTAATACCATCACCCCCGCCAGCAGAACGACTAACTTTAAGATCCTTTATCATTCCCTTCACTTCATTAAAGTTAGTAGGCTCCAAATCGCGCATTATATCGGGATAAAAATAACTCAAAGGAAAATAAAAAGAAATTCGAAGCAAAAATTTTATTTTTAGTCTACATGATATAAATGATGCGATTTATTAATAAAAATGCTTTTCTTTGACTAATCGCTTTTTAAAATACAGGAGTCTTTACGATGGAAAAATATATACACTTAATTACGAAAAATACAATTAACTTATAATAAAACACACATTCAAGTCTTATTCAAATTTTCAAAAGCTTTATCAATTATTTGAATTTCATAATGCAAATCGCCGTTTTTGTTGCACCGTTTTCTCATATTTTCATAATTGGACAAAAGGCAATATTTCGGTTCGAAGATGTCGTGTTCTTCGACCATTTGTTCGCAATTTGCACTCATTATGATTGGTTCAAAGTCACCATTTGGTTTACCTATAGAAATTTGATACTTATAACGTTTAATATCCGATGCTTTTCCCATGAAGTACATGGACCATTTCATTATTCCGGTTGGCGATAAGCTCCAACAAAACTGGAACTGTTCTCCGTAGGCTTGAATTATGGCGAAATAAAATGCAGATTGTAGTCCCAGAAGATCGAAGAGAGGGCATTTTAGGATGATATGGTTGCCGCTTTGAGTGTTTGTCGGATGGACCTTTCTGCAGTGATGGATGATTTCTGACTTTGGTCCGTACCATCTGCAGTGCATAGCGTTGGCGAATGGACATGGATTATTTGCAAATTCACAAACCTCATGATGTTGATTCAAATTTACACCTGAAAAACGGGTCAGTAGGTAATTAGTGCCATTACGAATTAAAATATTTTATTAATGAGATTGTTGATGGATTTAGGAAATTCATTTTGATGTCAAAAAAATAAAAATTTTTGCCTGTTTTCCACAATGTTTATTTTAATACACACAGACGGTTTTCACCATTTTCAAGTGTCTAGAATTAACAGTTATAGGAAAGAATGTGCTAACTATACCTATTATCACAGCTCTACAAAAAAAATTTTTTTATTGTTGCCCTGGATATCATCGCAAATTTTTATGTTTTCAAGTGCCCAGATTACGAATATATTCATGAAAGTTCTCAATGTGCTCGTATTTTCATGATTTTTGCATTTCTTATATTTTGAACAATTATAAGCTTGTTAGAAATAGAATTTAATTTTCCAGTCATGATTAGGCTTCTGCGCAACTTTTTCGCGCATACAAACATCACCTGATCCCCACTCTCAGACCTCTTGCTCCACAGAACAGCTGATATCTCAGTTATTTGACGATATTGAAGTACATATACATGTAAATCTGGATAAAGTGTCATGGATTAATATTTTGTTTCAATTACTGAATGTCCATTCTTATATATTTGTCTTCTAGTCTAAAATATGAGTTCGTCACGAAGAAAGTGTAAATATTGTAGTGATTTATTTTGTTATATTTGCGGTGTTTATATACCAAAAACAAAAAGAAATATCACAGACTTTGTCAAGGAGACTTATGTTGAATATTTTGGTTTCAAAATGGACAAATTAGGTAAACCATGGGTTCCTAATAAAGTTTGTAAGTCCTGTGTTGAGTCTTTACGGTTGTGGAAAAAGGTGAACGTTCTGGATTAGACTTTGGTATTCCTATGATCTGGATGGAGCCTACGAATCATTTAGATGATTGTTACTTTTGCGTAGTAGATGTTAAAGGTTTTAATCGAAATCAAACGTGGAGATACCCAGACTTACAGTCTACGAAATGTCCGGTTCTACACAGTGAAAATCTCCCTCGGCCCATATACATTTCAAATGTAATTCGCATGCCCTCAGAAACAATGATATTACCAAATTCACAGAAATCGGGACCATCTACTAGTGGAAGTGAATGGAAAGGTGAAACATCAACGCCAAAGTTATTTTCTTAAAATGAACTCAGTGATTTAATACGTGATCTCAATTTATCAAAACAAGGATCAGAACTGTTAGCCTCAAGATTGAAAGAAAAAAATTTATTGGCATCAACAGTAACAATTACAACATACAGAACGCGAGAAAAGAGTTATTACAATTTTTAGTGAAAATGAAGGATTAGTGTATTGTAATGATATCGCGAAGCTGCTTATAGACATGGGTTTAAAAGAGTACAAATCTACTGAATGGCGCCTTTTTATTGATAGTTGCAAAAGAAGTTTAAAATGCGTTTTATTGCACAATGGAAATAAATTTGCATCAATTCCAATTGCCCATTCAACGAAACTCAAAGAAGAATATGAAAATGTAAAATTAGTTTTAGAGAAAATTAAATACTCTGAGCATCAATGGCCGATCTGTGTGAATTTAAAAATGGTTAATTTTTTACTTGGCCAACAAAGTGGATATACAACATACCCTTGCTTTATTTGTATGTGGGATAGTAGAGCAAAGCAACTTCATTGGGAACAAGATGGTTGGCCTGTAAGAAATTCTTTAACTGTCCGTAAAGCCAACGTAATAAGGGAGCCGCTGGTGAGCAGAGACAAAATCATACTTCCACCATTACATATTAAGTTAGGTATGACTAAGCAATTTATAAAAGCGTTGAACAAATACCGAAATTGTTTTAATTACATTTGCAGAAAATTTCCGAAGCTTAGTATGGAAAAATTGAAAGGTGGAATATTTGATGGTCCTCAAATACGGCAATTGATGAAAGACTCAGATTTTATCAAAGTTATGACTGTTCCGGAAAGTAAAGCTTGGAAAAGTTTTGTGTTGGTTGTCGAAAATTTCCTAGGTCACCATAAAGCAGCAAATTATGAAGAAATTGTGCAAAATATGCTGACAAACTTTCAGACTTTAGGAGCAAATATGAGTATTAAGTTACACTATCTCCGCAATCATCTAGATAAATTTCCGGATAATTTAGGAAATTATAGTGAGGAACAGGGAGAGCGGTTTCATCAAGATCGAAAAGTGATGGAAGAAAGGTATCAAGGTCGATGGGATTGTCACATGATGGCAGATTACTGCTGATCTTTGAAAAGAGATTGTCCCCTGAAAAATTATAGAAGAAAAGCTCATAAAAGGCGTTTTATGGAAATATGAAATATATTTTCGACATTTTCCTCTTTATTTACTTCGATGTACCCGAATTTCTCAAAAATAACTGACATTATAAATATATCTGTTATTTTGTTTCTTGTTTTACGATTTTTGTTATGTAAAATGAAAATAAAGATTCAAAAAGAAATCAGAGCAAATCCTACAAAATCATTGATAGTTTCACGAATTGTGTGCATAAATAGACCCAAAATCATTTTCATATCTAGGGCAACAGAACCATTGTAGACCAGTGATTATTCATGTTGATTAGTAGTGAGCCACTAGTTGACTAGTGAAAGTGTTGAATTTTCGATTCTTACAAAGTTTGTTAGTTCGCAAATTTTCCAACAGATTCATTCTACTTCCTTTATTGCATTTTGGACGACTCTTGTGGTTTGTTGACTGAATGTGCGGAAATATTGGGGAATTCTTGTCTGAAGATATATGTACTTGAACTTGCATTCAAAGTTTTCATCTGTTTGACATAAGGTGGAGGCGATTTTGTAAATACCAAATTAAGTTCATCTGTTTTCTGCTTCGCAATAAAAAGTAATTTGTTAAGATTTGGACATCTTGAGAATGCAGATGTTGAAGAACTTCAATTTATTTGTAGCTTTGTTATTTAGTTTTTAGATTTGAGTCAGTTATTCGTGTTGTAAATATAGAATTTATTTGTACACAGTTATTTAGGTGAAGGTTTAGTTCATGGAAACGGTCATAAGATATGGTACTTTGTGTTTTGATAACTACCCCATCTGCGGAAAAGTTTGTTTTTATTATCTAAAGGAATGAGGTATTATCCGTAAGCCGCTTAGTTTTAAGTTTTGTTCATGTAAAATGTAGAAATATGAATTCACTACAAATTCAGATCTTATTTATTATAATTGCCTGAATTTACAGAATACTTGAATTGGAAAGAAAACATTGTTCTCTTATCTTTGAGTTAGATTTCAAATAAACTTATAGAACGAAATTCAATGTGAGTAATATTGATGATTTATTTATTTAAAGGAAGTTCATTTTAACGAAGATGAAGCAACATAAACACCTCAAAAAAGTCTAGGGAACACTTCTGAATATCGATATATCGTATCCAGAACAATCAATATGGATGATTTTTTAAAGAAATGAACACCTGCATCAATTTCTCACCAAATTATGTAGAGTGCCGCAACAGATTTCAGTTTTTTTTATAAAAAACTAAAAATGCAGCAGATGCGACGCTGCTTTAGAATCATTTCATGTATTCAGTCTTTGAAATCAGTTAGTTGGCACTTTGTTTCTGCTGTAAGAACAAATAAAAGATTCAAGTTTTGTGATTCGACCATGGAAAGACGACATTTGACTAGAGAAGAGATGTTACGAGCCGTTGGCATGCTTCAAGCTTGGAGCTCACAACGGGAAGCACCCAGGGTTCTGGGAAGTAGCTCAAGTGTCATACACCGTTTATGGTCGCGTTTCAATGAAACAGGTAGCGTAGAAGAACGCCATACAGGTCGTTCTAGGATTACTACAGTAGCCCAAGACCGATTTTTGGTTTTACAAGCCAGAAGAGATCGTACTACCACAGCATCTCAATTAGCTCAAGAGGTATCACGAGTTCATAATATACAAATTTCCGACCAAACTTTGAGAAACCGACTGAACGAAGGTCAACTCCACTCCAGACGTCCTTTAAGAGTTCCACAACTGACCCATGGAAATCTCGCTGCTCGTTTAGCTTGGTGCCAAGAACACGTAAACTGGAATCAAGAGAGGTGGGACACAGTTCTCTTCAGTGATGAATCTAGATTTAGTTATTATCCCGATTCGGGAAGAATTCCCGTCTCCAGCATGCTCGAGAAGTTGTTAGACAGGGAGGCGGATCAGTGATGTTTTGGGGAGGTATATGCCTTGGTGGAAGAACTGACTTCGTTTTCATACGGAACAACCTCACGGGAAATTCTTACGAAAATGAGATAGTTTTACTTGTAGTGGTACCGTATCTCCAAACAATGGGTCAAAATCCACTCTTCCAACAAGATAATGCCCCTCCTCATCGTGCAAGAGTTGTCTTGAACGTTCTGGAAGAGAATGATATGGATCTTCTACCGTGGCCATCCTGCTCCCCAGAGCTGAATCCCATCGAGCATGTGTGGGACACCCTAAAAATGAAATCTCCTGTGTCAAAACGTCTTTCATCATGAACAGGAGCTTCGATTAGCAGTTCAGGGGGCTTGGAATGACTTAGGCCAAAATGTAATAGACAATTTAATATTGAGCATGCCGCGACGATGCCAAAGTGTCATTAATAACAGAGTTGGACCTTCTGGGTACTGAAAAATATAAGTGCTTCCATATCGTTTCGAAAGATATAGGTAAGTGTTCCCTAGACTTTTTTGAGGTGTTTATATATTATATTCTCCACAATTTTAGTTTTACAAACACAACCGGTTTCGACTGTCAGGTAAACTACAAGAAATGAACTTACTTATATAGATACTAACATAATTTCATATTAAATAGTGGAGATGTATTAATTTCTAGCTGGCTATTAAGGGTAATTTCTCTTGTTTTCTTGAGTTTCAAAACATTCAAACAAATTCATTTTCTTGCCGTTGTCTCAATTATGAAAAATTTTGATTTTATCTAATGTTATGGCTTTGTGGTTTTACACACACAACCAAATTTATATAGAATCACTCGGTATTTCACATTATTAATTGTTTTGAACTATGGATCTTCGACTACTTTTGAAGAATGAAGCTTTTTGTTGTAAAAAACTGGATAGTATGTTAAGAAATGTTTAATTATCATCACATGTTTGGAATATTGTACTCAGTTATCACTGAGATTTGAAACTGTGAATTTCAAAATTTAAAAAAGCTTTTAATCGTAATTGAAAATGCCTTAAGTAGGATTGTACGCCCACAATTGGGGTATCATAGGGGGTGATTTCAAAAACCTAGGCCCTATATGTAGAGCTACAATCTTTGCAAAATAGGCCTAGAAGAAGTCGTGGGAAGATCACTTCTGAAGAACAAGACCGCTGTTTGTGCCAAATTGCAAGAAGAGACCCTAGTGCGTCGCACCCCATACTTCAAAGACAATTTCTGGAAGCAACAGGCATCAGTGTATCAGTGGAAACAAGTCGTCAAAGACTTAGTTCAAGAGGTTTATACAGCAGAAAGCCCTTAAGAATTTCATAGCTAACCAGAAAACAAAAGATTAACAGACTTAATTGGTGTATCGAGCACCAAAATTGGAATATTGAGAATTGGCGAAATGTTCTTTTTTTGGATTAGACCAGAATTGGTGTTCGGTCAGATGACCGCCGGATACAAAGAGTACTAGTTTTTTGTGTACTTCTATTCATTTGAATTTGGGAGGCTTTTACTTGGTAAAATTCCATTATCAATAATAAAAAGCAGGTACTGTGTTTTAAGGAATTTTACTTAATAATTGCGATTCGTAACGCGTTTCACTACACCGTAGCTTCTTCAGACGAACGAATATACAGAAAAAATATAAATGAGAATATAACTATGAATGATCTTGAGTAATTAAAAGTTTATTGGGTTGCTTCTTCTTAAGTGGTTATTTATGACAGGTATATCCAATAAAATTAAGGAATAGATTGCTCCCGAAGAGATTCAATAGAGGTGAAGGGCTTAAATCGACTTGTTCATTGATGAGTCTACCTGAGTGTTTGTATTTATTGATTTCTAAAGTTTCCCAAAGATCTACCTTCCAATATTTATTATCTGTATGCAAAATTTCAAACTGTGGGTCGAAAGAATGATTATTTTCTAAGAGATGATTCGCGTAATTTGAATCTGATTTTTATTTGAAAACTGCGTTTATGTTCCGATATTCTAATATTAAAATTTCTATGTATTCTACCAATGTAGAAATTATCACAGTCAATGCAAATCAATCTATAAACACCTGATTTATTGTTTTTACCTGGTTTGGTTTTATTATTTTTTATATATTTGCCTAAATTATTATTAGTTTGCAAAGCTATGTTGAAATTATTGCTACTTAAGAATGATTTCATTTTCTCACTTGTAATGCCAACGTAGGTTAAGGTGTTGAATTTTGTTTCAATTTATCGACAGGGTAAACTTCATTCAATGCGATTCTACTTTGTTTTTATTTAAAATATTATTTATTAGTTTGGCATTGTAACCATTATTTTGGCTATTTGTTTAATAAAATTTAGTTCTTTGTTGAAATTTTCTGATAATAACGGGATGTTAATCAATCTATGAATAAAACTATTGAATGCTGACATTTTATGTTGATATGGATGACACGACGAGTTATGTATTATAATATCTTTATGTGACGGCTTCTGGTAAATTGCGAAACATGTTTTCCATTTTCATTCAATTGTTACGTCTAAGAAATTTATCGAATTATTGCTTTCTATTTCGGTTGTGAATGCAATTTTTGGATGTAATGAATTTATATGATTTTCGAAAATTTTCAACTGTCTATCTGTTCCTGTGAAGCAAATAATGATATCGTCTATAGCGATACCAGTATAAACCATATTTACTGAGTGGATGATTATGAATTAATTTCAAGTTATTCATGAATATTTTTGCTAACAAAGGACTTAACGATTGCCCATAATCAAGCAATAGTATAATATTTGTTATTGAAATGGAAATAATTTTGATCTAAACAAATTTTTAATAATGAAAGAATATCTGATAACAATTTTGAATGTAAAATGGAAAACATGATTTCGCAATTTACAAATATAAGCCGTCACATACAGAAATATTATAATACATAACTCGTCATAAATATTGTTTATACTGGTATCGCTATGTCATCCATATCAAAATCATATAAATTCATTACATCCAAAAATTGATAAAATATCAGCATTCAATAGTTTTATTCATACAGATATTATAATACATAACTCGATTAATATCATCCATTCAATAGTTATCACCATCAAAAAATTTCAACAAAGAACTAAATTTGATTAAGCAAATAGCCAAAATAATGGTTACAATCCCAAACTAATAAATAATATTTTAAATAAAAACAAAGTAGAATCGCATTGAATGAAGTTTACCCTGTCGATAAATTGAAACAAAAATTCAACACCTTAACCTACGTTGGCATTACAAGTGAGAAAATGAAATCATTCTTAAGTAGCAATAATTTCAACATAGCTTTCCAAACTAATAATAATTTAGGCAAACAAATAAAAATAATAAAACCAAACCAGGTAAAAACAATAAATCAGGTGTTTATAGATTGAATTGCAATGACTGTGATAATTTCTACATTGGTAGAACACATAGAAATTTTAATATTAGAATATCGGAACATAAACGCAGTTTTTCAAATAAAAATCAGATTCAAATTACGCGAATCATCTCTTAGAAAATAATCATTCTTTCGACCCACAGTTTCAAATTTTGCATACAGATAATAAATATTGGAAGGTAGATGTTTGGGAAACTTTAGAAATCAATAAATACAAACACTCAGGTAGACTCATCAATGAACAAGTCGATTTAAGGTCTTCACCTTTATTGAATCTCTTCGGGGAGCAATCTATTCCTTAATTTTATTGGATATACCTGTCATAAATAAGCACTTAAGAAGAAGCAACCCAATAAACTTTTAATTACTCAAGATCATTCATAGTTATATTCTCATTTATATTTTTTCTGTATATTCGTTCGTCTGAAGAAGCTACGGTGTAGTGAAACGCGTTACGAATCGCAATTATTAAGTAAAATTCCTTAAAACACAATACCTGCTTTTTATTACTTCTATTCATAATTAATTTTGGACTGAAGGCGATTTAACTAATTGATAAATCTAGGGCAGGCTTTATCACTAGCAAAGTGGCAAGTATCCACTACATTGTTGAATTTAGTGATATGCAAAAAACGATTTATGCAAACTATGCTCACCTCCATACGAATGGAGGAACAATTTTTTTCTCTATGACCAAATGATAAACAGGTTCTATATTTCAAAATTCTGAAGTGATCATTAAAGTAACACTTTTTCCATTCTATGTATAAAAAGCCTTTCGAAAAAGTAAATTTTCTGAGTGAAGGTGTCACTTCTAAGACTAAATTGAGACTGTTACAAAATTTTAGTTTGGTCACAATTTTCATATCATCGACAGTAAAATTATTCGAGAATTTATTCAATAAAAAAATTCGCTGAACAAGCTGATTATCGTTTTGCTCATCCAATTCGACATTTCTAACAATTATGCGTGGATTGAATCTTCTTGTAGGCTCGACTGAATATTTAGAGCCCAAAATATTATTAACACAATCTGATAATTTATTCACTGATTCATCACCATCACAATCGATTATTAAACCACCTTTTATTTTGCAAAATCCATTAATTCTTACGAATGATGTATAACCCAAATTTTCCTAAAATTTGAAATTGATCGATACACCAGTTCCCCAGATACTTTTGATGGACTAACGGGACGCCCTGTATAAGTATAAAAGTCAGAAGCTATACGATATACAGCATGCTTCAACGAAAACTAAACGGAGGCTGTATCTACCAAGATATTCATCATAGATCCATGCTGATCAATGGCAGTCATCATCATTCTCATCTCGAATTTCAACCCTTAGAGCAGGGGTGACCACCCTTGAAAATTTGGAAGAGGGTAGATGAGTCGAGTGATACCTCGAAAGAAACGTATTATCTTTGTTTGCATCCCTGTGAACGAATTTTCATTTTTGATTGAAAACTGTAGAAGAAACAGAGTGAGCTACTGAAAAATAGAGGAGACTATCTATCGCCCTGAGGTATTCAAGCATTAGTGCAAAAAAATTCATTCCAGATCAAAGGCTGTCATCTTTGATCTAAATGAATCTATTCCAGTTTTTCGCACTAATACTCCAATAGTCTTGGGGCGATAGTCTCTATTTTTCCGTGGCTCAGTCTGTATCTTCTACAGTTTACAAATGATCAAAATGAATCAAAAATGAAAATTCTTTCACGGGAATGCAGATAAAGATAATACCTTTCTTTCGAGTTATCACTAGACCCATCTACCCTCTTCCAAATTTTCAAGGGTTGTCACCCCTGCTCCAGGGGTTGAAATTCGAGATGAGGATGGTACTTGACAATGATCAGCATGGATCTGTTCCATTTTACTTCACTGAAACTTGAATAGTCTCAGGGAAATAGTCTTCCCTATCTTTCAGTTGCTCACCCTGTATCTTTCACTGTTTTCAATTAAAAATAGAAATTCGATCAGGGTAATGTAGACAAAGATACCACCTTTCTTTTGAGTCATCACTCGACTCATCTTCCTTATTCAAAATGTTCAAGGATTGCAACCCTCGCTTAGGGAATTGATATTTCAGGCAAGTATTGTACCCCAAAAGATGTCCTCCTTGAAACAAAAATTGACCTGTTTTTGCGTTTCGATCAGAAATGAATATCTTGGTAGATATAACCTCTGTTCAGTTTTCGTTGAAGCACCCTGAATAAAATTGAAATGAAGTAACACTGTTTCTTCGAATGCCATTTTATGATACATGTTTAATGGGTATCTTTGAAAGAAATTTCTTTTGTTCAATAAAAAATTGAAGGAAATTGTTTTTCAAAAGGTTTACTTGAATATGGATTAGTTACTCACCCAGTATTTTTTCATTGCAACCTTCCAACTTATATTTACATGGAAAAGTCACCCTCGCATGGATTCTTTCTAGAGCATACGCTCTTGATACTCCCTTGGGACATCTACATGTAGGACATCTTCTTATTTTATCGAAACATGTAACACAGAACGTATGTCCCATCGTGCATTGGTGGATAGGTGGGAACATATATTCCATGCATACGGGACATTCGAATTCTTCGGTTACTCCTTTTTGACTATCCGTCATTTTTATAGACTGAAAAGAGGGAAAAATTGAATAACGCACTTTCCTTTCCATTAATTATACACATACTCATAAATGAATAAGTGCAAAAGAATTCATGAGGTGATTACTCGAGCCATTTTATGACGAAATCTTCAGATTTTTTTCAGTTTTTTTCTTATTATTGTTGCAGTTTTTCAGATACTCAGTTCAGATTCGACAATTCGGTGTTTTTTTTAACATCAACATAATCAGATAACAGAAACATTTTTGAAAATCTACAGGGTGATACTTTTTCGGAGGTCACGTATTTTTCTACCAATACAACTTTTTTTTAGTATGCCCAGGGCAATTTAAAAGGATTTCTTATAAATTTGACGTTAATTTTTAATATTTTTCATGTCTCTCTCTTCATGGCACATCCTCTAGCAATAAAGGTAACTCCTCATCAAGAAATTGTCGATAAGCGGACCGTTTAGTCTCTAAGGCAAGAAAAATGATCTAATCAAATAATTTCCAACTATTCCGATTCAGACGTTTAGTGAGAATCGTTCTTGATGATGAGATTCTTCAATCAAATGGGCGTTTTCTTTAGACCAATAATTATTATTGTGAAAATTTGTGATAGCAGTTCTAGAAAAGTAAGCTTCGTCTGTGAACATTATTTCACTATCAAACTCAGCATTTTCAATAATTTTATTCAAGAACCATCGGCAGAAATTCAGTCTTGAAGGAAAATCTCTAGGAAGTAGAGTTTGGATGCGTTGAATATGAAACGGATACAATAAAAAGTCGTGGAGAATCCTCCAAACTAAAACATGTGAAATATTTAACTGATTTCCAATTTTTCTTGTACTCACATTAGGATTCAAATCAATACAATTTAAAACTGCTTCCTCAATATCTGGAGTTCTCATAGTTTGAATTGCACCTTTTAAATGATTATTTGCAATAAAAGTCCAGTTTCCCTCAACCTTCTGTGGATATTTGAGAATGTTCGCCTATTTGGTGTTACAGCGCACCTGATATAATCGCCTATCTTCTGTTATGTTTCAGCCAGACCGTATATGTAATGGAAATCAGCCAATTCGGAGTTAGTAAAATTATCAATTTTTTCTTACAGTCATAAAACTAATCGTTAATTTAATAAACAAAAAAATTAAAGCCTACTAGTCATTTCTTCAATTAGAACTGCTTTCAATTCAGCGAATGCATACAATCGTTTAATAATTTTTAGCTCGACAACGGTCGAGATACGAAAAAATTACAAGTGTCAAAAAAGTTTCTAAATCGAACAAAGATGACGAAAATTATTTGCACGCTGATCAGTGGCATACTGCAAAAAAGTTTGAAAGTGCAAAATAAGACATGGCTCCGGAAAAGAAAACTACCTTATAGATTCTAGTTAAAATTTAGGACGTGTAATGATGTAGGCCGTAGAAAATAGCTTGCATTCCAAATTTGGGCTGGATATCTCAAAAGATGCAGGAGTTTTGACGAAAAAACCAATTTTTTCCGGAAATTTCAACACCCTGTAGCTGCGTAACGGAGCTTTTGCGGTCCTATGTTTATATGACTTTTTTTCTTAAAATTGCAAGTAGATTTACCCCATTAAGTTATGACATACTATTATGTAACACCCTGTATAGATACTAACCTGATTAAAAATTCAGAAGTGGAGGGGTATTAATGTAAAGCTGACTATTAAAATTAATTTCACTTGGGTTGTTACAAAGCTTATTGATTTCTACACTGCTCCTCTCCAATAACTTGAGAAACTATTTTTCTAAATTTTAAATAACCACCTCTTCCTCGAGTGATCTAAACTTAAGCAAATGAGTATTCAATGGTGAACAAAGAACAGACAAGTTCAAAAAATCAGGATTTTACAAAATTATTTACAATGAGGGTACGGTTGCTTATTTTGGGCAGACTGGTAGGAATTTCGAAAACAGATTTAAAGAACACTCATCCCCTGATGATAATTCTCCAATATGTGAATATATAAAAACCACAAAGCATTCAATATCATTAGATGATATCAAAGATCTTCATAATTGCGACAAAGGGCCAGAAAGTGAATCTATTGCAATGTTTGGAAATCAATAAGCTCTGTAAAAATCCAAGAGAAATCACTCTTAATAGTCAACTAGACATTAATACCTCTCCACTACTGAATTTGTAATTGGGCTTGCACCTATATAGGTGAAAAATCAAAGCCTACTAGTAATTATTTCGATTAGAACTGCTTTCAATTCGGCGAATGCATACAATCGTTTAATAATGTTTTGCTCGACAACGGTCGGAGATACGAAAAAATTTCAAGTGTCAAAAAAGTTTCTAAATCGAACAAAGATGACGAAAATTGATTGTACGTTGATCAGTGGCGTACTGCAAAAAAGTTTGAAAGTGCAAAAGAAGACATGGCTCCGGAAAAGAAAATTACCTTGTAGATTCTAGTTCAAATTTAGGACGTGTAATGATGGAGGCTGTAGAAAATAGCTTGCATTCTAAATAAAGGCTGAATATCTCAAAACCTGCAGGAGTTTTGAAGAAAAAAACAATTTTTACCGGAAATTTCAACACCCTGTAGATCCGTAACGAAGTTTTTGCGAACCTTTGTTTATATGAACTTCTTTTCTTAAAATTACACGTAGATTTACCCACTCAAGTTGTGGCATACTATTATGTAACACCCTGTATAGATACTAACCTGATTAAAAATTTAGAAGTGGAGAAGTATTAATGTAAAGCTGACTATTAAAATTGATTTCACTTGGGTTGTTACAAAGCTTATTGATTTCTACACTGCTCCTCTCCAATAACTTGAGAAACTATTTTTCTAAATTTTAAATAACCACCTCTTCCTCGAGTGATCTAAACTTAAGCAAATGAGTATTCAATGGTGAACAAAAAACAGACAAGTACAAAAAATCAGGATTGTACAAAATTATTTACAATGAGTGTACGGTAGCTTATTTTGGGCAGACTGGTAGGAATTTCGAAAACAGATTTAAAGAACGCTCATCCCCTGATGATAATTCTCCAATATGTGAATATATAAAAACCACAAAGCATTCAATATCATTAGATGATATCAAAGATCTTCATAATTGCGACAAAGGGCCAGAAAGTGAATCTATTGGAATGTTTGGAAATTAATAAACTCTGTAAAAATCCAAGAGAAATCACTCTTAATAGTCAACTAGACATTAAAACCTCTCCACTACTAAATTTGTAATTGGGCTTGTACCTATATAGGTGAAAAATCAAAGCCTACTAGTAATTTTTCAATTAGAACTGCTTTCAATTCGGCGAATGCATACAATCGTTTAATAATGTTTTGCTCGACAACGGTCGGAGATACGAAAAAATTACAAGTGTCAGAAAAGTTTCTAAATCGAACAAAGATGACGAAAATTGATTGTACGCTGATCAGTGGCGTACTGCAAAAAAGTTTGAAAGTGCAAAAAAAGACATGGCTCCGGAAAAGAAAACTACCTTGTAGATTCTAGTTAAAATTTAGGACGTGTAATGATGTAGGCTGTAGAAAATAGCTTGCATTCCAAATTTGGGCTGGATATCTCAAAAACTGCAGGAGTTTTGAAGAAAAAACAATTTTTTCCGGAAAACACCCTGTAGCTCCGTAAGAAAGTTTTTGCGAACCTATGTTTATATGAACTTTTTTTCTTAAAATTACACGTACATTTACCCCCTCGAGCTGTGACCTACTATTATATAGCACCCTGTAGAATCATTCAAGATACTCCTGGATTCTTCAATCTGATACGAAGATCTATGTGTCGACGTCTAGAATCCTGTGTAATGGCTGAAAGAGGCCATTTTCAGCACGTTTTTCTCAAACACATAAAATTGATAAGTTTTTTACACAAAAACTTTGGCAGATTCGGAAAAAACAAGAAATAAAAAAGAGTAAAAATTATTTGTAAATTCATAAAAAAAAAAATTAAATTGCCTTGGGTGTAATGCAAAGAAGTTGTAGGGGTGGAATGGATACGTTACCTCTGAAATAGTACCACCCTGTATATTTATATGATTGCTTCTGTGATTTTAAAAATGTTGGAAAGTAACCTATGTGCGGAATTCGAAATGACTATCTGAATAACTGTAGTAATCTCAAGAACAACACTGAAAAATCTGAAATGTGGGAACTTTTCGTCATAAGATGGCTTGAGGAATCACCTTGCGAAATCTTTCGCACTTATTCATTTACATCATGTTTATTCATTTACATAATTTAGTTCAATAATATGAAATTCTTATCCCGATCTCTGGTTCATTAAAATTCTAGGATAATCAGTTGGAACAAAAACTAGAATGCGTAACTAGGAGAACTTTTGTTGTAAACAAACCTCAACAAACTCAAAGAATTGGTACTGATCTGATATTCTCGTCATAGTTGATTTAGAAATCTCCACTTCTTTATTAATTAGTTTTTGATTGTAAATCGGTTAATACTATTGCTCGATTTATTCAATTTGATTGAGAAGGTAGTTACTTGATGAAAATCGATATCCATATTTTCAATGAAATAAAACTATGGTATTTAGATTTTCATTATATTAACAAAACTATGACCGGTTTCACCACACTGTGGCTTCATCAGATTGATACTAACTAATGAACAGAGTTATTCCTTTTATAAAATTCTTATTTCCTACTTAATATTACATTAGGTACAAGTACAAAGGGTATGGTGGAAAACCCATCGGAGTTGCTTACTTTATGAATTAAAAAGATTGAGTAATGGGGAAGAATTAACTATTAAGTAACCTACCTGAATTCTTTTCTTTGTTAATCTCCAAAATTTCCCGTCGATTGAGTTTTTGTCTACTATTTTCATTGTGTAAAATTTTTGAAATTATCATTAAACTTATGGTTTTCTTTGAGTAAGTGATTAGAATAATGGGAATCTGATTTATGATAATTGAAACTACGTTTGTGCTCGGATGATCCAGTTTTGAAATTCCTGAAAGTTATACCAATATAAATTTCATTACAATCCCTGCAAGTTTATGAACACCGGATTTATTACCTTTATCAATTTAAGATTTGCAGATTTTGATATGTGGGCCTGAAGAATCGTCAGTTCGGAATGCTATATTGAGATTATAATGCGAGAGGAATGATTTTAATTTCATACTAGGATAAACAATATAAGTAAAGCTGTTGTATTTTGTGTTAGAACTTTTCTTACTTGGAAACTCTGCCTGGTTTGCTTTTTGGAATTTTTTGCTTGAAATCATGTTCTATAATAATATATATAATAACAATAATTTATTGTTTATAGCTGCTGCTAACAAATTACACATTCAGTACTGATGTGAAACATCTACGCTCATCAATACTAACATAAACACAACAATATATAAAATATATAACACACAAATCATATGAACAAACTATGCCCGAATAGGAATTTTTCTTTGAAAAATTTAATACAGTTCTTTCTAAATATTTTAGCGGTTTTACATCTTTTAACAGAATCTGGCAACTTATTATATTCAATGAATCCATTATGAAAGAGGCTTTTTTGACTGAAATTTGTAGTTACTTGATCAATATATAGATTATTTCTTGAACGTGTCCGATAATCATGAACCTCATGAACAAAAGTTATTTGTTCATATAGGTGTTACGGGTACAGCCCATTCACAATCTTGAAGACAACAGTCATGGTGTTAACATACACAATCTGCTACACACTAAGAAGTCCCGTGGTTTCGAGAATACAACTAGTTCTAGTATACCAGTCACATTTCAAAATAGAACGTAACATCTGGTTCTGTTTGGTTTGTAAATTATTCAGTTTTATTCAACAAAAACTGTATGCTAGAACAATAATTGAAATGAGGCAAAATTATAGTCTTATAGATTAATTATTTCGACCATGCAGATAGGCATTTTCCAATTCTATTGACAAGATAAGTTTTCTTCGATATTTTAGATGCTACATATGTAGCATGACTAGAAAAGTTTAAATTTTTATCTATAACTACTCCCAAATATTTACATTCTTTAATTTACTCTCTTCGTTCTCATTTAATATAGATGCCTGTGTGGTTATCTGTGTCAATTGAACTATACCTATTTTTGATAAGCATAAATTTCGTTTTCTTAATATTAACAGTTATGCTGTTACAATCCAACCACTCACCAATCACTGAAAGTTCCCTATTCAAAACATCAACGACTCTCTGTCAATCAACTCCACCACAGAAGAACAACTGCTATTTGTTTAATTATATTTAGCTCTTTTATGAAATTATTTCGTGACATTGGAGTATTAATGAGTCTATGTACCATACTATTGTAAGACGCTAATTTATGTGGATGAGTATGTGTAGATGAGCTGTGAATAGTAATATCTGTATGCTATGGCTTATGAAAAATAGAAAAATCATGTTTGCCGTTAATTTTAGTAATAGTTAAATCCAGAAAGTTAATGGAGTTTTCTGTTTCTATCTCCAACGTGAATTTAATATCATCGTGAATTTTGTTAATGAATGTTTTGAATGACTCTAATTGTCTGTTAGTGCCAGTGAAACAACAAATGATATCGTCGACATATCTAAACCAATAAATAAAGCGTTTGATGTTCTTGGATAGTTTTTCCAATATTATCCATGAAAATTTCAGCGAGCAGAGGGCTCAGATGATTACCCATGATTAAACATTTTTTACTATTATATAATACTCCATTGAAGTTAAAATAATCGTGTTCTAAGCAAATTTTTAAAAGGTGTAGGATTTCTGATAGAATTATCGGATTGACTTTATTAATTTGAAGGGCGTTCTTGATGCGTTTCACTGTATCACTAGGTGGAACACATATGTTCGGTGGTAGTATCGTGTGCTGAATTTTATTTATTAGGACTGAAGAGTTTTTTATTGAGAATTCAGGTTCAAAATTAGCGTACTGTCGAATGATGTCTATGAGAAAGCGTGAAAGTTTTGCAGATGGAGCTTGAAAATATGAAACTACTGGTCTAATGGGATACCCTGTTTTATGGAATTTGACGAGGGAGTAAAGTTTTGGTGATTGCGGGTTGTTAATGAAAAGTTTATATTTTTGGTTGGTAGGTATATAATAGACTTGGTATACTCTGAAGCGTTTTTTACTATGGATTGAAATTTATTAGTTGGATCTTTATCAATTTCTTCATAACAACCTGATTCAATGAAATTTTGGGTTTTCAATAAATAATCTGCTTTATTTAAGACTATGACTGTATGACCTTCATCTGTTTTAGTGAATATGATATCTTCAGATGCGGTTTCAAATTTAATGGACTTTAAAGTCGTATTTTCGAATTTCTCAGGTTGAAATCTATTGAACTCTTTTTGAAGTAGCAACGCTGAAGTGTGTTTTAGGTGTTGGGCTTGCGATGAAAAATTTAGAGCTATTTCGGTTCCAATTTCTAGCAGATCGAAATGCAGACGAGCGTTATTTGACTCTAAATTGTGTTTAAATCATTTTTCTAAAAGTGAAACTTCATTTACGGAAAAATTAGCATCTGAAAGAGTACTGAACCTATCATATAAAAAATAAAAATTTTAAAAATCAATCCAGGAAATATTTCCAAGTATAAAAAGTTCTAACAACACAAAATACAACAGCTTAACTTATATTGGTAATCCTAGTCTGAAATTAAAATCATTCCTCACGCATTACAATTTCAATATAACATTCTAAACTGATAATTCTTTAGGCCGACATATCGAAAACGGCAAATCTAAAATTGATAAAGGTAATAAATCCGGTGTTTATAAACTGTCTTGCGAGGAACGTAATAAAATTTATATTGGTACAACTTTCAGAAATTTCAAAGTTAGATTATCCGAGCACAAACGTAGTTTTAATTATCATAAATCAGATTCCCATTATTCTAATCACTTACTCGAAGAAAACAATAACTTTAATGATAATTTCAAAATTTTACACAATGAAAATAATAGACAAAAACTCAATCAATGGGAAATTTTAGAGATTAACAAGGAGAAGAATTCAGGTAGGTACTTAATAATCAATTAGATTCTTAACTCAATCTTTTCAATTCATAAAGTAAGCAACTCCGATGTATTTTCCACCATACCCTTTGTACTTGTACCTAATGTAATGTTAAGTAGGAAATAAGAATAATATATAAGGAATAACTCTGTTTGTATCTATCTGATGAAGCCACAATGTTTTTGTTAATATATTTAAAATCTAAATACCATAGTTTTATTACATTGAAAATATGTATTTATTTCTGGAAAATTCATTTTAATGTTAATAAATTGAATCAATTTTGTTTGATTGCCGCAATGTGTATTCATTAGTGAGTTGTGAGAAAGACGGTGTTATCTATACCTATTTCGAATGTTGAGTACTTGGGAGTGATTTAATTCTATTTGACTCAGAACTGTCCTAGAGATTTAATATCATTACTTTATTGCGATTTTCTTAACGATATTGTCTATTATGGACAGGGAAATTGTAAAGGCTCTCTGAATCCTTGAATTATGTGTTATTCGGTTTAAAAATTCAAGAAGACTCTTGAGTCTCTAACATCTCAATGTTTCTTTTCATATAAGATGTAGCTGAGGTTATTTTTCAGTTTACTTTTAGGATATTTATAGAAATGTTAAAAAAATAATTTTCTGTTTATATGATATGGAAAGTCTCCCTATCTTTATTTTTAAATGTTTCGTTTTTAATATTAGGTTTGAAGTATGAATTAATGTGATATTGTGAACTCAAATTTTTTGTCACTATTTCTACTCAATAGTTGTTGAATGGTTACGATTCGTAACAATTAAAAACAGGAATGATTTCATTTATTTCGGTTTTTTCTTCTGAGGCAACAATCGGTTCAGATAGAAATAGGCTCATTCTCGAAATTCAATAGAAATTGGCTAAACTTTCGAATTTCTTCGAAACCGTTGAAAATAGGTATAGAGAAATAGGTATTATTCTAGTTCCAACTTCAAAGATTGTTTTCGAACGCCGTGTGTAACAAAGATCAACAGAATGTGTCATATTTTCAAGCATTAACAATTACTATTATTTTTGATAATTTGTATGAAATTCTCGCTTAACACTTGCTGAAACAATGAACAAATGATTGGTTTATCACTTGGTTGGGCTAACTACTCGAAACATATGTGGAGTATTTTTAATAAAAATTTATGAAACCTTTGCCAAGTGATAAACCAATCATTTATTATTACTATCACAATAGTTGTACATCTGAAATCGATACTACGGCACAAAATTTTCATTTTAAAAGTCCTCAAATTTCAGAAAATGTCAACTATTTGGAAAACTTCTCAAATTATATATAGAGAATTTCGAAGAAAGTCACCGTTATTTTCCCGCACGATGTCAAAAATGAAAAAAATAAGGGGTGTCCCTTTTAAAAAATCATAACTTTGGTATGTAACTTTATTATGGAACATCCTCAAATATTTTTGGTTTGTAGTCACTACAGCACAACATATTACTACAAATAAGTTCAATTTATTTAGATGCGAAATGAAAAATTATTCTTCTATTATTTTTGTGTTTAAGATCATAATTGCAAATCATCAAAATTGAGAATCTGTCCGATAGAAAGAATTCACTGGCAGGAATGAGTCAGCAATAAAAATTACTACTAAGTTTATGCGTTTTTTTTCTACTTTTTTTTCTTTTGCTATTGAAAGTAGACAATTTCATAAAGGAAACTTCACTATTCATTAAATTATTGGCCCGCTAATAATATGCGTACGCACTACGTCATTCGACATTGCTGATTATAAGTAGAAGAAGAATAAATGCTTCCTTAATGGTGGAATCCCTTATCAATCGTTTTGTTTAACGGATCGCATATTTTTTAATACAATCGACCAAGGGTTGAAGTAACTCTTGTTCAATAGTTTTGGCTTACATCTTTTGAATATATTTGATTGGAGTGAAGATATAAATCAGAATAAAAATTGTTATGATGAATTACATTTCCACGTTGGTACTTATTTTGGAAATTTAATCATTGAATATATTAAGGAAATTGAATATGAACCGTATTGAAATAATTTGTCAACTTTATTTTCAAAGAAACTAATCAAACTTTAAACTATGTTGGGTATACTCATATTCATCAAATATTCTATTAACGAATATTGATGGATATGTTTGGCATAAATTTGAAATTTGATATTTTAGAAATGAAAATTATATCAAATTGAAAAATTTTACCTTTGAATTTTATAGACACACAAAGACGTACACACAGAAACGTAAAGATACGTTAAAATATTAAGACGGACTTGTAGTAACTGAAGTCAATAACTGAAGAAGTATGTAACATATGTCGCATCTGTTCAGATCAGTGTATATACATTTTTTCATGAACACATTTCAATCCTTAACAATGATTTTTTGATCCAGTTTATTAGTTGGTCTACGCAAAGAATGGAAGTATAGAACACACAACCAAATTTATAAGGAATCACCCGATATTTTGAATATTTCCTACGGGATTTTGGAAATTTCGAAGGATTTTTAGAATTGATTCTTTTAGAGTTATTTCAATTGAAAAAAGAAATAAATTAAGGTTCATTTTAAGAAAGCAACAAATGAAAGAAAATAAGGGATTCTTTCCGCATGTAGTAAAAATTTGAAAATTGTTTTCTCACGGAGTAGGAGTTTTTCTCGACCTCAGTAGCTTGTATTACCTCCTCTTGCCCTGATACAAGCCTGAATCTGTCTAGGCATGCTTTGGATTAGGTTTTTCTCCTCCTCTGGGGTGATATCCTGCATCTCTTCCGTGGCTCCTTGATGAGCTGTTGTGGGGTTCTTAGATTATCCTGGCGATCTAATTTTCCTTTTCAGATTATCCCATAAATGTTCAATAAGATCTAGGTCTGTAGAGTAAGCTGGTCAGTCCAAAACAGCGATTCCCTCTGTTTCAAGATCATGTCGTGCGAGGTTGCTGGTATGCAGAGGGGCATTATCTTGCATAAAAGTGAAATTCTCACCATGGGTACCTCGCCAGAATCTCACTTTGGGCTGCAGCACGTAATTTCTAGCCGTTACAGTCAGAAAAAATGAATCTGTCAGACTACAGAAACAAATCCAAAGCCAAGGTCACTAAACACCTCAAAAAAGTCTGGGGAAATATCGTATCCAGAACGATCAATATGGATGATTTTTTGAAGAAATGAACACCTGCATCAATTTCTCACCAAATTATGTAGAGTGCCCCAACAGATTTCAGTTTTTTATAAAAAACTGAAAATGCAGCAGATGCGACGCTGCTTTATAATCATTTCATGTATTCAGTGTTTGAAATCAGTTAGTTGGCACTTTGTTTCCTTTGTAAGCACAAATAAAGATTCGAGTTTTGTGATTCGACCATAGAAAGACGACATTTGACTAGAGAAGGGATGTTACGAGCTGTTGGCATGCTCCAAGCTGGGAGCTCACAACGGGAAGTATTTAGGGTTCTGGGAAGTAGCCCAAGTGTCATAAACCGTTTATGGTCGCGTTTCAATGAAACAGGTAGCGTAGAAGAACGCCATACAGGTCGTTTCAGGATTACTACAGTCGCCCAAGACCGATATTTGGTTTTACAAGCCAGAAGAGATCGTACTACCACAGCTTCTCAATTAGCTCAAGAGCTATCACGAGTTCATAATGTACAAATTTCCGACCAAATTGTGAGAAATCGACTGCACGAAGGTTAACTCCACTCCAGATGTCCTTTAAGAGTTCCACAACTGTCCCATGGAAATCGCGCTGCTCGTTTAGCTTGGTGCCAAGAACACGTAAACTGGGATGAAGAGTGGTGGGCCACAGTTCTCTTCATTGATGAATCTAGATTCAGTTATTATCCCGATTCGGGAAGAATTCGAATATGGAAGGAACCTGGAAAGCAAAACCGTCTCCAGCATGCTCGAGAAGTTGTTAGACAGGGAGGCGGATCAGTGATGTTTTGGGGAGGTATACGCCTTGGTGGAAGAACTGACCTCGTTTTCATACAGAACAACCTCACGAGAAATTCTAACGCAATTGAGATAGTTTTACCTGCAGTGGTACCGTATCTCCAAACAATGTGTCAAAATCCACTCTTCCAACAAGATAATGCCTCTCCTCATCGTGCAAGAGTTGTCTTGAACGTTGTTGAAGAGAATGATATCGATCTTCTACCGTGGCTATCTTGCTCCTCAGATCTGAATCGCATCGATCATGTGTGGGACACCCTAAAACGAAATTTCCTGCGTCAAAACGTCTTCCATCATGAACAGGAGCTTCGATTAACAGTTCAGGGGGCTTGGAATGACTTAGGCCAAAATGTAATAGACAATTTAATGTTGAGCATGCCGCGACGATGCTAAAGTGTCATTAATAACAGAGGTGAACCTTCTGGGTACTGAAAAATATAAGTGCTTCCATATCGTTTCGGAAATATTATTTCAGGATTTTTTGTGTTTTACCAAATTTTGTCATTTTCAAATTACGATTTTTTTATAATAGGTGCTTTGGAGAATCAAAATTATTATGTTTTCTTGAGAATACATTATATACAATACATCCTAACAAAAACCGAAAGATTTCTATAAATTCGAATCATCAAATTCATATTTTATGGATATTGGTAAGTGTTCACTAGACTTTTTCGAGGTGTTTATTTTGACTTTTACTTTGTTAACGTGGAGTATCCTATAGGTTCTTATTCTCTTGAGAGTGACAAAATATGTAAAATAATGCTACGTATATGGTCATATCTTTCAATAGAAGTTATATTTTTTATGTGGCTCCAAGTGATTTGAATACTGTGGTTTAAATTTTATACCTATATATGTTCGGGTGGAAAGAGTCTCGATAGACAGACAGGCGAACAACGAGGTCATTCCAAAATTCTTGCTTCTCCGTAAGAAATAGTTTCCCTATAGAGTAACTATAAGTACTTGTTCTTCATCGAGAGAAAATCAGTTTCAAAATTTTTTTCGTGAAAGAATGTGAATGGAGAAAAGTAAAACTACCTTTATAAACATGGGAAGGTGTTTTCGATCAGATTGAATTGTGTTTTGAATCATAACAAGTGAGGCATTCTCGGATCCTCCCATCCAATGTTTACTTGGAACCTTTCCAGAAGTTTTCTCGATGTAAAATCTATAAACGAAAAGCTGTGGTTCTAGGAATCACCATTTCGGAGTAATAAATAATGATGAATTTATAGCGAATGTATTTAAGTATGGAACGTGTTACATCTATTATTATCTTGCTTTATTGAATACCAATACTTATTAAAATGCGATGTACTGGGTGATTCACCAGTGGCGCGGTGCTCTGTATCTCGTACACTCTTGAAGATTTCATATTTGTTCGAACGGTATTGTATCAAGAAAGTAAAAATCTACTTCAGCAATTTATTTTGAAGTAAACAGGGTGTCCCAATTTTCTATAAAAAAAAAATCTTGGGAGGTTTTTTTCAGATTGAAAGACTTTTTTGTCTTTGAGTAATAATTTATTTTGGTGAGTAGTTTCGTCACAATTTTTTTTCCGTAAAAATTCATGAAAATAGGCTCTCACATCATCGCATGCTCCTTCGGCCTGAGAGAATGAATAATTTTTTCCTTTCGTTTTCTTTTGTCCAAGGATAGGTTAGATTGATGATGAATTGAAATAGATGATCCTCATTTTATACAGGAGTGACTAGAAAAAGTTATTGAAATTTGTAATTTTAAAAATATCAGTGAAAAGATTTCTATAAATTCGAATCATCAAATTCATATTTTATGGATATTGGTAAGTGTTCACTAGACTTTTCGAGGTGTTTATTTTGACTTTTACTTTGTTAACGTGGAGTATCCTATAGGTTCTTATTCTCTTGAGAGTGACAAAATATGTAAAATAATGCTACGTATATGGTCATATCTTTCAATAGAAGTTATATTTTTATGTGGCTCCAAGTGATTTGAATACTGTGGTGTTTTCTTTTTGTCCAAGGATAGGTTAGATTGATGATGAATTGAAATAGATGATCCTCATTTTATACAGGAGTGACTAGAAAAAGTTATTGAAATTTGTAATTTTAAAAATATCATATCTTGAAATTTTCATCATATATTTTATCATTCATGTCAACGCATAAAATATTGTGCCATGTTTTTGCAGAAGTAACCGTCGCTTTATCTTCTACCATTTTCTAACTAAAAAAATAAACTTAAGAAGAGGTTATTATTAGTACATAGCATTGTACTTGATCAGAGAAATGGAGATATTTTAAGGTAGTCGTGTATGAAATACGTAATAGATTGGTTTTTGGTGAGATGATCTACAAGGTGTTTAACTATTTCAATAAGTGTTCGAAATATTGCCCGTTTCTTTGTAGACACAACTTAATCCTTCTGAGGAAAGACCGTTGAACTCTCGATAACATTTGCGGATGAACTGACTGAAAGGCGTCAACTATTCTCTGTCTCATATTGAACTGTCTTGAAGAAGGAATCTAGTAAACGATGCCCTTAATATAATCCCACATGAAAAAATCTAGACTTGTAAGATCCGGAGGCCAAGCTAGCCATCTAACAGGACCACCACGTCGTATCCATTTGTTTGGAAATACATGATTCAAATGCTCCCTAACCTGATGTGAGTAATGTGCCTGTGCTCCATCCTGTTGAAACCACAAATCTTATCTTATATGCTCTGGTACATCGGCAAGTAACATTGGTAGATGGTTTTGCAGAAAATCTAAACACATTTCACTACTGAGGTGCCTGTCGAATAGGTTCGCCCCAATTAGATATCAATCTACTATAGCGGCCCATACATTAAAGGATCAACGATGCTGGTGATCTATTGCTATGCTAAACATATTTGGATTTTCCGCTACTTTTTCACTTGCCCAATTGCAACAATTGATTCGATTCTCATGGTCTTGATTGTTCAGTTCCTGGTGCAGCATTACATGATATGCATGAAATTTATTCACTTTCAATATTCTTTGGCGGAAGTTTGACTTATATCTGTTAACTGAGAAATCTCTCTTTGGCTTTTATAAGAGTCCTCTGTCACTATCTACACAACTGATAACTGGTTGTCTTCAGCTGTAGCAGTTTTTGGTTTTTCATGTTTTTTTGTGAGTGAGTTTTTCAAAGCATCTTGCATCAGGATGCCTCTTATCAGGAAACCTTTTTGCATGAATTCTACCTGCCAACAAAGAATTTGTATCACACTCACACAGAATAAAAATCATATCAACCGTTTCTTCTTTGGAGAACTTCATGGCAGTCAATTGAGAAAATTGGGTTCAAACCTCACTTTAACAATGTTTAATAACGAAACACTGATAAGTTCATTATGTAAAATTCAGAATATGATATGTCCGGACACCTGACAGAAGGCACAAATAAAGAAAAATGTCTACACATACCTCGATTTACGTTTTAATCATCTTGATTTTATCATTTGTTAAAAGAATTATCTTGTTTAGGTTTCATTTGTTAATACTTGAATCATTACAGAAAAAACTTCTGTGCGAATAATGATGCACGTTGATGAGTTTTATATGGTTTGTAGAATTTTCATCAAAATTTTTACAAATAATCAAACATTTCGTAAATGATCGAAGAAAACGATTACTTCTGCAATATTTTATGCTATGACATAAATAATAAAATACAGGGTGTTGCATTTAAAAATCAAGATATAATATTTTCAAAAATACAATATTCAATAATTTTTTGAATCACTCCTGTATAAAATGAAGATAATCATTTTCAATTCATCAATAAAGCTATCCTTGGGCAATAAGAAAATGAAAGGAAAAAAGTATTCATCCTCTTTGGCCGAAGGAGCATGCGATGATGTGAGAGCCTATTTTCATGAATTCTTACGGAAAAAAAGATATTGTGACGAAACTACTCACCAAAACTTATCACTTAAATTCATTATAGCAGAGTTTAGGGCGCTCTTGAATCTTCAACAAAAAAGTAGTCTTCCAATCTGAAAAAACCTCCCAAGATTTTTTATAGAAAATTGGGACACCCTATTTACTTCAAAATAAATTGATGCAGTAGATTCTTACTTTCTAAATACAATACCGTTCGTACAAAAATGAAATCTTCAAGAGTGTACGAGCTACAGAGCACCGCGCTACTGGTGAATCACCCAGTATACGAGTGATGATCGAAAAATAAACGTTTTTTTATGTGGACGTTTTTTTAATTAATTTTATTTTTTTTCAGAAAATGGTACATTCAAATGAAGCAATGTAAAGGAACTAAAAAGAAACCAAGTTTTTTAAAGGCACTATGTGCCACATTCTGGCCAGAATATTTATATTTAGGAGTATTAATATTTTTAATGGAAATTGTATGCAGATTAACTTTGCCTATAGCATTAGGAAATCTTCTCAACTATTTTAAGGAAAATTCAACAACGACGAAAAGTGATGCCATAAAATATGCTGTTGCTATAATTGCAATAAATGGTATGACCACTTTCTTAATGAGTCATTATATGATAGGTGCTTTTCATTATGGTATGAAAGTTAGAGCCGCATGTTGTTCTTTAATTTATAGAAAAGTGAGTAATATTTTCTTTTATAATTTTGGTACTGTATATTTTGTTTTTACAATAATCTGAAAGGTTAAGATTTGCTATATACTACACTCTACCAAGAAATTAACGCCCAATTTCAATATTTTAAATATTTTTGCGCACATGTTCCTATCATGAGAAATACGAGGCGTGTTATTTAAGCAAGTACCGTTTTAAAATTAAAAACCTGCAGAGATTTCTCATCATTTCTATTTTCACATAAAAGCATGGATTTATATAAAAGAAGACAACTCAAAAGATGCACTACAGAGTACTAATTGAAATTTGACAATCTAATTATCAATGGTGAAGTATGACAGATCAAACAATTGCAGATGGCACTCAATGAGAAGAATGACCAAGAAAATAAAATTAAATGGAAGCAAAAAGCAAGAAGCTTGAGCATGAGATCACCCAGCCAAGGGACAGTTAAGGAAAGAGATGTAAAGGGGACGAAATTGTAATAACGGTTAAATTGGAGACGAACATGGCGACGAAAAAGGACAGTGTAATGAATACCACGAAAATAACAGGGAAAAGTAAAACGAAAAATGTTTAGACAAAAACATTAAAAGGGGGAAAATAGAAAAGAAAAACGAAACAAAATCGGTACCTGAAATGAAAGAACAATGCTAGAACCCGAAAAACTTAATGAAATAGGTGAGCAGCTAAAACCATATAAATAAGATGTGACTGCAATTCAAGAGATCCGATGGAAAGAACAAGGAACAATAGATAAGAGGAACTTAATGCTACAGTACTCTGGAAATAACAAACGTAGTAATAGGAAAAATTATGGATTTTGTACCAATTAGTAAACGAAAGCACAAGCGAAGAGGATAAATCCCATTTTTTACGAAATAGTTGAACAGGAAATAGAAAATATACAAAAACAAGCCTTTTTCATAATTAAGGGAGATTTTAATTGGAAAGGAAGATTACCTAGTGGGAATAACGGGTAGACATACCTTACACGAAGGAACAAATGATAAAGAGAGACAAAGGATATGAGAACTGGCTGCACGGAAGGGTATAATGATTAGCAGCACCTTGTTTAAGCACAAAAAAAACACAAAACGACGTGGGTATCACTTGATAATAGATACAATATACAAATTGATCATATACTTATTAACAAGGGAAATCAATAACAGATGTAAGAATATTTAGAGGAGCAAAAGCAGACTCTTCTTCTTTCTTAGTAGCAACTAGAATAAGACAAAAAATAAGGAAAACAGAAAATGAAACCTAAATGGTGTATAGAGAAATTAGGAAGACTGGATGTGAGATACATCATCATATCATCTCCCAGTCATCCATTGCTGAATGTAAGCCTCTACCTTTTCCATTTTTCCCTGTACTGTGCGCGGTGATACCAGTTGGAGTCTGCGTATTGTCTGAGGTCGTTTTTGTGGTCTTCCAATGACCCTTTTGCTTGTTCTAGGTCTCCAGTGCGCTAGCCTATTTGGCCATTCATCTTCTGTTTTTGTGGCTACGAGCTCTGCCCAACTCCATTTCAATTTACTAGTTCTTTCCATTACATATGTAACACAGGTTCTTCTCCGTATCTCTACGTTCTTGATTCTGTCTCTCAAAGTCTCTAGGCCATAGGTCATGACGGAAAGAACGCAGGAGTCAAACACCTTCCTGCGTAAGGAGATGGGAACATCTCTGTTCCTCAAAATTTAACTCATTTTCCAAACGCTGTCCATCCAAGTCGGGTTCTTCTTTTCACTTCAGCCACCTGGTTTTGCTTTCCTAGTTTCATAACATGACCGAGATAAATGTAATCTTCAACTTTTTCTATCAGCTGATTATCTATTCTCACCGGATTTTTGGTGTTGATTAAGAGTTTTGTTTTGCTAAAATTCATATGAAGGCCTACCTCCTTGGATGCCTCGTTCAGTTGAGTTAACATAATTCTTAAATCTTCCTCGTTTGAATTGATCAAGACCACATCATCGGCGAACTGGAAATGATTCAGGTGTTTTCCATCTACATTGATACCATTTCGTCCCATTCGAGTTTTAAAGATGTTTTCTAGAGCAAGAGTAAAGAGTTTGTGAGATATTGTATCCCCTAGTCTTACTCCCCCCTGAACTAAAATGTCTTTCGTCTGCGTCTCTTCGTCGACCCTCACTCTCAATGTGGTGCTTTTGTAGATATTCCCCAAGAGGGTGGTGTATCTGGAGTCTATCCTTGCATCATTCAATCCATTAGTTACTGCCCAACGTTCGGTGAGATCCAAGGCTTTTTTGAAGTCTATAAACGCTAGATGTAGGTTAATATTGTATTCACCACATTTCTCTATCAGAGTTCAAATGGATTGTAAGTGGTCGATGGTGCTAAAACCTTTTCTGAATCCTACCTGCTCGACTGGTTGATAAAAGTCGAGTTTAATTGTGAGTCGGATAGTTTACTTCGTTAGCAGTTTGTAGAGATGTGAAAGGAGACTTATCGGGTGGTGATTGCTAATGTCGTCTTTGTTGCCTTTTTTGAATATTAAAATCACCTCAGAAGTACGCCATTTATCTGAAATTGTCCTTCTTTTAAGAATCGATTGAAAAGCACCCCCATTGCTTGAATCAAGACGTCACCTCCAAATTTCATCATTTCGTTTGTAATGCGATCTTCCCCAGGGGATCTCCCATTTTTGAGCTGGTTCAATGCAGATCTTATTTCTTCTGCTGTGATATCGGACATCTCTTTAGAGTTAACAATTTGTGACTTTATTTATGTTATTTTTTTTGACATCAGGAGGTACTGGAAGTTCTGACCTATAGAGTTTTTCGTAAAAGCCCTCAATTACTGTAATTATTTCAGCTTAAGTAGTAACTATGTCTCCGTCTACGTTCTTGAGTTGAATTATTTTTGTTCTTTCTGAAGCTTCAAGTTTCGTTCTTAGAATTTTCAAATTTTATTGCTTTCTATTGTTTCATTCATCAAATTTGTATTGAATGTTGTTCGATCTTTTCTGAGCGCTTTTGTTATAGCTCTATTTAAGCTACTATATTCTGTATGACTGTTCATCCGTCTTCTTCTATTCATCAATTCAAGGGTTTCCTCACTTATTCTGCTGTCTCTTTGTTGTTTCCTTTGCATGCTCACCTTCTTTGTTGCTGTTCTATGCTCTTTGTTATCTTTTCCTTCATTTCATTCAATTCTGAGCCCTTAAGCTCCATGGCTGGGTCTAATCTTTTCGCGAGTTCATTTTGATATAGCGCTTGAAGTTCCTCCAGATCGAGTTCAATGGGGTTTTTGTTTAATATCAGTTTAGTTCTCCCGATTGACATAAAAATGACCTGGAAAAAAATCAAATAGAGCATAGAGTGCAAGGAGATGCTGGAAAATAAGTAAGCGCGATGCTAAAATGGATAAAAATAAACAACGAACAAAACAGAGATGTATATAAAATAATAAGATCTAAATGCACCAAAATAAGAAGAAAAAATAAAAGAGAATGGATAGATAGAAATGAAGGAAATGGAGGAGTCAAAGCAACAAAAAATGCAAAGAGATTCTATAATAAAATAAAACAGAACAGCTTCTACAAAGAAAAAACAAATGGAATGAATAACAAAAGCAGGGACACTATAGTGGAGGAGGATGGTTATAAAGCGGTATGGAAGAATTATTGTGGAGAACTTCTAACAGAACTGAGACAAAACCTGGATTGACCATAACTGAGAACGAAGGAGAGGCGAGTCTTGAAGAACCAGGATTAGGAGAAATAGAAATGTACATAAACAAGAGTCGAAACTGGAAAGCGCCTGGAAGTGACCAAATAGATGTGGAACTATTTAAATATGGGAGAGAAGACCTTTGCAAACAATTTGGTAAGAGGAGCGAATGCCATAGGAGTGAGCACAATAGTCACAATACACAAAAAAAGAGACCAAGACACGTGTCAAAATTACAATGGAGTAACATTACTTAATATCGCATATCATCAACGATCCAGGAACGTCTAGCCAAAGCATCAAAAAGGAAGGACAATACCAATGCGAGTTTGTCAAAGGTAGGTCAACAACAGACGCAACAGGTATCCAGATAATGGAAAGGCTTGGAAACACGAAATAGATCTCGAAATGCTGTTTATTGACTTTATGCAAATGTTGAATCAATAAAAAGACCAGAACTTCTGACAATGCTTGGAATACACTCGAACTTATGCAAATTGATTGGGATAACACTAAAAAAAATAAAAGCCAAAGTAATAACCCAAAAAGGAGAAACGGAAGAGTTAATAATAATAACATTGCAAGAACATTACAGAAAATTACAAAACCTTAACTTAAAATATGTACTTGCAAGAGGTGAATTTCAATATTGAAATTGATCTTCAAATTCACTCAGATAAAACAAACATGCTGAAATGCATAATAAAATATTGTCACAATTTCACACATTTACTCTTATAAATAAAGAAAATTATAAAGCTATTTTGCAGTCTTTAAGTCAATAAAAGCGAAAATGCTCAACTTTACAGATCCTGTATCTCATGCATTTTTTCGTTGAAAGAGCATCCAGACAAATTTAAAATATCAATTACCTCATTCAAGAGATGGGGAGCAATATAAGAGAAAGATTCCTCAAATTTTGTTGTATTATGCTTTGTAAGAGTGGAACTATTATTGTTCCTGATGGTTCGATTATGAACATCCTTCTGATCAAACTCTCCGTCAAATATACAGGGCAATTGTTCAGTACCAATTTATGCAAAAATTGAATTTAGAGATACCTCATTTTATTCTCGACCTTGAGTTCTCCCAGACGAATTTTATGAGGTGTTATATGTTCCCGAAATTTTACCTTACTGCAGTATCTTATTGCCGAATTCTTCATTCTTCGTGACCGCTTTTTGTATTCTCATCAAAAACCACACCAAGATTCTTGGCATGATTAGCGTATTTTATGGCAACCCCATTCAAACCTATCTCGACTGATTCGAAGTTCACTTGCTGCACACCAAATGATCATTCCCAACGCATAACTACATTGATTAACTTGGATTGATAATGATGATTACATAAATCTTGATTTAGACTTTCAATCGTCTCTGTAATGTCATCAACTTTGCAAGATTTGTAGATTTGAATATCGTCAGCATATAAATGAATCTTTGAATATCTGAAATGAAAAAAATGAGAATATCTGAAGCACTTGTAGACATCAAATGTGGAAATTGAAAATGAAATGGGCCCAGAACATTGCCCTGCGGCACGCCACTTCGAATATTCAAATAGGATGATATATTATTTTCGAATTCTACCGCCTGCATCCTGTTTGCCAAATAGCTCCTGAACCAATCAAGCGAGCTACCTCCAATGCTCACCAAATCATAAGCCCTCGATTGAAGAAGGTAGGAAATTGGACTGAAAATAAACGAAAATCAGACGAAGACCTGTGAAGAATGGAGCAAACTCAAAAATAAAAATTAAAATATGGGAATATGAATTTCAGTAAGCTGGATGTTTTGAATACTCAGGCATCATAATTTCTAACGATGGTACAAGATCAACTGAGATCAAAGACAAGATAATGGCTACAACAATATCAGAGCGTACCATGCTAATAACAAAATTCTGAAAAGCAAAATACTTACAAGAAACCAAGTTAAACATTTACAAATCATTGATTTGACCAAGCATGGTGTATTAGGCGGAAACTATGACAATGACGAAATAGAATGAAGAAGAAATGAGATTTTCCAAATGAAAAATATTGGATTCAATTCTAGGGCCAGTGAAATTAGGCAGCAATGAATACAGAATACATAAAAACGAAGAAATAAACCAAATCTTGAAGAACGAAGATGCTATAAAAAATCAAACAGCGGAAAGTAAAATGGTTAGGGCGGGTATGGAGGGTAGGTGAAGGAGCAAAAATATTTATAGTGCTCCAGTCGGACCCAGGAACAACGAAAGGATGAGTCCGACCTAGATCAAAATGGCTGCAGGAAGTTGAAGGGGATCTCACTAGGGCAGGAGTCACAAGATGTAGGAAAAAAATAGCTGACAGGAAATCATGTAGGCAAATAAGTAAACTGACGTAACTACCTTCAACATTGAGGTATTTTTTATAACGTTGTACTTGTTTTTGAATACCCTCCTCATAGCAGTCTGTGGCCTGACCTCTTAACCACTGTATCACAACTGTTGATTTCGTCATCGTCTGGAAGATGTTCATTGCCCAGGTGTTTCTTCAAGTGTAGGAAGAGATGGTAGTCACTGGGCGCCAGATCAGGTATACGGAGGATGATCTAGAGTTTCCCATTGAGAACATATGATGAGATCTCTGGTCTTATTAGCCACATGCGGACGGGCATTGTCATGCAGCAAAACGATGAACTTCCTCAACTTACCACATCTTTTGTTCTGGAAAGGCGCAGATTGTTCAATGTCACACAGAAGCTGCAGCATTTATTTTCTCATTGTGAGCCAGAAAGTCCATAAGCAATACTCCTTCTATCTCAAAAAAATGTACATGTTCTTCCCAGCGCAAATTGTTTTCCTAAATTGTTGCTTTGATTGTGGTGTGACGTAGGCCTCCTATATTTCATCGCCCGTAATAATTTGACTCAAGAAATCTTCACCGTCGTTATAGTACCGCTCAAGAAAAGCCAATGCACTGCCTAAACCTTTGGTTAGATCAACATTTTCGGTAATTCAAGTACTTGATCACAAAGCTATACAAAACACTACGCGAAACATTAGGAAAGTCGAAACACGAGGAGGAAATCGTAAAGCGTCTGCTTTTACTCACCGTATTGTCCACTTATGGTACCAAAGTTTCATTAACGACCGACAGACGCCCCCTTCGCTTTAGTTAAATGCTTTCATCTACTTTCTGAAAATTCTATCACTCATAATGTCCATGCTCTGCACAGATCACACGATGAATATCTATTATAACATCCGTACTTCAGTCGGCGGTACTCACGATTATCGGAGGTATCTTAAACACCCAGTAATCAATGTAAAGAAGAAAGAATCACACTGCAATAGAGTCAGTGCGTAAGCAAGGGATGTGGGTACCCAATATGCATACGCAGAATGCCAACCGCAGTGCTGCGATAAAACGGTACTTACCTAAAAAACTCGCCTCGTAAAATAAACGAAATCAGTTGATTTATATCTGTTGATGTGCATCGTAATTTTGAAAAAACTTTCAACTGTAATAATTTAATTTTGATTTTCAGGCATTGAGACTGAGTAGAACAGCGCTTGGAGAAACAGCATCTGGAAAAATTGTAAATCTCTTGTCCAACGATGTAAGCCGCTTCGATATTGTTTCGATACTGTTACATCACATGTGGTGTGCTCCTCTCTGTTCCTTGTTGGTTATGTATTTCTTGTACATCAATGCTGGATGGGCAGGAGTTGTGGGGATTACTCCTGTGTATATAGTCACTCCTTTACAAAGTAAGTATACCGTCTTATACAGGTTGCAACAGGCCAATTTGCTTAATTTAATTCGGTATGTTGAAGCAAAAGTTATCTCGAGCGAATCCATTCGTCAGTATGGTGAAGTGGACGAACTTTGACGACTTTGCGTTCTTTGCGTACCTATCAATGTTGATAAATTACAAGTTTCAGCAAGTGTTTATTATTTATTTCATTCATGTTTACAACAGTCTCAGTTTTGCACTCGTCAATATATGAGTTAAAAAAACGAAAAAACAGATAAATAAATATAAAAACTTACAAAATATAAAAATTACACTGGTCTACAATGGTTTTGTTGCCCTAGATATGAAAATGATTTTGGGTCTATTTATTCACACAATTCGTGAAACTATCAATGATTTTGTAGGATTTGCTCTGATTTCTTTTTAAATCTTTATTTTCATTTTACATAACAAAATCGTAAACCAAGAAACAAAATAACAGATATATTTATATTGTCAGTTATGTTTTGAGAAATTCGGATACATCGAAGTAAATAAGGAGAAAATGTCGAAAATATATTTCATATTTCCATAAAACGCCTTTTATGAGCTTTTCTTCTATAATTTTTCAGGGACAATCTCTTTTCAAAGACCAGCAGTAATCTGCCATCATGTGACAATCCCATCGACCTTGATACCTTTCTTCCATCACTTTTAGATCTTGATGAAACCGCTCTCCCTGTTCCTCACTATAATTTACTAAATTATCCGGAAATTTATCTAGATGATTGCGGAGATAGTGTAACTTAATACTCATATTTGCTCCTAAAGTCTGAAAGTTTGTCAGCATATTTTGCACAATTTCTTCATAATTTGCTGCTTTATGGTTACCTAGGAAATTTTCGACAACCAACAAAAAACTTTTCCAAGCTTTACTTTCCGGAACAGTCATAACTTTGATAAAATCTGAGTCTTTCATCAATTGCCGTATTTGAGGACCATCAAATATTCCACCTTTCAATTTTTCCATACTAAGCTTCGGAAATTTTCTGCAAATGTAATTAAAACAATTTCCGTCTTTGTTCAACGCTTTTACAAATTGCTTAATCATACCTAACTTAATACAGTGTGTTCCAACGAAAATTTGACCCCCCCTCTAACTCCGAAATGAGTAACATTAGCGAAAACACCAAGACACGTCGATTTTTGTTTCGAGGGGAGCATTTTCGAAATAATTCGAAACTTCTCAGATCAACCCCTACCCCAGCAACCCTAACTTTGAAATTCATCATAGGAATAAGGGTCGAGTGGCACCTTACTGAAAAGGTCTGTCAATTCTCCACCTTGATTTGTCATTTTAGAATTTTAAATTAACATACAGGGTGTCCCAACCAAGGGTGAAGTTGAATTCCTGAAATCCCAAATACTAAATGAAATAGATTTATTTTGGCATAATGCAAGCGCAGGTTTATGCTCGGTCTAGAAAAACGACCTACACTTGTGAATTTGGAGTTGGTGCAATCAACCCCTATTTCCAGCATCCCCAACTCAAAAATCATTCGATCGATAATAGGTCAAGTGGCACCTCGTTGGAAAGGTACTGCAATTTTCTCTTCGAATTTGGTATTTTCGAAATTCAGAATCATCATACAGGGTGTCCCAGAAGCAGGAACATTGAAAATCCAAATAACTTTTGAAACTGGTTCATTTCGGTATACGAGAACATGTTTGATCCGAGAATAGGACTTTCTTGTGTGGTTATAGAATTTTGCAATCAACCCTTCCATTCAGCATCCCCAACTTGAAAATCATACAAATAATTCAAGTGGCATATCTTCAGAAAGGTTTTTGAATTCCAGAATGATTAAAGCATTTCATTCAGTTCGGCTCTCCATACAGGATGTCGCTTTCGAAAAATTCAATATCGTCATTTGAAATTATCAACTAAAATTAATTCGAAACTGTTAAAGGTATTGGGGTACGATGTGTTGAGCATCAATTACGAAGAAATAAAGCTGATTTCTGCATTGAAAATGTTCACATTTTTTCATTTCCATCTGGCGTGCAGTCATCTGTTATTTCTCATTTTGCAATGAAATATTATCATTATTCAGATCAGTTCCTCATTATTGTTGTTGTTCGTCAGTTGAAATTAATCTGAAAATGGTTTATTCCACTGAGGAAAGGGTCGAAATTGTATCGACGTATTTTCGAAATAACAGTTGTGCCAAAGAAACGGCAAGGATATTCGATAGGAACCATCCTGAAAGAGAAAGGGAGTCAGTCACCAGTACGTTAAATATTTGGTTGACAAATTCCTAGCTACGGGTTCGGTGGCAAACAAAAACATGAAGTGGCATGTCCTGTCAGAAATGAGGCAACGGAAGTGGCAGTAGTGGGTCATCTACAAATGGAGAATACTACTTCGATCAGAAAACTATCTCGTCTGACTGGTGTATCAGCTACAACTGTCCATAGAATCGTGAAACATCACAAATTTCACCCCTACAAGGTAAAATTAGTGCATGAAATAAACGAAGATGATCCAGATCGTCGTTTACAGTTTTGTGAAAATCTAAGTGAAAACCTAAACGCTAATCCAAATTTTCTGAATAACATCTGTTTTTCTGATGAAAGCACCTTTATGCTCAGTGGTGAAGTGAATAGACATAATTGTCGATATTGGGACACACAGAATCCTCATTGGTTTAGAGAGGCCCACTCGCAAAGGCCTCAGAAGTTGAACGTTTGGGCAGGAATTTTTGGCAATCATCTAGTTGGGCCTTTCTTTATTGAGGGTAATCTGAATGGAAATGGCTACCTACAGTTGTTAGAGGAACACATACATCCTAGATTGACAGAAATTTTACAGAACGATCCAACTCTTTCTGAGGACGAAATGCGTTTTCAACAAGACGGTGCTCCTCCGCATTATGATGCTCGGGTGCGCCAATATTTAGACGAAAATTTCCCAGGAAGGTGGATTGGTAGACGAGGACCTGTTGAGTGGCCAGCCAGGTCACCAGATTTAAATCCCCTAGATTTTTTTTTGTGGGGCCATCTAAAATCTAAAGTTTATGCCACAAGTCCAGAAAACCTGGAGGAGCTGCGGATGAGGATTATCACAGAATGCCGACTTTTGACTCCTGAAGTTTTCGCTAATGTGAGAAGAGAGTTCGAAAATCGTCTGTATAACTGTATGGAGGTGGGCGGAGGTCATTTTGAACAATTGTTGTAATAATCAAGTTAGTTTTTGTTTTCAATTGAATACAAGTTCAATAAATCTCGTTTTCCTGTTTAGATGAGCATCCAATCAGTTTCTCCATCATCCCTCATCCTGATCCTCACGCCAGAAAACCTCGATTGCCAAACTGAAACCAATGCCTCAGTGATTCAGAAAATAGAAAAATCTTTCTGGAACTTTGCCACTCAACCTGTAATCACTTGTATGATTTTTTGAGTTGGGGATGCTGAATGGAAGAGATTGATTGCAAAAATTCCATATTCACGCAAGAGAGTCTTATTCTCGAATCAAACATAAACATGTTCTCGTATTATACCGAAATGAACCAGTTTCAAAAAGTTATTTGGGTTTTCAGTGTTCCTGCTCCGGGACACCCTGTATGCTGATTCTGAATTTCGAAAATACCAAATTCGAAGAGAAATTGAAATACCTTTCCAACGAGGTGCCACTTGACCTATTTTCGATCGAATGATTTTTGAGTTGGGGATGCTGGAAATAGGGGGTTGATTGCACCAACTCCAAATTCACAAGTGTAGGTCGTTTTTCTAGACCGAGCATAAACCTGCGCTTGCATTATGCCAAAATAAATCGATTTCATTTAGTATTTGGGATTTGCAGGAATTCAACTTTACCTTCGGTTGGGACACCCTGTATGTTAATTTAAAATTCTAAAAATGACAAATCAGAATGGAGAATTGACAGACCTTTACAGTAAGGTGCCACTCGACCCTTATTCCCTATGATGAATTTCAAAATTAGGGTTGCTGGGGGTAGGGGGTTGATCTGACAAGTTTCGAATTATTTCGAAAAATGCTCCCCCTCGAAACAAAAATCGACGTGTCTTGGTGTTTTTCGCTAATGTTACTCATTTCGGAGTTATAGGGGGGTCAAATTTTCGTTGGAACACACTGTATGTAATGGTGGAAGTATGATTTTGTCTCTGCTCACCAGCGGCTCCCTTATTACGTTGGCTTTACCGACAGTTAAAGAATTTCTGACAGGCCAAACATCTTGTTCCCAATGAAGTTGCTTTGCTCTACTATCCCACATACAAATAAAGCAAGGGTATTTTGTATATCCACTTCGTTGGCCAAGGAAAAAATTAACCATTTTTAAATCCACACAGATCGGACATTGATGCTCAGAGTATTTAATTTTATTTTAAACTTCTTTTGCAACTATCAATAAAAAGGCGCCATTCAGTAGATTTGTACTCTTTTAAACCCATGTCTATAAGCAGCTTCGCGATATCATTACAATACACTAATCCTTCATTTTCACTAAAAAATTGTAATAACTCTTTTTCTCGCGTTCTGTATGTTGTAATTGTTACTGTTGGTGCCAATAAATTTTTTTCTTTCAATCTTGAGGCTAACAGTTGTGATCCTTGTTTTGATAAATTGAGATCACTTATTAAATCACTGAGTTCATTTTGAGAAAATAACTTTGGCGTAGATGTTTCACCTTCCCATTCACTTCCACTAGTAGATGGTCCCGATTTCTGTGAATTTGGTAACATCATTGTTTCTGAGGGCATGCGAATTACTTTGGAAATATATATGGGCCGAGGGAGATTTTCACTGTGTAGAGCCGGACATTTCGTAGACTGTAAGTCTGGGTATCTCCACGTTTGATTTCGATTAAAACCTTTAACATCTACTACGCAAAAGTAACAATCATCTAAATAATTCGTAGGCTCCATCCAGATCATAGGAATACCAAAGTCTAATCCAGAACGTTCACCTTTTTTCCACAACCGTAAAGACTCAACACAGGACTTACAAACTTTATTAGGAACCCATGGTTTACCTAATTTGTCCATTTTGAAACCAAAATATTCAACATAAGTCTCCTTGACAAAGTCTGTAATATTTCTTTTTGTTTTTTGGTATATAAACACCGCAAATATAACAAAATAAATCACTACAATATTTACACTTTCTTCGTGACGAACTCATATTTTAGACTAGAAGACAAATATATAAGAATGGACATTCAGTAATTGAAACAAAATATTAATCCATGACGCTTTATCCAGATTTACGTGTATATGTACTTCAATATTGTCAAATAACTGAGATCTCAGCTGTTCTGTGAAGCAAGGGGTCTGAGAGTGGGGATCAGGTGATGTTTGTATGCGCGAAAGAGTTGCGCAGAAGCCTAATCATGACTGGAAAATTAAATTTTATTTCTAACAAGCTTATAATTGTTCAAAATATAAGAAATGCAAAAATCATGAAAATACAAGCACATTGAGAACTTTCATCAATATATTCGTAATCTGGGCACTTGAAAACCTAAAAATTTGCGATGATATCCAGGGCAACAATAAAAAAAAATTTTTTTGTAGAGCTGTGTTACAAATCATTAAAACATACAACTGAAAATTCTTTAACACTAAATTACCCCATGGTCGAACAGGTATTATTTAATTCTTTGTACGAAATTTGTGTCACTCAGATCCCTAACTTGATCCGGAACTCTGTTATATAATTCTGGACCCTAATTTTTCTGTACACAGCTCAGACAGTAGAGGATATACATCGATGACGATGAAAGAATTCTTATCTTTACAAAGGCAGGTCGGATATCATCTCTATAGTGCTTCCTCGTCAAAACGCGCACGGCTTTTCTCTGGATTTCTAATTATAGACTTATTAACAAACTTTCGATCATTGCTAAAGTATTTGAACGCATAATTTATAAGTATCTTTTCTTTCATGTGAAAAATTTCATTATTCCACAACAGCACGGATTTTTTATGGGTAGGACTCTGGAAACTAATTTGATCGTTTATAGTGAGTAACTGCAGAGTGCAATGGATTCTCAAATGATGATGCTACTTACACCGATTTTTCTAAAACCTTCGACAAAATAGTTTCGATGTTCTCATTTTTAGACTAGCCGAAGCAGGTGTAAGTGGTGGGTTGCTTGAGTGGATCCAATCGTATCTTCTGAATAGGTCACAGTTCGTTAGTTTAAATGGTTCTAAATCTGAATCTTCCATTAGTACTTCTGGGGTACCGCAGGGAACTCAACTCGGTCCTCTCCTTTTCTTAATTTACATAAATGACATAGATAAAATATTCCTGTATTCCAGATTCTTGCTCTATGCAGACGATCTGAAAGTTTTTAGATCTAGCAGATGTTTAAGGGACTGCCTTGATCTTCAACTAGATTTGAATAACTTGGTTGAGTAGTGTAGAGAAAACCAATTATTTTTGAATTCAAATAAATGCTTCACGATAACATTTACTGAAAAACATTGCCCTATCACTTTTCAGTACTCAATTGGGAATTCATCGTTGCGACGTGTGTCCACGGCTTTTGATCTGGGTGTCACTTTCGGTTCGAAGTTGCTCTTCGATGCACACATAGATCGCATAGCAAATAGTTCAAGTCGAATGTTAGGTTATATTTTCAGGAAAAGTAAGGAATTTAAATATGTAAAATCACTCATCACTTTATATTATGCTTACATCTACAGTAAATTAAATTTTGCCTCATGTATTTGGAACCCTCGTTATGATTGTTATTCCAACCGACTTGAACGCATTCAGAATAGATTCATACGGTTCATATGCTTCAAAACTAACTTTGTTATCCTGAATCACGACTACGCTCCTGCCCGTAAATATTTCAATTTATTGTCACTTGAAAATCGTAGAACTATATCTGATATTTTGGTTTTGTTTAAAATATTGAACTGCGTACTTCAGGTACCTGAGATCTTGCAAATGGTTACTTTTAATGTTCCTATGAAATCTTTGAGGCACCACGGCCTGTTTTCTATAACTTTTAGAAAAAGTAATAATGCACAGAACTTCCCTTATCGATAGGATGCTACGTGTCTGCAACAGGCATTACAGTATCAATTTGTTTGGGGTCACATTGGCCTCTTTGAAGAGAACATTACGCTTGCTCTTTACTGACTAACATCAGATTTATTCAATACTTCGTTTTTGTAATATTCATTTTTTATTTCTTTTTTCATTCTTTCTGTGAATATAACTCACTATTAATGTCTTATACAATACTTTTTTTTGAGTACTAGATTCTATTTAACTAATATTCATCTAGTGAATTTTGGCTTCGACATTCCTTATATTGTACTCAAATAAATAAAATAAAATAAACTTAAATATACCATCATTATTCTGTGGGCAGTGACCCCATTGGCAAAACTTGAAACCACTTCGTAATCCAGCACTATCATCCCTTCAATTTCCTGCCGTGTTATAAAATGCTCTGAGAAACGAAGCACATATATTTGCTGGTCTTCCAATAGGAAAGCCTAACCTAACCTACTTGCTCAACTTTGTTTCAGATCGAACATACATTTTGACGGATAATGCCTGAGCATTTTATACTACTAGAGATATCTTGTGAATGGTTTCTACGAATGTCAGCAGATATTTAATGACATATGTGCGTTGCTATAGATAACACTGGTAAACAGTAAATTTATTAAACAAAATCAAGTAATATTTTCAAATACTACTACCTAACCGCATATAAACCTCATACTTAGTTTTGCTCAATCACCCTCAAAAAAATATTGAAATTAAAACAGTTTTTTTGGAGATTTGTGTTGTACTTCATACTAAGATGCCGAGAGTTTGTGTAAACCATCCTGATAACTTCTGTTATATTTGCGTTCATCTTACTGTTAAAAGTCAACACCAGAACTCCTAGTATTTGCTGTGCACAGAGTGTCACTTTATTAACAGCATGGGCTAAAGGATCTCGTAATATGCCGTTCGCTGTTCCAATGATATGGGCCGAACCGAAAGACCATGTATCAGATTGTTATTTCAGCAAAACTTCTATAAAAAATAATATTCACAAATCGATTGCGAATCGCAATTATTAAGTAAAATTCCTTAAAACACAGTACTTGTTTTTTATTATTGACCAAAGAAAGGTTATCCGAGAGTTCAGATTCCAATTCGACTTTTGAGCCTAGTACTTCAAACAGAGAACCTCATTTTATAACTCAAAACGATCTCAATGACTTGGTACGTGATTTGGATCTCAGTAAAAGACAGGCAGAACTGTTGGCGTCCCGACTTCATGACTGGAATGGACTGGAAAAAATACTAGAATATTCGTACTTCTCAAGTTTTTTCTCAAGATGGCAAAATAGTGTTTTGCAGTGACTTTACATCAGTGATGACGGAGATGATGTTTGAATATAAAACATCTGACTGGCGGCTGATTATAGATTCCTCAACGGTTATTTTAAAAGCTGTACTGTTACTTAATGATGATAAATACTTTTCCGTATCGGTCGTTCATGCTACTAAAATGAAAGAATCATGAAAATATGAAATCATCGCTAGAACATATTAAATATAGCCAATATTCCTGGAAAATATGTGGAGGTTTGAAAGTAATTGCTATTTTGTTAGGTCTACAGTTTGAATATACGAAAATTTGTTGTTTCCTATGTGAGTGGGATAGTCCAGACAAAAATCGTTATGTCGAAAAGGAGTGGTCTAAGCGAGGCGCACTTATACCAGGTCAACGAAATGTTCTTTACACTCCTTTAATAAATCCTGAAGATGTATTGCTACCTTCATTGCATATCTAACTCGGACAAATGAAAATTTTGGTCAAGGCTATGGATAAAAATGGAGTGTGATCTTCGAGTGGTCGATGAGGTGCACAGAATCTTTGGATGTAATTTATTGGCTTTGGAGGTTCTCCAGCGGGGACCTTTCTAGAGAACGTAGTTGCTTGCGTCTTGCTCGCGTTGAAGCTCACCTAGTTCAAGTGAACCCTCTCAGATATCCTCTGTACGTCAGAGTTTAAGTTGCTAATTTGTTGATATTTCTGACGCTGAGATTCCACAGCTGTAATCGGCCGCAGACTACTGAAAGACGAAACCAGTGTACAATCGTCTGCAAAACTGAAGATCTTGTTCGCTGTAGATGACAGAAGATCGTTTATCTGCAACAGAAACAAGGTTTGCGAAAAAATGATTCCCTGAGGTACTCCTGCTTGCAACTGGAAACAATCAGAAGTTATACAGTCGACCACAACTTGTATTGATCTATTCTTTTATTCAACAAGGCTGCATGCCAAATCTTATCGAAGGCTTTAGAGATGTCGAGGGCTATTGCTCTAGATTCCCCATGCTTTTCTATCGTTGATGTACAAACATGAGTGACGTAGGCGAGCAGATCTCCTGTCGATCTTTGCCTGCGAAAACACATGCACTCATTGATGTCAGGATCTGAAAGAAAACATCACTAAATGGGAAGCATGAAAAGAATTCACGCAGCTCATACCAATTAGCACGGTTATAGTGCCAAATGCGTGTGGTTTAGGTTCTTGGTTTAGCTGCAGCACAATGGTTCCTGTAGCATATATAAGGTTGTGGTCTGAGTTGTCTAGCAGTGCTGAGACCTCCACTCCAAAATCATCTGGATCTGAAATCAAGAAGAGATCCAAGGTATTCGAGAAGTCGGTTGGGTGATCAGGTATTCTTGTCGGTTCGTCAAACAGCTGTGTTAGATTATGGCTGATTGCGAAAGTTTCAGCCTGTCTTCTCGCTTCATCTGTTCTATTGGTGTTCTGAACGTTGAAGTCACCGTGTACAATGAGCTCAGCTGCCGAATGATGTGTCTGAATCCAATACACCTTATCACTTAGATACTGAAACAGTCTAGGGAAGTGAATATCGTTTGGCGAGCGATATAGACAGAACAGTGTTTTATTCTGCAAACTGATTTTAAACCACGCAAGGTCGAATGCGTCGTCCTGCATCGTATCCTCTCTCCGGCATGCAACATCTGATCTGGCGAAAACACAAAGGCCTCCTTTAAACCTAAATCTCGTATGTAAATCATACCCATTAAAACGTAAATACGTTGTGTCGGTTGTTTGACTTATTTGGGTTTCGGTTAGGGCCAGCACATGGGCCTGTGCGTTTTTTCAGATGCTGATGGACTGCATCGACATTCACGTTGTTGTGCACCAGTCCTCTGATATTGAAGAAGTCTATCAAGAGTTTGCTTTCCTTTCTAGCACGTGAATGAATTAATGAAATGCAATATGTCGCTCAAAATTCATTTTTGACACTGGCATTTTGATTTTTTTCCTCAAAATCTGGGAGCCGTTATCGACCAACACGGTGAGCGGTTCCATCAGGACATATCCAACATGGAAAAAAGGTACTAAGGCAAGTGGAGTCCGAAAATGTTAGCTGACTACTGCTGTACACTCAAAAGGGATGTACCTGAGGATAATATTCCCGAAATCCTGAATTAAAGTCAATATAAGTTTTTTCTACATGTGAAACATTGTTTTACCGTTTTTTACTTAAAAAAAGATGAGGGTGACTAGTTGTAGAAACAAAATAACCCATTCAATTCCATTTAACTTTCATTAAGGTCATTTTTGTCTATCAGTGTAATTGGTACATCAGAAATTTCAAATTTAGCGGAGAATTCCAGAGTTGGTACCTATAATTTTCATCAATTTCTTTATTATTTGTTTGAAACTATCGATATACCTTCAAGCTTGTATAAACCCTAGGTCCGTAACTCTTACTTACATTAGACGGATTTCATTTTATTTTTCATCATTTTACTATTATTTCGAAGTTCGAAAATTATGAAATTTTATTCATTTTATTTTCTCAACTTTCTATTGCGGCTCAGTATTATTAATGAAGGTTGTTTTTTTGAATGATGTGTTATAAAAGCGTAATTTTCTGTTTATTAAGTGATTTTCTTATTTAAGTTGGCGACTGGAACCTTTTGGCGTTAAATAACACTAAAAAGCACTGTACACCACCACACCAAAAACTTTATTTCGAATACTGGACGCGCGTTTCGCCAACAAAGTTGGCATGTCTTGATGATGCCAACTTAGTTGGCGCGTCGAGTATTTGAAACAGAATTTTTGGTGTAGTGGTGTACAGTGTTTTTAGTGTTATTTTTTTAACTGTTATTATGTGTCGCATTTTCTGGTTGATTTTCAGCGCCATCCTACTTCTTTTACTATTCAAATGCCAATAAAAGCATCCCACGTTCCGAGAAAATGTGTATCGTCTGTCGGCATCTTAATACATCAAGCACGCTTAATCTCAAATGCCGCGCGTGAAGGCAATAAGAATTCTTAATGAGGTGTCATGATATTTGATACATAATTATGGTGAACTGGTTTAAAACCTCATAAAAAGCTATGGGTGTGGGTGTATTATAATAATGAATTGTTTGAATTTCGTTTCTTGGCATTTTAAGAATGGGATGATTGAATATGAAAGTTTAGCAACAAAAACAAGAAAAAAGTAGATATAAATTTTTTATTCAAATATTACGAATAGTAGCATATTCATCACGTGTGAAAATTGTTTCTATTAAAGACAGATTTGCTCAACCTGAACTGTGAATACTAGAGTACGGTCTATTTATTGTAAAAAAGAACTTCGTTATACTAATTGCTCGTTGATTATATATAATCAACAAATTCATAGTCATGACTTCTGCGTAGTATAGTGAACCTTTGAATTATTATGATGTGCATTATTTAATTGTTTAGTGAAAACCAATTCAAATCGATGATGCAAAGCAGCTGAAAATTAGTGAAAGAGGGACTGTTGAATATATTTAATAATTTTTAAGATACAGGTGGCGTTTTCTGGCGCTGTTGGCATTGTATTTCCTCTAACAACACGAAAATTCAAATAAAAAATATTGATAGGTAGATACAATACAAGGATGGTTAAGAAAGTTTACAGCTTTACTGGATATAGCGACAAATGTCAGATGGTGATTATACTAACCAGGTTGTTACGGTTATGATATATCAAGGAATGAGAAAATCACAACAAGTAATTAACACATGGAGTAAACTATGTGGAAAAAAAATTTACAACTCTTACTTCTGAAGATACTGGAAGACAAGACCTCTACTTTTTCTTTCTTCAGTTTGTATAAAAAGGTAAATACGGTACCAGGAGGGTTGAAAAAGTTTTTGAATCGACTCGATATGTCGTTTTCCTCTGGGCGTTTATCGCGAGAAAATTGATAGATTAAACGTAAAATAAAAATTGTTGGTTACAATTTGGATCCAAACGACTGTGATATGTTGTTTGTTCTATTTGATTTACATTCTCGATTACATCGTTCAATAAGAAGATTCTTCTAAATGTTTCTACACTGTTCACTGGAGTGCTATAAACCAAAGTTTTGAGATATCTCCATAGGAACAAGTCTAAACTATTTAAGACTGGGGACCTAGGAGGCCATGGTTCTGGCCCACTCCGACTAATTCATCGGTTGTTGAATCTATTATTCAAGAATTCCCTAGCTTCTCCACTAAAATTTGCTGGTATCCCGTCATGCATGAACCACATTATATTCCTCACCAAAGGTGGCACATCCTCGAGAAATAAAGGTAACTCCTCAAGAAGTTGCCGATAAGCGAGACCGTTCAGTCTGGCAAAAAAATGGCCCAATCAAATAATTTCCAATTATTCTGACTCAGACATTTAGTGAGAATTGTTCTTGATGATGAGATTCTTCAATCAAATGGGGATTTTCCTCAGCCCAAGTCTGATTTATGTGAAAATTTGTTATAGCAGTTCTCGAAAAGTTAGCTTCGTCTATGAACATTATTTCACTATCAAAATTGAGCATTTTCTCTGATTCTATCTAAGAATCATCGGCAGAAATTCAGTCTTGAAGGAATATCTCAAGGAAGTAGAGTTTGGACGCATTGAATATGAAACGGGTACAATAAAAAGTCGTGGAGAATCCTCTAAACTAGAACATGTGAAATATTTAACAGATTTCCAATTTTTCTTGTACTCACATGAGGATTCAAATCAATACAATTCAAAACTGCTTCCTCAGTATCTGGAGTTCGAGTTGCACCTTTTAAATGATTATTTGCAATAAAAGTACCAGTTTCCCTCAACCTTCTGTGGATATTTGAAAATGTTCGCTTGTCTGGTGTTACTCGATTTGGAAAGCGCACCTGATATAATCGCGTAGCTTCTGTTTCCGTCAGCCAGACCGTACATGTAATGGATATCAGCCAATTCGGCGTATATATATATATATATATATATATATATATATATATATATATATATATATATATATATATATATATATATATATATATATATATATATATATATATATATATATATATATATATATATATATATATATATATATTTCTTTTCTTACAGAAATAACTTCAAAAGTCTTGAAACTAATCATTAATTTAGTAAACAATTCGAGCAGACACAATAAATAAATGAAAAATCAAAGCCTACTAGTCATTTTTTCAAATTAGAATTCGATTTCAATTCAGAGAATGCATATAATCGTTTAATAATATTTCGCTCGAGAACGGTTAGAGATACGAAAAAATTACAAGTGTCAAAAAAGTTTCTAAAGTGAACTGAGATGACGAAAATTGATTGTACGCTGATCAGTGGCGTACTGTGAAAAAGTTTAAAAGGGCAAAAAAGACATGGCTCCGGAAAAGAAAACACCTTGTAGGTTCTAGTTAAAATTTAGGACGTGTAATGATGAAGCAAAAAATAGCTGGCATTCCCAATTCGGGCTGGATATCCCAAAAACTGCAGGAGTTTTGGAGAAAAAACAATTTTTGTCGGAAATTTCAACACCCTGTATCTTCGTAACGAAGCTTTTGTGGACCCATGTTCATATGAACTTTTTTCTTAAAATTACACGTAGATTAACCCCCTCAAGCTGTGAGATACTATTATGTAACACTCTGTATTCGCAATCCTCATAATGTCAGTTACAGATCACATAGTGAAGGCCGAATCTATTTCATTTTAGAAATTGAGAATTGGAAGAATGCAACTTTATACAGAGTGTTTCCGGGTGAGAGGGTTTACTGTAATTGGGGTTAGAGTAAATCGGAGGCTTTCCGAAATTGGGTACGAAAGTTATCAAGGCTCCTGGATTTTCAAGATACAGTGCGATTTGTTGTTTTTGGAAAAATGTTTAATCATTTATAACTCGAGGAGCCGTAGACTCAGCTCACTAACTTCATATTTTCGGAGACCGAATATCTAGACACCATGTATATGGATAATCTGAATTTTTTTGTACTGTATCATATTCAATAACTTGGGTAGGCTTGGTGCTGTCTGAGAACCAACAGGACACCCAAGTAGACGGCCTTTCGTGTCTGCTAAGATTGATGACCTGGAATGGCATGTTGGTTTTGGGTATTGCTATGTCAGAATTCATACTCAGCATCTCATTGTCCGTGAAGCGCCAACCAGTCCGACCAGTGACGCTATGGCTGGTACCACGGGAGACGTGGAGAGCCCCTATTGAGGTAGGACTCGTGGGGGTATAGTGGTTATAGCCCGCTTCCTGGGTAAGTGTGTAAAAATCCGACGGGTGAGTTGCGAGATCAACTCGGGTACCAACCCGCTGGTTGGAAGAGGTTTGGATAGTGCCTCCCTTCGACCAGTGAGGTGATTCGAGCTTGTGACTCGATCTGGTAGTAGCGGACTGCGACAGTTATACTGGCAAATCCTACGAGTTGGTTTGGCGTATCCCAACCCCTCGTCCATGGGGGCACGTTAAACTCTGGACATCTTCTGTCCGTGAAGCACCAGGCACAAAGCTGAACATATTTGTCCCATTTCGGGAAACATAATGGAGTCTATAAGTATTCGTTCTAGCTGCTCCACAAATTGCCAGGAGAAGAAGTGCAAGGCCTAGTAGGTGGAGTATCATCATGCAGGTTGGGATTGCTCTTGAAGACTGCACTCCTACCAAGTAATGCAGCCATATGTGATACGTGGTCTCACCACTATCACATATAGTCATTGAAGTTGCTTTGGTGCAAGTCCCCATTTTTTTCTACAGATAATTTGACATGCCCATGAGGAAAGTCTAGCCTTGTTTATTATGGGATACGAATATCCTTCCTTTCCTAGTGAGTGGCATCATATGGATAATGTGGGGGTTTATCTCAACCTAAAGAATAGGAATGACATTGATTTTTAAAGAAATACTATGAGAATGATCTACTGCTGCTGAGTATCATATAAGAAGAACCTATAGAAATAAACATTCTGAAAGACTTGAAGACTCCGTAGTATTGGAGTTCATTGCCACTTCAGCCATTGCATCTCCTAAAAGAATTTATGGCTAGAAATCGTTTCAGTGTCGCTTCGTCTGTCATGGAGTCAGTAACCATCGAAATACGGATACGGTGCAGGAATTTTGTAATTCAAGGAATGAATGTGAATTCCAACAAATTAGTCCAGTCAAAATAGACATTTGGCCTAGCCAAAATCCGCATAAAGCTGAAAATTTGCAGAGACGTTAAATACATCATTATAAATGAAATGTCAAAAATCCCCTTCGATCCTATTTCTGCAAAAAATTTTATTGAAGGTCAAACATAAAAATTTAGGTTTTTTCCATTTTTCTCCAAAACGGTAAGTTTTATCGTAAAAATAAATCAGACAAAAATTGTAGATCATATTATTCTCTACAAAAATGGTTCAGCCACTTTTTCTTTTTCTTTTTCTTTTTCGTGAGATATCGCGGTTTTAACTATCACAAAATTCATATTTTACATAATATGCACACGTTTCCGCACCACCTTTTACAGATGCTGGTATTCCAATAAAACAAGCTGATAATGATATAGACGTCCTTACAATTGAAACAGCAATAGAACAATGGAAAATTTCAAATACAACAGTCGTTGTTGGAGAAGATGTTGATTTGTTGATATTACTGACTGCACGGACTCCAGATGATACAAGTACAATCAACAATATATTCATCACAAAGTATGACTGCATATCCGAAATGTCAAGCTCATATTATTTTATTTTTACATGCAATAACTGGTTGCGATACTACATCAGCAATTTTTAAAAGAGGTAAAATAGCAGTATTTAAATTGTTTGAAAAACGTAATGATTTAATTGATTGCGCAGAAGTATTTACAAAGATTGGTTCTTCTCCACACGACATCGTTACAAATGGAATTCGTTTCCTTCTTGCAATGTATGGTACTCCAAAAAAATTGATTCCATAGACAAATATAGATATTTGAGGTTTGTAAAATCTGCTTGGAACAATAAAACAGTACAGTTGTCTTGTCTGCCTCCAACATCTGCTTCTGCCTTTCAACACTTGTATCGTGTGTATTATCAAGTTCAAGTGTGGCTAGGCAATGAGCTGGACCCAGAAGAATGGGGTTGGAAATTAACAGACAACTATTTGGAGCCAATTCAAACTCTACTCCCCCTGCTCTAGAAAAACTGCTTAATACTATTTTTTGTAACTGCAAGACGGATTGTAGTAAGAATTGTGGCTGTCGAGAAGTGGGATTATTTTGTTCGCCAGTATGCATCAACTGTCAGGGTCAGACTTGCTCCAATATTGAAGAAAATATGACACATGAAAATATTTATGATATTAATGAAGAGACAGTTGAAGCATCCGTTTTCTTAGAACAGCGAATAGGAATTCTACAAGAAGAAAATTAAGACGAAGAAATAATTGTCGACGTAGAATTAGACAGTTATCTAATATAATAATATTTAGAAAAACAAAACCTATTCCACTTTAATTATTAGCAATATTACCATTCTTTCAATCAATAGGATATGATCTGATCGAGTTTTCTTTATTGCAATAGATCGTGAAGTATACCTACTGGGGAAACCACGTTAAAAAAAATGAGCCAAGTACATTACCTCATAGGTGGTGCGGAAACGTGTGCATATTTTGTAAAATATGAATTTTGTAATAGTTAAAACCGCGATATCTCACAAATGGTGAGTTGTAAGAGAAAAAGTGACTGAACCATTTTTGTAGAGAATAATATGATCTACAATTTTTGTCTGATTTATTTTTACGATAAAACTTACCGTTTTGGAGAAAAATGGAAAAAACCTAAATTTTGCATGTTTGACCCTCAATAAAATTTTTTGCAGAAGTAGGATCGAAGGGCATTTTTGAAATTTTATTTATAATGATGTATTCAACGTCTCTGCAAATTTTCAGCTCTATGCAAATTTTGGCTAACTTATGACTTTTTTTTGTCTATTTTGACTGAACTAAATGTCTGATGATGATATTAACCAGGTTTTTATTGTTATGATATATCAAGGCAACGAGGAAATCACAAAAAGAGATACTATGGGTTGAAAAAAAAATTTACAACTTCTACTCCTGAGGATACTGGAAGACCTTTACTCTTTCCTTTTTCGGTTTGTTTCACACATAAGAAGCGTTCTTGGATGAAACTTTGAAACTAATAATTTCTCAAAAAACCTGAACTGAAATTAATTGTATCAGTTTAATTCAAGACCTGCTTTGTGTTATAGAAGCTTGGTCCATAAGCGAATGTTTAGGCAGTGATAACAGTTTAAGTGACGGATATGTGTTAAATTTGGTTTTAGAAGGTTTTGCATAACCAGAGGCTTATATCAACATTTTCAATTTGGCAAATTCTATGACTAGACATTCTTGTATTTGTTGGGTTACTTTCGTTCGATTGCTGCAATCTTTGAAAAACATTCAAGAATTTACTTTAAATGAATGAAAAAATTAATACACTATCATAGTAATAAAATATTCATTAATTTCCAGGTTATACGGGTAAATTATCGGCCATATATAGAAAACAAACGGCACATAAAACAGATGAAAGAGTAAGACTGATGGATGAGATAATAGCCGCTGTCCAAGTGATTAAGATGTACGCTTGGGAAAAGCCGTTCGCCAAACTCATCAAATTTGCCAGAAAAAGTGAATTGAGAATTATCATAAAATCATCGTACGTTAGAGGCTTGTTTATGACATTCAATCTATTTACAACGAGAGCTGCCCTGTTTTGCACGCTAATGGCTTTGGCGTTAACAGATCAACCGATAACAGCATCAAAGGTAATGAAATATTTGTTCTATATATTATGTATCAGTTATACCTCCAAAGTTCCTTTCTTTGTGTTCAACAAGAGCGTAAAATTCAGTATTATACCTTAAATTACCGTTACAGTACAGTGTAAAGGTTATTAATAAATGAGATAAAAACACAAGGTTTAACTTTGATCTACACTTTATTTGAAAAAATTCGACGACGTTTCGCTGACACAGCAGCTTTATCAAGAATGAAAAATAGAATGAAGAGTATGGTATTATAAACAAATCGTAGAACAAGTTGGATGAATAACAGGAAAATCCACACCGAGCCATTGTACAGTTAGTATGAAAGGTAATAAAACTAATTGAACAAGTTAAGTAGGGGTGAGTAATTCAAATCTACCTGTTCATTCAAAAGCTTGTCCGAATGTTTGTATCTATTTATTTCTAATGCTTCTAGGAGATCTAATTTTGAACTTTTGATTTTATATGTAATATGTCAAAGTTTTTATTGAATGAATGGTTTTCTTTTATTAGGTGGTTTGAATAATTTGAATCAGATTTATTTTTGTCGAAGCTACGTTTATGTTCAGATGTTCTTATGCCAAAACTCCTATAGGTCCTACCGATATAAATTTTATCACAAGAACCGCAATTGAGTTTATAGATTCCTGATTTACTTGATTTTTCAACACGAGATTTATTATTTTTAATATGTTTACCTAAGTTATTAGAAGTTTTGAAAGCTATATTAAGATTTTGTTTGACGAGAAAGGATTTAATATTTGTACTTGCAGAACCGCAGAATGTTAAACTGTTGAATATTTTATAGTCTTTATGAATAGGATATACTTCATTTATTGCTTTTTGATAGAGTTTTTTACGAATGATTAGGTCTATCATATCCGGATTATATGAATTATTAATGGCTATCTGTTTGATGATGTTTAACTCTTTATTATAATCTTCTACTGATAAAGGTAAATTGAGTAACCGATGTACCATGCTGTTTAAAGCTGCAACTTTGTGTTGAATGGGATGTAATGAGTAGTTATGTATAATTGTATCAGTATGTGTTGGTTTACGAAAGACCGAAAAATTATGATTATTATTTTGTTTAGTGATTTTAAGTCCAAAAATTTATGGAATCGTTCTGTTCAATTTCTATCGTGAATTTAATGTTCAAATGGATGGAATTAATGAAATTAACAAATAAGTCTAATTGACGAGTAGTTCCAATGAAACATACTAAGATGTCGTCAACATATCTATACCAATAAAGAAATTTGGAAATGAGTGGATGTGTATGAATTTTCTGTTCAATATTATTCATAAAAATCTCTGCTAAAAGTGGACTCAAAGGATTTCCCATGATCAAACCATTTTCACTACTGTAGTAGATGTTGTTGAAAGAAAAATAATTTTGTTCAATGCAAACGTCCAACAGATTCAATATTTCTGATTTAATTATGTGGTTAACATGATTCGAATTCAACATGTTTTCGATTAATATTTTGACATCACCTGGAGGAACACTTGGGTATAAATTCTCAACATCAAACGAAATAAGTTTTGCGTTAGGTGGTAGGTTAACGTTTTTATGTTATTTATCAATTCGAAAGAATTTTTATAGAAAATTTTGATTTGAATGAACAATAATTTTAATGATATCTATAAGGTAGTGCGACAATTTCACGGCTGGGGCTGTAACGTAAGATACGACTGGTCTAACGGGGTTATTTACTTTATGCAATTTAATGAGTGAATACAGTTGAGGTGGTTGAGGGTTTGGTAAAATTAATTTGTATTTATCTATTGCTTTAATAAAAGATTTTGCGTCATTTATTGCAATTTTAATATTTTCTGGAATTTAATAGTTGGATCTTTGTTTAAAATTGTATAGTTTCCGGACGAAATGAAATTTAGAGTTTTAAATAGGTAGTCATTTTATTAAACGCAATAACAGTATTACCCTTATCTGCGTTTGTAAAATAACTTCATTTAATTGAGATTTCTGTTTGATGGTGTAAAGAACAAAATATTTTAAAGGCCATCAAACAGAAATCTCAATTAAATGAAGTTATTTTACAAAAGCAGATAAGGGTAATACTGTTATTGCGTTAAATAAAATGACTATTTTGTTCTTTACACCATCAAACAAAAATCTCAATCAAATGAAGTTATTTTTACAAAAACAGATAAGGGGTTAACCTACCACCTAACGCAAAACTTATTTCGTTTGATGTTGAGAATTTATACCCAAGTGTTCCTCCAGGTGATGTAAAAATATTAATCGAAAACATGTTGAATTCGAATCATGTTAACCACATAATTAAATCAGAAATATTGAATCTGTTGGACGTTTGCATTGAACAAAATTATTTTTCTTTCAACAACATCTATTACAGTAGTGAAAATGGTTTGATTATGGGAAATCCTTTGAGTCCATTTTTAGCAGAGATTTTTATGAATAATATCGAACAGAAAATTCATACACATCCACTCATTTCCGAATTTCTTTATTGGTATAGATATGTTGACGACATCTCAGTATGTTTCATTGGAACTACTCGTCAATTAGACTTATTTCTTAATTTCATTAATTCCATCCATTTGAACATTAAATTCACGATAGAAATTGAACAGAACGATTCCATTAATTTTTTGGACTTGAAAATCACTAAACAAAATAATAATCATGTTTTTTCGGTCTTTCGTAAACCAACACATACTGATAGAATTATACATAACTACTCATTACATCCAATTCAACACAAAGTTGCAGCTTTAAACAGCATGGTACATCGGTTACTCAATTTACCTTTATCAGTAGAAGATTATAATAAAGAGTTAAACATCATCAAACAGATAGCCATTAATAATTCATATAATCCGGATATGATAGATCTAATCATTCGTAAAAAACTGTATCAGAAAGCAATAAATGAAGTATATCCTATTCATAAAGACTATAGAATATTCAACAGTTTAACATTCTGCGGTTCTACAAGTACAAATATTAAATCCTTTCTCGTCAAACAAAATCTTAATATAACTTTCAAAACTTCTAATAACTTAGGTAAACATATTAAAATAATAAATCTCGTGTTGAAAAATCAAGTAAATCAGGAATCTATAAACTCAATTGCGGTTCTTGTGATAAAATTTATATCGGTAGGACCTATGGGAGTTTTGGCATAAGAACATAAACGTAGCTTCGATAAAAGTAAATCTGATTCAAATTATTCAAACCACCTAATAAAAGAAAACCATTCATTCAATGAAAACTTTGACATATTACATATAAAATCAAAAAGTTCAAAATTAGATCTCCTAGAAGCATTAGAAATAAATAGATACAAACATTCGGACAAGCTTTTGAATGAGCAGGTAGATGTGAATTATTCACCCCTACTTAACTTGTTTAATTAGTTTTTATTACCTTTCATACTAACTGTACAATGGCTCGGAGTGGATTTTCCTGTTATTCATCCAACTTGTTCTACGATTTGTTTATAATACCATACTCTTCATTCTGTTTTTCATTCTTGATGAAGCTGCTGTGTCAGCGAAACGTCGTCGAATTTTTTCAAATAAAGTGTAGATTAAAGTTAAACCTTGTGTTTTTTATCTCATTTATATCATGGATCTACATCAAGTAACGGCCTCCACAATTCAAATTATCAATAATTTCTTTATGTTCACTCCCATATGTTTTCTGGAGTGATTTGCCCGCCGATTTGTCGAGTTCTTAAAGTGCAACCATTTGTTTTCCTGTTTTCCTGGCTTTTATCTGTGTTGAGTAGCTCATAAAAATGATCTCTCCACCGTTCCATCTTCTCTCTCCTGTCTTCTATCACTCTTCTTTCTTGTGAGTAATCGAATCTTCGTTTTTCTTTCTTAAATTTTCAAGCCCTTTAAAGAACAATTTTCGGTTAGATATATTATAAGCTTCTAATTGGTTTGTCAAAATCCTCGCATGGTTAATGTTTTACATCTCTGATCAGGTTTTGAACTTTTAATTTTGGCTCTTTATATTCTTCATAACGTTTTCCTGATTCTTCCTAGCTACTTCTTCTTTAATAACATTGTTCCAGCATCTGGTTTGTTTCCTGTTAGAATATATTATACAGTACATCCGAACACGCTCTAATTCGCACATCCAGTAACCCGAACAGAGAAACTCTGAAATCCGAACGCAATAATTTCATCGATTGAAAGTGTCCGAATTTGCAATATCTTGTCTGAATACTCGCTTCACTTGTGCAGATTAGATTCTCTTCTCACATTCAGCGCCTGATAGATAATGGAAAAAGCGTTTCTGAATTGGCCAGAATACACTCAATTCGAAAATCTACAGTATGCGATATAAAGAAGAAAAGAAAATCAATTGAGAATTTTATATCTTCTTCTGATTCTGGTCCTAGGAAACGGCGTACGCTCAGATATAGTGAAAATCCGAATGTTGAAAATGCTCTTTACACTTGGTTTTCACAAGAACGATCTGGACATACACCTTTATCTGGTGATCTCATATGTGAGAAAGCAAGATTTTTTTACACCAGTATAACAGGTAGAGATGATTTCAAGGCAAGTCAAGGATGGTTGAAAAAATTCAAAAAAGACTTGGAATTCGACAACTTACCATATCAGGAGAGAAATTGTCGTCAGACGTTAGTTAAAAATGAATTTCTTCAAAAAATACAGGAGATGGATCCAGTGCCAGATCAAGTTTACAACGTAGATGAATTTGGGTTATTTTGGCGAATTCTTCCAAACAAAACACTAGCCCATGATGCTGAAAATTCAGCTCCAGGTCGGAAGATGAGTAAGGACCGTATTACATTCATACCATGCTCTAATGCATCAGTATCTCATGAAATGAAATTGTTGGTCAGTGGAAAGCCAACAAACCCCGAGCATCCAAGAACTGCTCCAATTTGCCTGTTTATTATAAAGGTCGAAGAAAAGGGTGGGTAACGAGAGAACTTTTTATGAATGGTTCCACAAACAATTTATTCCTGATGTTAAAAATAAAATGAACTAGCTGAAATTGCTACAGAAAGCTCTGCTCTTATCAGATAATGCTCCTGAACATCCAAGAGAAGAGGAATTAATCAGTGAGGACCGAAATATTGAGGTCATGTTTCTACCTCCTAATTGTACTCTATTATTACAACCGATAGATCAAGATATAATACAGAATGTGAAGTTGCATTATCGAAAACCTTTGCTACTGAATATTGTGGGACAAGAAGACAATAACGTTTCGCAGTTACTGAAGCAATTGGACCTCAAACATGTGGTGTTTTCTCTTGAAAGGGCCAGGTCATCTGTATCCGAAGAGTTAATTCAGAAACCATGGAAGAATTTATGGCCCACAAAAGATGATGATTATGACACAGGTGACCTGTTGCCCCTTTCACGGTTGAGAGAAAAAATTTTGCTAGAGAAAGAAGAGAAAAATAGTGATCTACGCATGATGACAGATGTGCTAAGAAATGTATCTGGTCAGGAATTAACAATTGAAGACATTGAAGAATGGGCTGTAGGAGATAATGAGAATTATCTCTCTGAAGCTGAAATAATCAACAACATAGAGAGTGACGAGGATACAGAAAAACTTGAAGAATGCGATGTCACCATGAATTCAGTGAAACATTAAGAAGCTATCTTGTGTTTGAACAAATGTTTGGAATGGTGCAAAGAAAATGATATCACAATAATTTTGAGTTTTCCAACGAATATTTACGTTTTTCAATGAATATTTCACGTTTTCGATCAATACTTGACGTTTTTCAATAAATGTTCACGTTTTTCAGCCCTGTTTTTTCTTTACTATTTCATTTCAATTAGCTCGATAATCCGAATATTTCAGTAATCCGAACGTTCGCTGGTCCCATATGATTCGGATTAGAGAGGTTGTACTGTAGTTGTTCCGCATGTCTCCTCAGCTTTACTAATTACTTTATGTTTACACCATATTTTTTCTACTCTCTGTCCTTTTCTCATTCCTGTGTTTCTTTGTTATATCCTTATTTTCTAATCTGAATGATACAAATATTCTTCTATTTCTTCCTTCTCCATCCTTACGATCTCTAGTTTTCTCTCTTGAATGGACCAGGTAGTTGTTCATTTAATATTCATTACTGGTCTTCTTCTGACTATAACGTCCAGTAGATCTCTCTTATTTTTTGTGCTGATAATGATGAAATCCATATCGGAATTTTTGTTTTAGCTAACCACTTATCTTGTAATGTATGTATCTGTTTATGGTGAAAGAATTAGTTGCCTATAATAAAATTATTTTCTATGCAGAAATCCACTGATCTAATTCCATTATTATTTCTATACAGGGTGTTTCGACGAAAACTAAACAGAGGCTATATCTACCAAGATATTCATTTCTGATCGAAACGCAAAAAAAAAGGTCATTTTTTGTTTCAAGGGGAACATCTTTTGGAGTACAATACTTGCCTGAAATATCAACCTCCTAAGCGGGGGTTGCAATCCTTGAACATTTTGAATACGGAAGATGGGTCGAGTGATAACTCAAAAGAAAGGTGGTATTTTTGTCTACATCGCCTTGAACGAATTTCCATTTTTAATTGAAAACTGTGTAAGATACAGGGTGAGCAAATTAAAGATAGGGTAGACTATCTCCCTGAGACTATTCAAGTTTCAGTGAAGTAAAATGGAACAGATCCATGCTGATCAATTGTAGTCATCATCGAGTATCATCCTTATTTCGAATTTCAACCCCTAGAGCAGAGGTGACCACCCTTGAAAATTTGAAAGATGGTAGATGGGTCGATTGATACCTCGAAAGAAAGATATTATCTTTGTCTGCATCCCCGTGAACGAAATTTCATTTTTGATTGAAAACTGTAGAAAATACAGAGTGAGCTACTGAAAAATAGAGGAGACTATCTATCACCCTGAGCTATTCAAGTATTAGTGCAAAAAATTGGAACAGATTCATTCCAGATCAAGGGCTGTCATCTTCCGAAATACCATTCACATTTTAAATTTCAACCCCTGGAGCAGGGGTCACCACCCTGTGTTATTTTCAAAGCAGAAGATAGGTCACTCTGTATTTTCTACAGTTTTCAATCAAAAATTAAAATTCTTTCACGGGAATGCAGACAAAGATAATACCTATCTTTCGAGTTATCACTCGACCCATCTACCCTCTTCCAAATTTTCAAGGGTTGTCACCCCCCTCCTCCAGGGGTTGAAATTCGAGATGAGGATGGTACTTGATGATGACGGCTATTGTTCAGCATGGATCTGTTCCATTTTACCTCACTGAAACTTGAATAGTCTCAGGAATTAGTCTTCCCTATCTTTCAGTTCCTCACCCTGTATATCGTACAGTTTTCAATTAAAAATGGAAATTCGTTCAAGGCAATGTAGACAAAGATACCACCTTTCTTTTAAGTCATCACTCGACCCGTCTTCCCTATTTAAAATATTCAAGGATTTCAACCCCCGGTTGTTATTTCAGGCAAGTATTGTACCCCAAAAGATGTTCCCCTTGAAACAAAAATGACCAGTTTTTGAGTTTTGATCAGAAATGAATATCTTGGTAGATATAGCCTCGGTTTAGTTTTCGTTGAAGCACCCTGTATAATTGTCCGTACCTTCCTATAACATTTATTGTAATATTCATTTTACCTCCTACTGTATTATTCTTCCTTATAAATTATCTATCACTTCTGCCAATTCGTCCCAATTTCTATGTTTCCGCTGCTTTTTCATATCCCCATTAAGTCCATATGTTGTTATAATATTGGTTACTTGATTTTGCTCCAGTTTTATTTCGACTCCAATAGTCCTCTTGAAAAAATACTGCCACTTTTGTATGCGTTCCGTTTGGTCCATTTATAATTATACAATCCACTCCTTCTTTGGCTCTTTTTTTCCGGTTCAACTCTGCTGTAAAGTAGTAAGTGGCCCCCATCCAACTCCTCTTCTTAGAACAATTCGAGAGTTTTGCTAAGAACCATTTTGATAGTAAAATGAATTTTTCAAATCAGTTTCGTTGGAAAGTAATCACTGAGAAAAATAGGGGCATAAATACATCCTATTATCCCATTTCTCTATTCCTGAAGAAATATAGCAAATAAAGAATATTTTATCTCGACTATAATGTAATATTAGGATCTTTCAATATTTGTTATAGGTATTCGTACTTATGAGTTATTACAACGTTCTCTCTCAAACCATGTCAACCGTATTCGTTCGAGGAATTTCGGAAGTTGCGGAACTATTTGTTGCAGTGAAACGGTTGGAACAGTTCATGGTTAACGATGAATATATCAGTGCTGTACCATCGCCAAACAACAATGATTTCAGTGGTGTTTATGACGAAGATACTGATCTTAGACTAAAGAACCTTACAGCCAAGTGGAATATTTCATCATCAGATGATGCTGTTAAGAATATAACATTGTCCGTTAGAAGGGGAGAATTGCTGGCTGTGATTGGTACTGTTGGCAGTGGAAAGAGCTCTTTGTTGGAAATGATTCTAGGTAAGTTTTGTAAATTTATTACTGCAAAATTTAGCTTCCATACTATGAAACCAAGCCAGCAATAGATCAATGAATAATCCTTCCTGACAAGAGCTAGTTCCCAAATCTGCCTGCCATGAACGCAGCCCCCAAGAGCCACAACAGTGCAACTAAGGTTGCGTGCTTGCCAGGCAGATTTGGGAACTAGCTCTTGTCAGGAAGGATTATTCATTGATCTGCGGATTTTTGAATAATTCTTCTTGTCTCCAGTTTACAGAGGTAGACTCCTCGCGAAGTTTATCGCGGAAGATAATTGCCCAATCAAAAATTCACCGACGCGAGGATTTATCTCGGAAACAGAGGCTCAGAGCACTATTTCAGCGGGATTATTTCGCTCGTTTTCTGCCGTTGATGTGATTCACGGAATGGAGAAAGATGTTTCTCAAATGTTGGAATTCTTAACGTTCACACATCTGTTTGTTTTTGTTAGTATCTTTTTCGAAGTCCGGTAGCGGGCTTGCTGTGTCGGTCCATAGAGGGCGACTCTCGTACGTATGTACGAGGTTCGTCCTTTCTGGTATCGATGGGGTAGTCCGATGTAGCTTGATAGGATGCTGAGAAGTGATATGCGACACTGATGAGCTCCTAATAAGGGCAAAACTGCAGTCTGCCGCTTCGTTTCTCGGCATCCTGCTTAGTTGCAATATTGTGGCTCTTGGGGGCTGCGTGCATGGCAGGCAGATTTGGGAACTAGCTCTTGTCAGGAAGGATTATTCATTGATCTACGGATTTTGAATAATTCTTTATATATATATATATATATATATATATATATATATATATATATATATATATATATATATATATATATATATATATATATATATATATATATATATATATATATAGGTTATTCTTACCTTCATAATCGATTTAAACGGAATGTTGGACTTTTATTTTTTAATTACTACCATCAGATGACTATTCAAAGATACCCCCAATGATAATCCATGAACGTACATTTTCAAGTAGCTATCATAGGAAGAATATACAGGGTGTCCGTGAATTGCGTATACAACGTTAAATCACAGATTCTTCAGCTCGAAACAAGTCGATGTAGGCCAAATTACCTATATGAAAAGTTTCTTCGTTTGGCCGCTAGAGTTCGCCAAATCCAAAGATTTTTTGCTTATTTTTCGAATAATTTGACAACGACTCGATCGATAGAAACCATATTTGGTATGCGTAATCGGGTGCGTTATTCACGTTTTTTAGTGATCCACTAAAAACACGTTCGAGTTTTAGGGACACTTGTGCAACGTCAAAGTCATTGAGTGGATCACCTAAAATTGTTAATAGCATACCCGATTACGCATACCAAATATGGTTTCTATCGATCGAGACGTTTTCGAATTATATGAAAAATAATAAAAAAAATCGGTGGATTTTGGTGACCTCTAGCTGCCAAACAAAGAAACTTTTCATATGGGTAAGTTGGTTTAAATCGACTTGTTTCGTGCTGAAGAATCTGTGATAAAACTTTGTACACGCAATTCACGGACAGCCTGTATAACTGGTTACGAACAACATTTTTAGGAAAAGCAAAATAGCAATAGATATCAAATTAAGTGATCAAGAAGATCACATAAATTCGTGGCAGTGAAACTTGTACCCTCTGGAAGAAAGAAAAGAACAAGATAAATGCGTCAGGAATGGAATTTCTTAGAAAAACGAATAGAAAAAGAAGAATATATAAAATGAGGAATGAAATATGCACGAACAAGTTCCAAATGGAACTAATATTGTCGAAAATACAAGAAAGACAATTGGGATGGTTAGGACATATATACAGAGTTACTGACGAAAGTCTTGCCAAAGACACATACTAGGCACGAGTCTAAGGGATAAATTAAAGAGGAAGACCCAGAAATACTTGAGATGAAGAAGTGCAGAAATCTGGAACGTTTGATGAAGAGCCTTAAAAAGTATGGAACGAAATTGGAAGAGATGGAGAGACCAATGAACTCGACTCCAAAGTCCTTCGCCTAACGGTATGAAGAGTTAGGAACAACAGTAAAAAAGCATTCTAGACATACCAAATAATAATAATAATAATAATAAAGACATAGACGATATCAGACATATGGACTTCGATGGAATAACGGAGGAAGAAATCACAACAGTAATTAGAGCGACCAACAATTGGAAGGCCACAGGTATAGATAATATCCACAACTACTGGTACAAGAAGTTTGATAAGCTCCATGGAGCCCTAGCGAAACAGCTCACGTATGTTCTTCAACATCCCAAGAAAACACTCACTTTCCTAACGCAAGGCTTAACATATATGCTACCTAAGAGCGATAGAACACAGTATCCGTCTCAATATAGGCTAATCACTTGCCTGCCAACACTCTACAAAATACTCACCTCATGCATATCCAATCGAATATACCAACACCTTGACGACAACAATATATTAGCAGAGGAGCAGAAAGGATGCAGAAAGAAACACCACGGGTGCAAGGAACAACTCATCATCGATTCTGTGATAATGAAACAGGCACACGTAGGGCATCGCAATGTGCATTCAGCTTTTCTCGATTATCTGAAGGCATTCGATAGTACCGCCCATTCTTGGCTTGTTGAAGTATTGCAGATATACAAAATTCATCCAGCCCTGGTAGAGTTCTTAAAGACAACAATGACACACTGGCGCACGTCTCTGCAGGTCAACATGAACAATAAATCAATTAAAACCGACGAGATACCCATACGTCGTGGAATTTTTCAAGGAGACTCTTTGAGTCCACTATGGTTCTGTTTAGCAATGAACCCATTGTCCTCAATGCTCAATAGAACAGGATACGGATTTAGGATAAAAGCAGAAAGGAATTATCATACAATCTCCCACCTGCTGTATATGGATGACATCAAATTATATGCTTCGAACAAGAAGCAATTGGATGATTTGCTGAAAATTGTCAGTGAGTTCTCGGCAGATGTTCATATGAAATTCGGGATTGAAAAATGTAAGACCCTGAACATTCAAAGAGGGAAAGTCATAGATGGTGAAACACAACTTCCAAACAGTGATATTATACAGTGCATGAGAGATGGCGAAACATACAAATATCTGGGATACCAACAAGCCAGATTGTTAGACCAAAAACAATCAAAGGAGAAGATTCGTTCAGAATACAGTCAGCGTCTGAAGTCTGTGCTGAAATCGATGTTGAACTCGGGGAATCTAGTCAAGGCAATTAACACCTACGCCATTCCAGTGTTGCTTTACTCATTTGGAATAATCAGATGGACTAAGACGGAGCTGGATGATATTCAAAGGCAGACCCGAACGATGCTGACAAAGTACAACAATCATCATCCGAGATCGTCTGTGATACGAACAACTTTGAAGCGGAAAGAAGGAGGACGCGGATTAATAGATGTTGTCAATTTACACACCGAACAGATAAGAAATCTCAGAGAATTCTTCTCAGCAAAAGCTCTCACTTCTGACCTCCATAGAGTGGTATCGTTGGCTGATAAGGGGTATACACCTCTGAATCTTGCTACCAGAGATGACCTGCTGAATCTACCGTTCCTATCAGATACTGAAAAACAAGAGCAATGGTCAATAAAAGAATTGCATGGACATCACCATGAGATTAATCAACCACACATCGACAAAGAAGCCTCCAACAAATGGTTGATGAAAGGAGAATTATTCGCAGAAACAGAGGGATTCCTTATGTCCATCCAAGACCAAGTGATTGCTACAAACAATTACAAAAAATTTATAATGAAGGACGGAACATTACAAACAGATAAGTGCAGAAAATGCCATATAAGATCGGAGACTATACAGCATATTACGTCCGGATGCGAACAATTGGCCAATACGGAGTATCTTCACAGGCATAATCAAGTGTGCAACATTATCCACCAGAAACTTGCACACAAGTACGGACTTCTGAACACCTTCCAGCCATATTGCAAGTATCTGCTGGCACCCGTATTGGAAAATGACTCTATCAGATTATACTACGATAGGCCTGTTATCACTGACAGAATGGTGATGAATAATAGGCCGGACATAGTGGTGTATGAAAAGAGAGCCAGAACAGCAATGCTGGTGGATGTCGCCATACCGAATAATAACAACGTGCTGAACAAGTTCCAGGAGAAAAAGTCCAAATACACAGACCTTGCTATTGAGATCAAGCAGATGTGGCACCTCGATAAAATAGATATTGTTCCTGTCATCGTATCCTCGACTGGTTTAATACCCAAAACTTTGCATGATAGCCTTAAGAAATTTGAATTGCATAAGAATACCTATATAGAAATGCAAAAAGCTGTAATACATGTAGGATAGTTAGGAAATTTATGTCAAGTATATTGTAATCGAGCCTATTCCCTTTGATTGCTAAATCTGGGAAAGGTAAATTATATCCAGCCACTAGCTGAGATAGTGCATAAGTCCACGATAATAAATAAAGTTTATTACAATTGATTTCATATACAGAGTAATAAACAATGAAAAAGCAGAGGCTTAATCATTCCGAAGAATGTCTCGGCTGTTCGCCTTTGAAAAGTTATTCCACTCAAGTTGCATCATAAGAACATAGAATTCTTGGAAAAAGATTTATTTGTAGTAGAAGGTTTTCTAAGTGTGTAGAAGTTCAATAGGCTATTTGTGTGGGAAACTGAGATATAAAAATATCACCCTTAGATCTCTCAATTTCTTACTCAAATAACAAAATAATTTTTTTTTTGAATTGTGGAGGCCGTTACTTGATGTAGATCCATGATATAAATTCATTCAACTTGTTCTACGATTTGTTTATAATACCATACTCTTCATTCTGTTTTTCATTCTTGATAAAGCTGCTGTGTCAGCGAAACGTCGTCGAATTTTTTTCAAATAAAGTGTAGATTAAAGTTAAACCTTGTGTTTTTATCTCAACAAAATAATTCTAACATCTTTAGAAAATCCACTAGTACAGATAGATGTATTCCCAATGAGTCCAACCACCTAGAATAAAATTTCGTTACCTTTATTAAAAAAAAAAAAGAAAAAGAAATCGAAACTAATAGATCACAACAACGGTTTTGATCGTGACTTAATTGACAAAAGAGTTAAACAAACAATTATTTACAGAGTGTAAATAAATAACTACGGGTATTTTCACGAAGTTACTCCTATAGAAATTTTATGAAGAAAAGTTCCTTCAACATATGCGTGAATAAGCTTCATTACAGAAATACAGGGTTTTGAAATCTTCAGAATTTTCAATTTTTTCTTATGATTACTACAGTTTTTCAGATTCTCAATTCAAATTAGGTTGGATTAGATTAGATTCGCAACTAAATGAAATCAAAAATGTCATTTAAACCTCAAAATAAATTGTCATCACTATTATTCAATACTGAAAATCCTATGGAGAGAATAAATCTGGAGTTTGTAAGTTATATTATGGAGAGTGCAATTTTTCTACATCAGACTGGTGGTTCCTTCTTAACTAGATATAAAGGACATCAAACTTTATACAATAAAACTAAACACGATTCAACATTTACTAATCACTTCATTCAAAATCGCCACTCCTTTCCTACTGTTCATATTCATTCTACACGTTACCCCAAGAATAGAAAACTCAATTATCAGCAATCAATTGAAATTTTCAATTCACTTCTTAAAGACAACTTTCAGATAATGAATGACTACAATGATCTCAGTAAAACACAAATTTTCGATTTATTCCAATAATAACTACCTTTCCAACACTGATGACTGATATATATCATGCCTGATCTTTCAATTTTTTACAGGAGAACTCATTATAACTTCAGGATCAAAGGTAGTGAGCGGCTCCATTTCTTACGCATCACAGGAACCCTGGGTGTTCGGCGCATCCGTGCGACAGAATATATTATTCGGTTCAGAGTACAATAAAAAGAAATACAATGAAGTTGTACGTGTATGTTCCTTAGAAAGAGACTTTCAACAATTTACTGACGGCGATCTAACACTTGTCGGAGACAGAGGTGCTTCTCTTAGTGGCGGACAAAAGGCAAGAATCAATTTAGCTAGGGCTGTTTACAGGGACGCTGATATTTACCTTTTGGATGATCCTTTGAGTGCTGTCGATATCCACGTATCTAAACATTTATACGAGCAGTGTATAAACGGGTATTTGAATGGGAAAACCAGGATTTTAGTGACTCATCAGGTGCATCATTTGAAGAATGCTAATAATATCGTGATATTAGAGAATGTAAGTACTTATCGACTATATTCAATTGGTTGTACTCTATGACAAAAAGGTACCCTGAAATTCTCATTTGAATTGACCCCGTTGAGTGTTTTTAAGTATTTTAAGTTTCTGTATGTTGGTAGGACTATCCTTTATTACTATGCGAAACATGGGCGCGATCTGTCAACTAGTTTGTTAACGACAGCTGTTAAAACCGGTCGACCTCAGTGGTACTCTGCGAATTTTATAATGGAGAAAAATATTGAATAGAGTTCTCGTCTCAAATTTTGTGTTTTGAACAAAATTCTGTACGCTAAATAGTTGCGGTTGCTGGAAAAGGCTTATGGAGACTCTGTTTTATCGAAAATCCAAGTGTACGTGTGGTACAAAGCCTTAAAGATGGTCGGGAGATCGTCGTTGATTTACTTCGATTTCTTCAACAGCCGATAACGTCCAAAAATTCAAGGAAACTGCTCGTTTGATTTTGGTGAACCAATTGGGCATGCGGCGCGTCGTCCCTTGACTCGTTCCGATAGAGCTGAACTTTCTTCAAAAACAGTACCGTATTCAGGTAGCTGTAGACATGCTGGATCGTGAGAATTCTGATTCCACATTCATGAAACGGATCACAACAGGTGACGAGATATGGGTCTATAAAAAAAATATAAAGAACACAATAAAGATGCGGAATGGATCAAGAATGAAAAAGAAAGCCTTGATATCAAACAGATGGACTTCGAAAGAATAACGGAGGAAGAAATCACAACAGTAGTAAGAGCTACCAACAATTGGGAGACCGCAGGTATAGATAATATCCACAACTTCTGGTACAAGAAGTTTGATAAGCTCCATGGAGCCCTAGCGAAACAGCCTACGTATGTTCTTCAACATCCCAAGAAAACATCCAGTTTCCTAACACAAGGCTTAAAATATATGCTACCTAAGAGCGATAGAACGCAGGATCCGTCTCAATATAGGCCAATCACTTGCCTGCCAACACTCTACAAAATACCTCATGCATGCTCAGAAAGGATGCAGAAAGAAACACCACGGGTGCAAGGGTGCACACGTAGGGCATCGGAATGTTCATTTAGCTTTTCTAGATTACCTGAAGGCATTCGAATTCTTGAAGACAACAATGACACACTGGCGCATGTCTCTACAGGTCAACATGAGCAATAAGTCAATTAAAGCCGACGAGATACCCATACGTCGTGGAATTTTTCAAGGAGACTCTTTGAGTCCACTATGGTTCTATTTAGCTATGAACCCATTGTCCTCAATGCTCAATAGAACAGGATACGGATTTAAGATACAGAAAGAAGAAGATAGGAACTATCATTCAATCTCCCACCTGCTGTATATGCATGACATCAAATTATATGCTTCGAACAAGAAGCAGTTGGTGGATTTGCTGAAAACTGTCAGTAAGTTCTCGGCAGATGTTCATATGAAATTCGGGATTAAAAAATGCAAGACCCTGAACATTCAAAGAGGGAAAGTCATAGATGGTGAAACACATCTTCCAAACGGTGATATTATACAGTTCATGAGGGATGGCGAAACATACAAATATCTAGGATACCAACAAGCCAGATTGCTAGACCAAAAACAGTGAAAAGAGAAGATACGTTCAGAATACAGTCAGCGTCTGAAGAATGTGCTGAAATGAATGTTGAACTCGGGGAATCTAGTCAAGGCAATTAACACCTACGCCACTCTGGTGTTGCTTTACTCATTTTACTCATTTGGAGTAATCAGATGGACTGAAACAGAACTGGATGATATTCAAAGGCAGACCCGAATGATGGTGACAAAGTACAACAATCATCATCCAAAATCGTCTGTGATAAGAACAATTTTGAAACGGAAAGAACGAGGTCGCAGATTAATAGATGTGGTCAATTTACACACCGAACAGATAAAAAATCGGAATTGCATGGACGACATCACCATGAGATTAATCAACCACACATCGACAAAGAAGCCTCCAAAAAATGGTTGATGAAAGGAGAATTATTCGCGAAGACATAAGGTTTCCTTATGACCAAGTGATCGCTACAAACAACTACAAAAAATTTATTATTGCGGACGGAACATTACAAACAGATAGGTGCAGAAAATGCCATATAATACTATACAGCATATTACGTCCGGCTGCGAACAACTGGCCAATACGGACTATTTTCACAGACATAATCAAGTGTGCAACATTATCCATCAGAAACTTGCACACAGGTTCAAACTTCTGAATACCTTCCAGCCATATTACAAGTATCAACCGGCGCCCGTATTGGAAACTGACTCTATCAGATTATACTACGATAGGCCTGTTATCACTGACAGAATAGTGTCCAAATACACAGACCTTGCTATTGAGATCAAGAAGATGTGGCACCTCGAAAAAATAGATATTGTTCCTGTCATCGTATCCTCGACTGGGTTAATACCCAAAACTTTGCATGATAGACTTAAGAAATTAGATTTCCATAAGAATACCTATATAAAAATGCGAAAAGCGTAAGTCTGAATACATGTAGGATAGTTAAAAAATTTATATCAAGTATATTGTAATCGTGCCTATTCCCTTTAATTGCTAAATCTGGGAAAGGTAAATTATATCCAGCTAACAGCTGAGATAGTGCATAAGTCCACGAAAATAATGATGATATTGTTTATATTCCTATACAATTTTGTGTTTATATGATTGAAAACCAGGTTGTTGACAATAAACTCAGAAAATAAGCATGAAACTGCAAAGTCATATGACTGTCTGCAGTGTACTAATCTAATTTTTTTAAAAGGACACATTAACGAGTAAACAATCACCGGAATGGGTGGGAAAATATGTGATATTGGTTGTGTGGTTCATTATGAATTCTTTCCGCAAGGTTGAACGGTCAATAAGAACTTCTATTTAACCGTTTTGAGACGTTTACGTGAAAATATTTGTCGTAAACGGCCGGATTTGTGGCAAAAATATTCGTGGATTTTTCATGACGATACCGCACCATCTCATCGAGCCACGGTTATTAACGCCAAACACTCGATAAATATACCATCGAGCAGCCGCCTTTTTTGACTGATCTAGCGCCATGTGACTGTTATCTCTTCTCCAGACTGAAATTGCCGCTTCGGGAAATCAGATTTGATTCCATACACGTCCTGAAAAAAAAATTCGCAGAAGGATCTGAAGGCCATTCCTGAAAGCGCATATAAAAAAATGTCTGGATGATTGGAAAAAACGTTAGCACATGTGTATCGCTTCAAATGGAGCATATTTTAAAGGAGATTCAATAAATATTGAAGTAGATTAAGATTTTTGCGTTTCATTTCAAATTTCTGGATAATTTTTTGTCACAGTGTATTTGACGAGAAAAAAACGAATCCCAACGTAGAAGCCCACATCGTTCTACCCGAACAGTTATTAGTCAGTCTTCTCTTAATTTCACTTTACAACACTCAAAACGCTTTCATATTATAAGGTTACCTCACGGTCGTGTTACATAGCCATTCTGATTGTCGTAATGTTGCTTGGATCTCTAATTCAGTAGGATTAAAATAATTGAGAAGATAATTTATAGTCTTTAGAGGACAAATCTTGGATCATTTGCAAACTTTAGCACGTCAGTATATCAATAATTTTATTTCTGCATGCAAGCCTGTACCTTAATCTACTTTTCTACCTAACTTTCTTTAACATCGAGGTACTTGTCATAACGTAGTACCAGTTTTTGAATACTCTAGAAGTCTGCTTCCTGACTTCTTAGCCACTGCATCATGATTGTTTTGATTTCGTTATCGTCATGAAAACGCTGTCCGCCCAAGTATTCTCTCAACTGCAGAAACACAACGAGGAAATTATAAATCATCTGTTTCCTCTCACCCTATTGTCTACATCCGGTAAAAAACTTTTAATAACGACAGAAGAACGCCCACTTCATTGTTCATCAGGCACATTTGTGCGGCCTTCTCTAAATGCTTCCTAACCATTCCATCACTCTAAATATTTTTTCCATAAACTGCACAGATCTCACATTTAGCACTAAGAAATCTTATAACAGCTAGTACACAGTCGACGGGACTAACGATTACCAGAGACATCTTAAACACTCAGCAAACATCGTAAACAAGGAAGAATCAGTCTGCAATGGTGCCAGTGCGTAGACAAGAGATGTAGGTATCTGGTGTACATCGGCAAATGCCAACAAATCTATTTTAAGCGTCAAGAATCGAACACATCCAGACAGAAATTCCCTACAAAAACTACTAAAAACATTTCGTCAAATCGGCACTGTAGCTTCTCCCAACAGACAAAAGCTGGTAACAGAAGATGAAGAAGACGATATGATAGTTGTAGTGACTATCATTGAAAATCCAACTACTAGTCATCGGAAGATTACCGATGAAACCGAAATTAGTAGAGGAAGTATATTCAGAATCTCGAAATAATACGGATCCCATCCGTATTATGTTCAGGTCACCTATTGAAAGGGGATTTCGAACGTCAGCTTGAGTTCTGTTTATGGATGTCGGAAATGATCGGAAGAAATGAAAATTTTGCAGAAAATATTGTTCTCGGATGAATTCACTTTCCACAATAACTCACCAGTGAACCGGTACAATTTTCATTATCACGATGATCGGAATCCACATATCTTTCGTCAGCCGTACACGCAGCATCGATGGGCGGTTAATATTTAAGGCTCAATCATAGGTCTGCAAGTCATTGAACTATTTTTTTGATGAGCACTTGAACGAAAATATATATTTTTGAGGTTTCGTCCTGATAATCTACAAGAATTGTAAGATGTGACGGTCGATGTGATGCAACGAATGTGGTTTCAATTGGACGGTGCCCCTACACATTTCCCTGGCAATGTGTGGAATTTTATAGACACACACTTTTCTTATAAATGTATCGGTTAAGGTGGATTTGGAAATTGACCGCGTAGATCCTTGAATTTTGGTGAGGGTCAAATTTCTATCCTTTTTCCTCTTCATCTCGCTTGTTTTACATCTCCTTGGTTTGTCCTGGGGTTCTACTGGTTGGTTATCCTCCTTCTTTTATGTTCTGGAGCATCTATGCTGACCTGTTGTTTTCTCTTCCATTGTACTAGGAATGTCCTCTTTCCTGTTGCCCTCGGTTGTAGTTCCATTATTTGGTTGATCTCCTTGTTCTTGTGGTTTTCCATCTGGTCTGTTGTCTTCGTCGCTGCGTGCAGGTGTGTTGGTTCCCTTGGCCCTATTGCGATGATCACTTTCTGTGATTGTCTTCAGTATCCTTCCGCTTTTGTTCGTTTTTCTGCTGTTCCAGTCCGAACCCTTGGCATTCAAGTCCCCAGCTGCGATGGCTGGCGTGTTGCTGTTGAATATGGTTTTGATGTCTTCTTCCTTCATGGCGTTGTTAGGTGGTTTGTAGACTGTGTAGATGTTCAGCTCTCCCATCGTTGTCTGTAGATTTATTCCTGTCTCTTCTATGTTCTTTGAATTGGTGCGTGGTAGCTCGCCGTGCCTTGTCCCTGTCTTCACTAGGATCACTGTTCCTCCTTGTCTTCCCTCTAGTCGGTCGGTCCTGTATATCGTATAGTTCCTGATATTGAAATCCTTCGTTGGTTTGAGATGGGTTTCGCTGACGAGCATCACGTCGATTTCTTCTCCTCTAGGTAGGTCGTCAGTTCATGTCGTTTGTAGGCGATTGAGTTTGCGTTCCAGAATGCTATTGTAAGTTGTCTCTCCATAAATCTATTTCCTGTTGAATAGCTGAATGAGCTTGCTCTGTTTTTCTTAAAATTTCATCTTTTGTTCTGTCGCTGCATTTGTCGCATTGAATTGGATGGCTATTCGTCCTAGAATCATCGCTAGTTCGTCTTCGATAGTCATCTGGGGTCCTCTTGTATCAGTCGTTTTCTTTTCCTCCTTTGGTTTCTGGTCATCTTTGTGTTCAGTCCTCTTCGTTAGGTCGGCAGCCTTCTATTCTCCGCCTTTTTTGTCCAGAAGTTCATAGGTGGTGCTGGCGCTGGTGGTGGTGGAGTTTTTCCGTCGGTCGATTCTTCGGGTTGTTCGGGTTCTTTGGGCAGTTGACGTTGCTTGATAGATGCTCTCCTCCACAGTTGGCGCATTTCGGTGCTGATGTCCTTGGCTTCTTACATTCCGCTGTCATGTGATCGTCTCAGCATTTAATGGAAATTGATCTGAAAAATAGCCTGATATAACTTGCCTTGACTAGCATTTTGAATTCCGTCAACGACGGCTGACGATATGAACGAGAGGATAAGAGAATAATTTCGATCGGTGATACCAGACATGATAACTAACGATGTAAAATATTTCGGAAACTATTCAAGATAAGTATAGGGAATTTCGAAAAAACTCGTCTTCATTCTTCCTTACAAAGTCTAATATGAAACAAAATATGGGATTTAAAAAATCATAACTTTGGTATGCAACTTCATTAACCTTATCAACCCGTATAGTCTAAAATATTTTTAGGTAGTAGTCACTAGAGCACTACATATTAATGCGCAAAAAAATTAAAAATATGAATGTGGTGAGCCACCCGGTATAATACTGTATTTGTAGTTTGATAGAGGCGACATATTAGTCTAGTTCATAAATTCAAAGCCCCTCAGCGGTATATCTTACTCTTGCTGAAGTTGGTTTTCAGTATTGCTTGTTTCAAGATATTTATTATTATTATTATTATTTCATTATGCTTTCAGGGTAGCATAGTCAATCAAGGTACATTCAGTGTTCTGGCTAATTCTAAGACTCCTTATGCACAACTTCTGACTAGTGAATCAGAGCCAACAGAGGAAGAAAAACTAAAATCTGGTTCTATTGATGGATCCAAAGTTATCAAGAGAACTTCCACAAGAGTAAGTATTAGTTCGAGTTCTACAAGATTCTGAAATTCGAAAATATTTTACTCTGCATAATTTAGATAATATATGTATGAAGCTGTCAGTCAACATTTGCAATAAAGAAAAAACAACACCCCATTATATTTCAAAAGCATCATCCCTAATGGGAAACCCAATAGATTATATCGTTTCAGATACATCAGTCCCATATAATTTTATAAAGAAATTACTTGATTTTCAGAAGAAACTGTCATTAGCAAGTACTGTAAGCGAACTCAGTATTCCAGAAAGTCTTCTTCACGAAGAGCCAGACGAAGAAGATTTGGAAGAACGCAATGTCAAAGATCTTCAAGAAGAAAGCTCTAAAGGAAAAGTGAAAGGCATTCTTTTCTTCATATATCTCAATTCTAGTGGGCAGTATTTTAGAGTCTACTTCGTGATGTTCCTCTACATTTTAACGCAGGTTTGCGCAAGTGCTGTAGATTATTTCGTGAGTTATTGGGTCAGAATAGAAGATGCCAGAAATTCAATGGTGCAAACAAAAGACCAAGTTGCGGTACGGAGTACATCTGCAATAGCACAGTGGTCGACAGAAACGTGTTTGTATATATATGGAGGCATGGTGGTAGCGCTATTTTTAATTGCTTTATGGAGATCTTTAGGATTTTATAAGTTGGCCATGGTATGCTCCCAGAAAATTCATGATAAGCTGTTTGAAAAAGTGATAGGAACAACGATGAGATTTTTCAATACCAATCCAAGTGGAAGGATATTGAACAGATTTTCCAAGGATATTGGTGGAATTGATGAACTTCTTCCCAAAGCTATATTAGATGCTAGTCAAGTAAGTGCTTATACGACACTTTTAAGATAAATAAATGCGAATTAGCTACATCCAAACAGAACTACTTTTTCAATTTTCTTAATTCATAAGATATATTGTGAAATAATTTAGAGTATTTTAATTGTTTGAACAATTTATGCTAGTTTTAGTTGAAATTTAGAACATTTTCTCATTATTATTTTATAGAAATTCTATCAAATTTCGCCAAAGGCAAGATAGTGTACGACATTTATTACTATTTGTTGATAGAAGAGAACAGCCTTATACAATCATTTATTTTTTCATGAACGGCTAGTGGAACAGTAGACGAACATTTTGATATATATTTCAATTTTCCTTTTGTATAATTACTGAAGCTATAGAAATACATTTCTGTTACATGCCGCTGTTTACCAGTCGAACAAAGATACTGCACAGTTCTTCGTTTTTTTCCCATCTGTGTCAGTCGTGGAGTTCATTCTCTAGTGACGAAAACTTTTACTGAACGTATGAGGTTGAATGAAGACAAGGTGCAATTTTAACTTCACTATAAAGTTCTCATCGGCTGTAGATCTCGTGTGTTATCAAACCAGATTTGTATTCATCATCAAAATAAGTTTGATAACTCAACAGATCATTCTGGCTAATAAAACAATAACTTCCAGACAGCTCTTCTTGAACAGTGCTTCATTTCCTTCAAAGAAACATTCAACTTTGGCCTCAAAATAAGCTCTTATTTCTACAATGACTTCTCCGTTAGAACCAAGACGCTTTTCTCAGAGCCTCTCGCATCTACATTTGAGAACATCGATGGATGAAGAAGCAATTCAATGTTCGAAACGTGTGGTATTATCATTGTTGTGCAGAATTAATTAATTTGTTCCTTCAATGCACTAGTGACGCTATAAAATGTTTAGTGTTCTTCCTGGTTCTTGCTTTATCGTACGCACACCAAAAAAAGGTTGTTTTCTTTTTTACTCAGTAATGTTTATTATTGCTTGTTTCTCCAAGCATGATTGCCAAGATTGAAGGCTATCGTTTATCAACTGTTTCTCTAACCTAACCTAAGCTTCTATAGCAAATGCCGCAGTGACGTTCTGGTTTTTGAGGCCATCAGTCCAGTGCATCCTCCTTTTCCTAATCTCCATGATTCAAGTTGCTTGGAATCTACACAACAGTAACATTCCAATAACACAAGTATTTTAACCACACATTGACAGTCATTTTACTATTCTCTACATTATGTTTTCATTAATGATTTCTATTTCAGATTTTGCTGTCGATGGTAGGATCTTTAATATTGGTAGTCATAATTAATCCCTATTTTCTGATTCTGGTTGTTTTCATTGGAGTCTTCTGTTTGGTGGCCAGAACCATTTTTCTAAAGTCATCGAAAAACATCAAAAGGCTGGAAGGCATAAGTGAGTTTTACATTTTTTCATTTAGTCAGAAAATGGAGACATTGATCTCTTTTCTTTAGGAAATCTTGTTGATGTGTTCAATGTTATTTGTTACAGTGCGAGGACCGGTATTTACTCATTTGGGAGCTTCAATTAACGGTCTAACAACAATAAGAGCTTTTGGTGCACAAGATATACTCTCAGATGAATTCGACAAACATCAAGATTATCATACTAGCGCCTGGTTCATGTATATAACTGCTAGTTCTGCTTTTGGATTTGCTATAGATCTGGCCAACTCAATTTTTGTAGCTGTTGTGACCTTCAGTTTCCTGTTGTATGGTTCAGGTGAGCATAATGTCAATAAATTGATATCTACAAATCGAATTATTCATTGTTAAAATCAATTTATATTCATGAATTCCTTTAAGATTTTGGTATGGAAGCTGGACAAGTTGGTCTTGCTATTACACAAGCTATGGCATTGTCAGGTATTGTGCAATGGGGTATGAGACAGTCTGCGGAAATCTCGAACCAGATGCTTTCTGTTGAAAGAGTTCTAGAATATGATTTGCTCGAGTCTGAACCTCAACCAGAAAAACCTATCATTCCATCTGCTGATTGGCCCCCTAAAGGAAAGATCGTATTCTCCCGCATGGGTCTGAGGTATAGTCCAGATACTCCGTTAGTTATCAGTGATTTGAATATTGTTGTGAAGCCGAAAGAAAAGGTAAGCCAGCTTAATCACTTCAATGAAACACTAAACTCCTGACACTGACATTTCTCTTACAGGTAGGAATTGTAGGCAGAACTGGAGCTGGAAAATCTTCACTCATTTCTGCTTTGTTCAGACTAGCTCCTGTAGAGGGCCAGATAGTAATAGATGATCTTGATACCAAGAATTTGATCCTACAAACACTTCGGTCTAAAATATCGATTATTCCACAAGACCCTGTGCTCTTCTCCGGAACACTGCGATATAATCTTGATCCGTTTGAGGAATATGATGATAATGTGTTGTACAAAGCGATTAGCGATGTCGAATTGAAAGACCCTGCGAACGTTATCAATAGGTTAGAAAATAGGGTTATGGAAGGAGGCTCAAATTATAGTGTAGGACAGAGGCAACTTATATGTTTGGCTAGAGCTATTATTAGGAACAACAAGATTTTGATGTTGGATGAGGCTACTGCTAACGTAGATCCACAGTGAGTATTTTACTACTTTATTATTGAAACAAGTTTGAGACTAGGTCTCAAAAGGTGAAAGATTAACTGTTTTTATCGGGCATAACGAGTAGTGACGCTAGCAGCCACTTTGAACGAAGCTTGGCATTCGGTTGACATCCCAGTAATGTCAGAAACTTTTCTGTCTCCCAAGTAAGCTGCAAGATAGAGAGTACATGGAAAACTCATGGAACAATGAAAGAACAATACTAAACACAAGAAGAATAAAGTTTGAAGAACTGGAATGTCTCACTATACTGAAATAACAGAAATAGCTAACGGAAATACCACCAAATACCAAAGTAAAAGGAAATCTTACATGAATGGAAAAAAGTGGTGATGATGTTTTAAGAATCTTAGCTCTGTAGGTTACTGGGAAAAGTCTGCACGAACCGAAATGAGTGCATGAATTATCCTTCAAAGGACATTTTGAGGGTTTTAAAATTCATGTTGTTAGTGCTATCAAACAATGAAGGCTTTGGCGAATGTCAAAGCAGGGCTAGTTAAAGATTACGTATGCCTGAAGAAACAAGATTTGTCTTATCCACACCATATTCAGGAAGGGTGTAGAGTAATGAAAGCGCATCAAATGCGCAAACCCCCGGACCATGCTGTAATTGACACACCGAAAAATTCGAGAAGTTCTGTTGCTTTACATTGAGACAGATATAATTGTAATGATGGTCGACCAAGAAGAACCCTTCGTAGATAACTCAACGTTATTCCGGACTGTTCGCTTCGATATCTGTTGAAGTTCTCTTCAACTATATAAAATAACCAATTCTCGTTATCTCTCCATGACCTCTAAGGAAATGTGGGTTATAGGGTTTATTTGTCGAAACAAGGCTCGGAATGTATCGATCACTAAAATGAAAACTAAAGTATAAATAATTTATTACCGGTGTTCTTACAAAAGAAGGGCGGTGTAGCTTCTCAATCACCCTCCTAATTATCTTTCTCCCCTGATGACAAATCTTCGGCACCTATTTTCACTATTACAAGGTCTATTATGGCGTCTATAAGCTGGTCCAGATCCCCCATTTCATTTCCTTCCTTAATCGCGTAGGCTATGCAATTGGTCCAGTTCTCTGCTGTCGCATTTTTTATTGCATTATTTAAAAGCACTAGATTTCGTGGTTTTTCTGGGTACCTCAGCCTTTACTCATGCCCAAATCAGTTCAAGTGGGTTTAATTCGCAATTATAAGAGGAAAGACGAGAGTGATATCTTAACATTTCCTTATTGAAATGCGTTAATCTTATACTGTTTATAGTATAGCTTGTGAAATTTCTTTTCTAATCATATTTTCTTCGTATTGAATAATTTTTTCTTGACAACCACCTTATGATGTCTGCTTTATGCGATGAACTCGTGGGTGTCATTCCACTTGACGCGAATGATGACTTGCGGTATCCTTCACTAAAACCGATCCTGTTGAAATTAAGTCGAACAGTTGTTCAGAATATTCTTCAAAACATCAGCATTCATGTCTATGTGACACTTTTAGTGCGATTTCTCTCGAAATTAAGTAATCCCCCATCTACAAAACCGTTAGTACCACTTATATGGGTTATTATTATTCGTCTTCCTTTAGCGAATGGAGCATTACAACCTTTAATGCACCTTGTCGGTAATCTTGCATATCCACTTATTCGTTATTAATCCAAGTCTCGTCGAGATAAAAAATACTTCTTTGTGCAGCACGATGATTTCTAATTGACCACCCAAATAATCCAAGTATATCTCTCTTTATACTTTGGTATGTTGAAGGAAATTTCAGTAAATAATGAATAGGATTAATTATTAGACAGCACCATCTGTGAAGGTGCTTGTGAATATATCATCATTTCTTCAATAGTTTGAATTCACCTGTTAAGAGATGGGAGTTGAATCTTGAATCTCAAATCTTCTTTATTGTCATTGAGACTTACGTGACTTGTCAAAAATTAGTTGAAACAATTAATAAACGATCGAATAATAAATAAATAGACAAATAATTAACATAGAGCAAAATAAAGTTGTCTAATCTACTAATCCATCAAAGGCAATTCCACTCGAGGTACTATTCTAAGGAGTAAATAGTTCTCTGCATTTTGTTTGCTTCAATAATCTTGTTTTTGTTATTTTATTTGTATTGGCAGTTTATTGTATAGCTTGCTACACCAGTAGTTAGTTCCCAGTTGGCTCCTTTGAGTTTAAGACGTCCGCAGTCATGGCTATCCCGAGTGTTGGATGAATGGAAATTGGCCTTTGTAGGAACTCTCCCCTCATGGGGAGCTTCCTCAAACCATTGTATCAGTAGTCCCAGAATTGAAGCTGGAGAAGTAGGCCAGCCAACAAAGTTCTTCCGTGGCCATTACCTCCATATGACTCAATGCAAACATTGCAGTAGATATTTTTTTTGTACGGACATCCCATATGGACTCCAACTAAGTGTTGCAACCAAATCAATACTTATCAACCTCAAATTATTAGCCTCCTCAACTGAGTTTTCTAAAGTCAGCGCATGAGTCTTATTCCTACAAATCACCCCTCAGTCTGAGTAAGAATCAACCTGGAAAGATCTCCTATTTTACTAGAATAGCGAGCCTCATGGAAGAAAATGGTATATCCGGGTACTGACTAGTCACTCCCGATGAACCCGCTATATATTGATTCTCTACATCTCTACATTTCCCTGTTTTCCAATGAGTTCCATTTTATTCAGCAAGAGATCCCTGACAACACAGTCGTATAATTCACTTGAATCAAAAGCAAGTATCTCCGCAAATGGTGTCTGCCAAAAGCCACAGACAATATTTCTTACTGCGGTTGTCGTAGATTTTTCTTGTATGAAACTATAAGAGTCTCCTTCAAGAACTCCACAACTGTAGTCTTGAGTACCATTTCAAAGATTTTGGAAATTGCTGGCAGGGCCCATATTTGCCGATACTTGCCAATCATTTGTGCTTTCTTTCTTATATATCGGAATGTCCTAGGAGTGCTTCAGCTTTTCTGGAAACGCTGTCTTTTAGACAGAGCCACACAAAAAGTGGAAAATAACTCCTTCAACAGTGAAGTTGATATTCCGAGTTTAGTCACCATTCCATTCCACACTGCTCTCATTTTATTTGGTGTTGAAGAGATAGATCTTGTTTTCTGATATCAGTAAGAACAGTCAGAACCACAAAGGTGGCGAATTTTTCGTTGAAAAAAGTACCTATAGGCCAGATAAATAAACAGCAGTTATATTGAGAAACAATGAAAATCTAAATCAGCGAAACGTCTAGTCCCCTACCCTTTCTGTAGAGACAACAATCTTCTACACCAGACTGAAGCAGACCTAAAAAGCTAGTCTGATTTACAACCTAGTTGAAGCACATCTGAAAACAATAGCAGGGTAATTAATACACTATAGCTTCGATCATTTGTGACTTCTATGGAAAGATTGGTGTGAGACATAGTGATTTGATTCTTCTCAGGTCAAAATATGTTGTGTAAATCTATATCGTATTGCAGATGAAGCACAAGTTTATAATAATAAATGAAGAAAGAGTTTCCTATATTTCTCACAAATACTTTAATATTTTTTTTACAGAACTGACGCGTTGATTCAGAAGACCATTAGAAGAAAATTTGCTGACTGCACCGTTTTGACAGTGGCACACCGATTGAATACTATTATGGATTCCGACAAGGTTCTAGTTATGGACGCTGGAAAAGTTATAGAATACGATCATCCATATACTCTCCTTCAGAATCCCGACGGCGTGTTTTCTAGAATGGTAGCTGAAGCTGGAAGATCTCTTAGCGATCAATTGAAGAAAATTGCTATGCACAGCTATCAGAGGCAGCGATCAGTCCCAGAATAATGTGATAAAAAGTTGAGGTTGAACAGGCCGATTTGAAGAAGAAGGAAGAGAAATCTGAGATAATGCTATTCATGAGTAATTGTGTTGAAAATGTGAAAAAGAAGTGTACGAAAACTGCCAAATTTTAGTAGCACAATGTTATGTGCTTGTGATAATCCTGATGGATAATTGAAATGCAAGGTGGAATTTCGAGTAGAAATATATGAAAACGAAAAAATTAGAATAAATATGTGATTTTTTATTATATCGATAAGAAATTTTTATTCTATGTGAATTGCGTTTCGATCAAAATATGTTACAATTTCAAAATTTACTACTGAATTTTTAGAACAATACAGTAGACTCGCAATGATGTTTACAACAATGAACTTGTATCAAATAAGAAACAATTTACATATTCATAAAGAGTGTACATATATTTACTCATATTCGATCATCAGTTTGTATACATTGATATGTAGCTGTTTGAAAAATTAAGTTATTTTCGTTTGAATTTTTTTTGGTGCAAATTTGCAATAACTGCTCTTTCCTGTATTAGTTTTAAAGTCATCAAGTCACTATCATCAGCATTTTCTCGTTCTGCCCATTGTGAAACTATTTTGATAGCTGCAATAGCTTCTTCTCATCTGCTCCCAGGCCAGTCTAATTAAACGAAATGTCTTCATTCCATTTTTCAATATCTTGCGTCGTGTACTTAAGAGGTGTAAGAGCATGTAATAAGTCGGGTGTATCGTTTACCACGGTTTCCGGTACGGTCTCACAAACTTAGGAAATAGTTTCGCGAATATTGGAAGTATGACCAAATACAAACAGAGAAAGTATTCAGAATAAGGGAGATAGAAAGGGCGCATGGCCCGAAGGTCAGCAAAGTACAATCCTCATTAAGATTTTCAGATATAAATTTGAACGGATAACGATGGACACGAATTGAGATAGAGAATTTGAGAGCAGTTACCTGACCTGTGTCGCTTAAATAACTACTGATTAATAGATATATAATTAACAAGAAATGCCTGAAAGATCATTAGTTTAGGTAATTTCGTTTATATGTAGGTACTCATACTGAAGGTAATAAGTAGAATTATTTTCGGTGCTCAAAATGAAACATCTTTTCAGAAATATTTCTGGAATATAATTAACAAGAGATGTATTTCAAGTCCGTAATCATCATACTATATACAGGGTGTTTCCGAATAAGATGTCATAAATGAAGGATGCGAATCACTGAATGATTTGTGCAAGAAAGTTCGAAGAACCAATGGTCAAAAAATGCTTCGTTGCCGAGATACAGGGTGTTTAAGTTGAGAAAATTTTTCGATTTTCTCTAGATAAAACCTAGACTTCTCAAGATTTCGGGCTCAAATTTTCCACATAAGCTATTAAACACAATCTGAATCACCAGGTGAGGCCAAATTTTGGAACAGTATACAGGGTGATACTTTTTCATGGGCCATGTTCCATTTTTACCCTCGGAACTTTTTTTTGGTACGCCACTGGCACTAACAAAAAATAAAATCGTATAGATCATTCAATTTAAAATTTTTTTTGACTCTTGCATTTTGATCGTAACTATCACCGTTTCTGAGATATTAATTATTGAAAATAATCCAATAGTTTTCCTATATCGAAGCCATGGAGATATTATCTTAATAACTAATGCAATTTTTCAGGAATTGAGCTAAAATTTACATCAAATATCTCCTTATTGTATGTTTATAACAAAATGAGGCAAAAATTCCTGACAGTATACAGGGTGTTATTTTTCACGTGCATTTTCCTCTTTTGCCCCTGAACTTTTTGTGGTGCGCTACTGGTATATTCTGAAAACAGAATCAAACAGATTATTCAATGCGAAAACTTTTCTGTTCTTTGTATTTTTCCGTATCTGCCCCCATTTTCGACATATTAATCAAGAAAAGTAATCGTATAGTCCCTTCCGTATTGAAAGCTTGAAGATATTTTTCATGTTATTTCGGCAATTTGTGAAGACCTTGAGCTCGAATTTCAAACGAAGTTCACATTTCAAGATCTGCACCACTAGATTGGTAGGATTTATGAGAAAGTATAAAGGGTGATATCATTTCCCTGATCATTGAATTCGAATTCAAAAGAAAAAAAGAACCTGAAAGAATACATGCTTCTGCTCGTCTCCGCATATTAGTACACACCGTACATGAAATGTATATCGGCCATTTCTGCATTAGTGAAAACCATTTCAAAGATTATTGGTTACTACTTACAGCTGTTTCAAATGTAGGCACAACAAACTGAAAGACAAAACTTACAATCATTGAAGTGTCAAGTTTTTTTTCTATGATTTCATTTGCGAAATTGTATCAGAGCCTACTAAGCCTTTTGAAATCACCAACGTGTTCTGATATGAGGAAGAAACGATAAATTCTGATGATTTTCAATTCAAAACGGTGAAAGACATGAGGATCAAGATGAGCACAAAATTATCCGAATTGAATGAAAAATCCGTTTCTGATTACGAAAAACGTCAGTTATGCACCGAAAAAATATACGGAGGCAAAGGGGTAGCCTGTTCGGGCGTTGTTGATTAATTTTTCGAAAATGGTGGCAGATACGGAAAAATACAAGGGACAGAAAAGTTTTCGCATTGAATAATCTGTTTGATTCTGTTTTCAGAATATACCAGTAGCGCACCACGAAAAAGTTCAGGGGCAAAAGAGGAAAATGCACGTGAAAAATAACACCCTGTATACTGTCAGAATTTTTGCCTCATTTTGTTATAAACATACAGTAAGGAGATATCTGATGTAAATTTCAGCTCAATTCCTGAAAAATTGCATCAGTTATTAAGATAATATCTCCATGGCTTCGATATGGGAAAACTATTGGATTATTTTCAATAATTAATATCTCAGAAACGGTGATAGTTACGATCAAAATGCAAGAGTCAAAAAATTTCAAATTGAATGATCTATTCGATTTTATTTTTGTTAGTGCCAGTGGCGTACCAAAAAAGTTCCGAGGGTAAAATGGAACATGGCCCATGAAAAGTATCACCCTGTATACTGTTCCAAAATTTGGCCTCACTTGGTGATTCAGATTGTGTTAAATAGCTTATGTGGAAAATTTGAGCCCGAAATCTTGAGAAGTCTAGGTTTTATCGAGAGAAAATCGAAAAATTTTCTCAACTTAAACACCCTGTATCTCGGCAACGAAGCATTTTTTGACCATTGGTTCTTCGAACTTTCTTGCTCAAATCATTCAGGGATTCGCATCCTTCATTTATGACATCTTATTCGGAAACACCCTGTATATATATATATATATATATATATTCTTTTGAAAAGAGAGGATTTACAAAAATTCGAATATTGTATTTACAATAAATGCTTATATCTATAATTTTGGTGTGTGTCAGAAAAACACAATCGTCAAAAAAAAGGAATAAATAGAATACCAGCGGCAGGCATTTAAACTCGCATCATGTCTTCTACGATTGCCCCTAAAGTGGGAGCTCTGGAAATGTAACAGAGGAACCATACTATCTTGCGTATGATTCAATAAACGAGTGAAAAAACCTGAGGAAAAAACTCGTTTCCCTGTCGCTATTGCACTAGCAATAGTATATCTGTTTATGTTGTGTTAGTTTCGTGTGTACATAAAGAGTACCAAAGATTTTTCTTCCATCTTGAGTTCATCTCACTGAATAATAAAGGCTTCACAACCACCCCTTTTTTCTTGTTGTTCAATTTTTGAACTCGCACAAGCTTAGGAACAGGATGATATCCTTCGTCGTAATATTTTGATATTTTGTCTTCGATAGTTTTATCATACGATCTCTGCCTCCATGTCCTGTCAGTGTGTGCTTCAAATAAGACCTCATAAAGCTCTTCATCAAATACATAATACTTCAAGTTTTCTTGTTCGGTGACCGGATGAATTGATTTTGAAATACTTCAATTACATCATATCGCCTTATGAACCTGAGATTGTTACTTTCTTTTTGATCCATTATTATCAGTTGTTTCACCTTCTGTATGTGTTCATGGTATTTCAATTTGTACAAGGAGAAAGTATTCACCTTGGAATTTAAGCGATCCAATTAGGTCTTCTTCTCTTGAAAAATTTCCATCGTGCGTATTCTCTGCGGTGGAAACAATATCCCGAATCAACTTTTACTGAATCGCATTAGAGAGAGTAGACTTATCCTAGGAAAAGCTGATTCGATTATTTTAAATAAACTTTTACTGGCGATTTCAGTAAGAGTCAACTTCTGCTAGCCAGAGTCAACTCTTACTGTTACAGATACAAGGAAATGACTTATTAATATAAATAAAGAATTAATAGAGGTTTATTTACAGAAAGATCGTCATCCGTATCTGAGAATCAGCCTGTAAAAGTATAATTATGTCATCAACAGCAATGTCTATTGCTGGCTCCTGGTCTTCAAAAATTTTCTCGAATTTCTCGGCATGTTCACAACGACTTTTCCATTCGTCCGTTGGAAATGAATTGAAATAGTCATCACAAAGAGTTTCTGCAGTTTTCGAATCGAATTTCACATTCCGCTCTGCGACGTATTTCTTCATAGATGCTAATAAAAGTTCTATCGGATTCAAGTTGAGGTGATAAGAAGGAAGTCGAAGAACAGTGTGGCCACTATCTTTTTTTGTGATGCCATACAGTTCCTTCAACGTCTTGGGTATATAATATATATATATATATATATATATATATATATATATATATATATATATATATATATATATATATATATATATATATATATATTCTCTTGAAAAGAGAGGATTTACAAAAATTCGAATAATTGTATTTACAATGATGAATAAGAATTCAGCAAAACAACAGAAAGATATATAGACAGATGGTACAACGAATTTGTGGAAGAAGAATTTACATATCCAGAGGAGGTTGTTAAAATAGAAGAAAATGATTATTACCAACTACTGCATTCAACCAGAAATAGTGCTCCAGGCGTGGATGGCATTTCGTGGAGAATAGTTAAACAGTTTGACCCGGAGATACACTCACATATAATACAAATTTTCGAAGACTGCCTCAGAAAGCAACAATTTCCGCTCATATGGAAGTCAGGATGTATAATTACAATTCCTAAACCTAACTCAAACCACAAGTCAGTTAAAAACTACAGACCTATTACACTACTACCGGTACTGGGAAAGCTTCTCGAGAAAATAATAAAACTGAAGATGGAAAAGCATATCAACAACATTTTGCCCACTTCTCAATTTGGATTTAGGAACAAGAGGTCTACCACACATCCACTGGGCGTTTTGGTATCGAACACACAAAATGCAAAACTAAAAAACTTTAAAACAGCGGCCATAAGTCTCGATATTGAAAAGGCTTTCGATAGCATATGGTACAGGGGTCTAATCTTCAAATTATACAAAATTAACCTACCGAGATTTCTTATACACATGATCATAAATTTTTTGAACGATAGAAAGCTGTCAGTGAGAATTAGAAATACAGTGTCGGAACCATTCTTCCCCAAACAAGGAACACCGCAAGGTTCTAGCCTGTCACCACTTCTCTACATAATTTACTGCTATGACATTCCAAGAGAAAGAAACAACCAGCAATATTCTCTTCAGTATGCGGATGACACTTTTATAATTTCCCACGATAGCTCACTGACAACCTGCTTGAATGGATTGCAAAGTATGATGAACAAACTTGAAATGTGGCTGAGTAAATGGCGCCTGAAACCCAATCCAAGGAAATCAGAATATATAATTTTCCATCATAAAATTAGTCAAAATTCGCCTAGTATAACAATCAAAGGAATCGCCAAAAAACCTACAGCGGAAATAAAATACCTAGGGGTTGAAGTCGACAACAAAATGAATTTCAACAAATATACCAAAGCGATTAAGAAGAGAACCATATCAAGAGCTAAAACTTTCACTAAACTAACCGTCAGAAACAGAGGAATAAATACAAATAATGCAGTTAAAATATACAAGACAATATGCAGACCTGTCCTGGAATATGCACATCCCATCTTTGCTAACTGTAAACGCCCAGCCTTGAACAATCTAAAAACCGCAGAAACTACATCTCTTCGTACAATAACAAAGATTAGACACCCTGAAAACAGAATACATAACCCACCAAATGAATTATTGTACCAGATAACGAATATACAACCGATAGAAGAAAGACTTAAAAAGTTGAACAAGAATTTCTTCTTCTTCTTAAAGACTCTCAGGACATTCTGGATCTCTTCCACCATGAACATATCGCACAAGCAGCAAGAAAATACCCACCTAAGTCATTAATAATGACATTGGAAGAACGAGAGAGGAACTGAAGAGGCAGAGATAAATTTTTAGATTTTAATATAAAGTGTTATATGTTTTTTTTTTGTTTGTTGGATTTAATAATTTTGTTGTAAAACTAGGCTGAAGGACCCAAGTCGATGGCCATTTGCGCAGTGCGCAGTGCAAAAAATATATTTTACTTCTACTACTGTATTTACAATGAATGCTTATATCTATAATTTTGATGTGTGTCAGAAAAACACAAGTGTGAACTCAGCCTGAGGAAAAAACTCGTTTCCCTGTCGCTATTGCACTAGCAATAGCTTGTCTGTTTATGTTGTGTTAGTGTCGTGTGTACATAAAGAGTACCAAAGATTTTTCTGCTTAGCAGCTTCAATTCACTTCAATTCAAACTCAACAAAACAATTCCCTCTCTGTTTGACCGAGAGAGCCCCGATGGCTAGGTTCGGTCTTCTAAATGATGCCGATTATGATCCATAGATGTTCTAGGATCATTATGAACCCCATAATTTGGGTTGACATCTCCCATATATTATTTCTTCGTGGTTCTTGTTTAATTTGAAGAAAAATTTGCGAAAAAATTTGACAGTCGTTTCAAAAATATCACAAATGTCATATGAAAGGTAGTCTACACCTTTGACATAATTCATCTCGCTGTAATAGTCACCTGACTTTGTGTTCGATTTAAACGTTAGATAAGAATTCTCCGCAAAACCGTTTCCGCCGCCACCATTCACGATGATAAGTCTCTGTCCTTTCGAAATTGGCGCTCAAAGATCTTCATTTGAATTTTCGTCCATGCTTTCATTTGTCTGTGCGATGAGTGGATATATGTTTCGTCCATATAAATTATAGGCCGATTTTCTTGTCTAACCTTGTCTTTTCATAATTATAAGTTTCTGGTTTTTCCATAAATTTCCAATAAATCTCTTGTGATAGTATAATATACAGTTTAATTTAATCATCATAATTTGCTATTATTTTCGATTTCTTGCCAGCGAATTCCCATATCTCTCATCACTTTCTTCAGAGATTCATATGATTCAGAAAACCCATTTTCATCAACAAATTTCCTAAGAATACGTCTTAGACCTGGAATTTTCTTTTCCGTTATATAATTTCTTTTCCGTTATATAATTATAATAGTCCATAATTGGTGGTAACTAATTTATTGCACATTTGATACAACCTGCTTATTTCGTTGACAGAATGCGTCAGAAGGGGCGTATTGCTCCGTGGTCACGAGCTACGAGTAGTCAAGAGAAGATGACATGACACGCAGGTCAATTACTTATTATTATAAACTTATGATACATTACATCCTTCCCTACTTGTAAATGAAAATACAAGTTGCTTCAACGAAAACTAAACAGAGTCTATATCTACCAAGATATTCATTTCTGATCAAAACGCAAAAACTAGCCAATTTTTGTATCAAGGGGGACATCTTTTGGGGTACAATACTTGCCTGAAATATCAACCCTCCTAAGCGGGGGTTGCAATCCTTGAACATTTTGAATAGGGAAGATGGGTCGAGTGATGACTCAAAAGAAAGGTGGTATCTTTGTCTACAATTTTTCTGTTGAGGATAACCAACTGAAGATGTGGCACTCTCTTGAATATTTATGTATTATCTATTGGATACACAATATCTGGCAAAGCTTCCCTTAATTGATTATCATGACGTTTCCAACGCTTTTCAATACCATTGATATTTACAAGACAAGTGACTCTACCTATCTTTTTACATCTTTCAACATATAATACCCTTCACACAACTAACTTTCCCAAGAATTCTATAGTCCCTTGCTGAAACTGTGTCACCGATTGCATATTCTACTCTATTATTCCCACGATAATTTTCTCTATGTTTCTGTTGAGCTTTCAAGACTCTATTTTCCACCTTTTTTGGTGGCGAATAAAGAATAGCATTGGATCTAGTTCTTCATTTTATACCAAACATTAACTCGGCTGGGCTCACGCCAGTGATGCAATTTGCAGTAGTGCAGTAGTCTATCAAGAACCTACAGAGAATCGTATTACAGTCTGAAAGGGCGTTCTCAGATGAAGCTTTTTCAGTGCATTTTTGACAGTTTTGACTGAGTTTTCAGCTGCCCCATTGGACGCTGGGTGATATGGAGGTATCAATATATGCTCTACGTCATTTTTCGATAAAAATGTTTCATAATCAGCTGAACTAAAATAGGTAGCGTTATCTGAGACAAGAGTTTTTGGAATTCCGAACTTTGCAAAAGTCTGTCTGAGAAGTTGAATGGTCACATTTCAGTTGATTTAGGATGTTTGAAATACCTCAAGCCATTTAGAATGTGAATCTAGGATAACAAAATAGTAATTCCCTAATACTGGACCTAAGTAATCAACATGAATTCTCTCCCATACCTCTTTCGGCCAAGACCAATTTGTCACAGGAACTTTTGCAGAATTTTTCGAAAATTTGTTACAAATAATGCAACCATCTGCGAGTGCGAATTCAAAAGGTCTAGAAAAGTATGGTTTGATTTCATCTTCTATCTTTAGTGTATTCTGGCCAACCATTTTCAATAATTTCTTTAATTTTGTCCTTGCGAGTTTCTACTTTAACATTTTCTAAATTCATATTAACTTCTTCGCTCTTTGACGAAAAATTACAATAGGGATAATCAACATCCTCAGTGAATTTAGGAACTGATAAATTTTCATTTGGTAGTCTAGATAATGCATCCGTCATATTTTCTTTTGATTTGACATATTCCATTTCATACTGATAATAAGAGAGTATTACAGCCCAACGTCCCAAACCGTTTGCTGAGAACTGTGGAATAGGTCTTTTCTGATCAAAAATAGCTATAAGAGGCTTATTATTGCAAACTAATTTGAATTTTTTTGAATAAAGGTACTGGTGAAATTTCAAAACTAATAATTGCTAACCCTTCCCTTTCGATTTGCGAGTATCTCTTTTCACAATCTGACAATGATCTTGACGCGTATGTAATTGGTCAATCATTTCTAAAAGGAAAAACATGACTGATTACTGCACCAATGCCTAAAGGGCTTGCATCGACAGTAAGTATGATGTCAAGTTGTACATCGAAGTGTACAAATACTTCAGAAGACACAAGAGCAGATTTGATATTTTGAAAAGCATTATTGCATTCTTTGGTTTTTTTTTTCAAAAGACGGTACAACGGATGTAAAATCGTTGAGATATTTCTTACATATTACAAATTTTCCGTAGTAATTTACCATTCCAAGAAATGACAGTTTTTTGTACTTGGACTTGCTCAATAGCTGTTGTTTTAGATTTGCTAGTATGTAGACCTTCTTTGTCTATTGTAAAACCTAAGAATTCAATTGAATTTTGAAAATATTTACATTTGGATGAATTCAATTTCAAACCCGAGTTGTGCAAAATTTCTGATACTGCTCTTAATCTTTTTAAATATTCTTTTCCATCTCTACCAGTGATAAGAATGTCGTTTAATAACACAATTACACCCTCCATACCACTCAGCAAAGATTCTATGAGTTTCTGAAACTTTGCTGGTGCTGAAGCAATACCATAAGGTAAACGATTGTACCTGAATAATCCCTTATGAGTAACGATCGTGGTGAGCTCTTTAGATTTCTAATCTAGTCCGATTTGCTGGTAGGCTTCTGATAAATCTAGTTTCGAAAACTGAGAACCTTCTTGCAAACTGCTCAGCATATCGTCGATTCTCGGTAGGGTATGTTGGTCAATTTCGATATGGGGGTTGATAGTGACAAAGTCGCACTGCTCCACTTTTCTACATCACTGGCACCACTGGAGTGCACCAGTCTGAGTAATCAACAGGTGATAGGATACCTGTAAAGACGAGTCCAATTATTTCAGATTCAACACTTTCTTTTATAGCAAAGGGAACTGGTCTTGCTCTAAAAACTTTTGTTGTGATATCAGGATATTTTAAATTCAATTCAATTGTTCCTTTATTGAAAAATTCTAAAACTGAAGAAAATTCACTTGGAAATTCAGTAATCAGAGTATGAATACGTTTGTCAACTTCATTACAAACAAAATTCATATTTGAAAAACCAATATTATAGGTATTTAAAGAATCACGACCAACTATGGGTGGTCCACCATTTTTCAGAACATAAAATTTTATTTAATTTTTATGATCTTTGTATTGACTGTACAAAATGGTTTCACTTTTGTACCATTGTAAAAATGAAGTGATTTATCCGAAGTTATGAGCTCAATCTAACTGAAATTTTCTAAATAGAATTTTTTTGACATGCATGAAATGCTGGCCCAGAATCGATCTGACACTTCACGAGTTTCGATTTAATTTAGACACTTATACTGAAAGGAATACTTTAACTATCACCCAAGGAATACAAATTAGACTCATCTAAAGATTCACTCAATAAATCGACATCTTCGTGATAGTTATGAGAAGTTCCCGAGAAATTACCATTTCAATTCTTTTTCTACAAACTGTAGATAATTTTAAATTCAATTTAATTGTTCCTTTATTGAAAATTCTAAAACTGAGAAATTACCATTTCTATTCTTTTTTTCTACAAACTGTAGATAAATGTCCCTGTATTTTATCAAAATTACAGGAATGAGTTTCAAAACGGCACTTATCTTTTGTATGTCCATCCGTTTTTCCGCAGACTTGACAAGCGCGTCCATTTTGTGTTTCTCTTACATTGCAATTATCATACGACGACGAAACCTTTTATCGAAATAATCTGAATTAGTCGTCGGAACTCTTTTTCGTTTCTTGTTCGGTGTGGAGAATGAGGACAACTCTCCTTCTTAAACAGATCTCATATCTGCAGAAATCTCTCTTATTATACTCAAACTCACCCTTGTTGCCTTTACAGCACGTTCCTTAATTTTTTCAATTTTTATTAATGGTCCATCATTTCTTGCCTCTTGCTGCATGAAATGAATCACATTTGCTATCACTTCCCTAGACAACACTTAATTTGACACTTTCGTTTCGAATTCCGTTTTCGAATACCTAATACCAAATAATTGTTGCACAAAGTGTATTTCACGATGTTCACTCTCCGAGAACTTTGATTAACCATTGAAAGGCGCCCTCCACTGCGCAACCTATTAGAAAGTCTATCTAAGGGAAGGGGAAACTTCAGATATGTTTGACGGCCTGTACATTTTGTTTAGAAATTTCGCGAAGCCTAGCTTGAGGTAATAAAAGTAAATCTTCAGCATCTTGATAGTTTTTTCGTATAATATTATGCCAACACTTCACTATCGCTTCCCTTTTCAGTCGTTCTCAAACCATATGTGAATGTAGAGAAGCATCTTTCAATGTTATTGTCTCAAGAGCATCTGCTAGTCTTTTACCTCTGGATATAACAGAGTTGAACGAGCTTTTTCTGTAATAAAGTTTAGTTAATCTCAACGTTTTCTGATCTATTGATGGTTGATTAAGGGGTGTGACATTGGGTGGCATAAATTTGACAAAAATATCACCGTCAGGTTTTTTCATTTCTCTGCTGATGATAGAATGGAATATTTTCTAACAGAAGAATTGTTTTGTTAGGAAGATTTTCATTGTTCAGGAATGTTTCAACTTGTTAATATTTTTGTTTGCTTAATCATAATGTCGAAAATATATGTGAAAAACTAGTGCAAAAGATGCTGTATTTACATTATTGTTCAAATTATGCAAGTTTACATTAACGCAAGTCTACTGTAGTTTTAATTATATAAATTCAAATAAATTATATAAATTCATCCTCACTCGAGGATTTTCATATCGAAAAGTTTCTCAATAAAACCATATTCGATCAATATATGCACTTGGTGATTGTTTAATTTCTAGAAACTAGCTTTTTTATTTGATATTCAGTACTGGAAAATGATCTTGAAAGAACCCACCTATTTTTGTGTCATATTGAAAATACGTTGAATAACCACTCTCTTTTCTTCTTCATTTGAAAACGTATTGGATGTTCGAATGTTTTCGAAAATGGCTAAAAAAAAACAGAATTATGATAACAGAGTTACAACCGTGAATGTGTTCGAGTGTTACTTTCTATTTTTATATATAGGTCGAATGGTTTCATGAGAAACGCTGTATATTCCATCCAGCAAACATATAACATAAATAAATAATATATGGCAAACTGAGTATGAAACGTATCAGTACTATTCTCAGAAAGGGGAACAAAATAACGTGCCTATTCAGAAATTCTTTTGAAAAAAGTCATGCAGATATAAACTCCATTATTCAAACAGCCTGAAGTGAATTATTCAAATTTGAAGTATCACCATATATGGTTTTGGATATTGCTATGAAAACAGTCTTAAGAGTTAAATCAATTCCACCTGCTGGCCAGAGAAAATTGCTCCAGAAGACTATCTCTGTTGTCGCGAAGTATCCATTGACACATGCTGTTTGTAGTACTGTCTTACTGCATCTCGTTGAGTTGACATTAACTCTTAAACTATGTGGAAATAACGGTTTTTAGTGATGAAACTTGTTCGTTCTTCCAAAAACCATGAACCAATAATTCAAATTCATGAAGTATTGATAGTTACCGGTTCTAATGGAGAGATTCCAGATTCGTCGGGGCGTCATACAGGGATGTGTGTTGTCCCCGCTGCTTTTTAATGTTTATTCTGAAAAACTGTTTCGGGAAGCTCTTGACGAAATCGACGACGGCATTTTCTTGAATGGTGTTTTGATCAACATTCTGAGATACGCGGACGATACGGTTCTTTCGGCAAGCACAAGTGACGGACTGCAAAGGCTTATTGAAAGCGTGTTACAAGTTTGCGAAAAATACAACATATATATTTAGGATGTTCCAAGTTGTCTGCACTGAAGGCAGACACAAACTGATCTGTTTGCTGGGTAGAACGTGAATCAAATTGCAAATTGTTATATACTTAATAAGTAATTTTATAAGTATTTACGAATTGACCAGTGTATATTGTTGTATAGAACATTTATAGTTGATTGAGAGAAATTGTATTTTCAGAAATAAAATATATTAGCAGTTTTTTTTAACATATTTCATTCATTTAAACGGATTTTCCATTACTGAGCTTTTCTGACAGCTTATTTTCAAGCCCTAATGGATTTTTTTTTATTTTGACATTTGAGAAGAAGGTTAGTCATTTGCACATATACACTGCTCCAAGAAATTAACGCACAAATTCGAAAATTGAATTTATTCAGAAGAAGCTTAGATATATTGAAGACTTATTTTTTCAGTTATCCACCAGCACTAAGGAATGCTTGGGAGAATAATAAAAATGAAAATGCTACTTATAGAAATTGAAAAATGTAAAATCAAAGTCCACAAAACCTGTCAATACTGGATATTTCTATCTCTGTCGAGCATGACAGCTCGACATCTACGATTCATACTCAAAACCACTGACATAGCATTTATATTCCTTTCGTTCCGAATATTGATCAGTGTATTTCGAACCATCTTGACGGTAGGTGACTGGTTATGCTGGCTTCTCAATCTTCTATTGAAAATACCTCAGACATGTTCGATGTGATTGAGGTTTGTATAATGAATAATGAAATAAAAGATGTTACTATGTCTTAACTATCACTAATTTATTGATGTAAAGAATAAGAAATTACATTGGTTGATCCGGTTTCGGACATACGTCCATTATCAACAACAAGCTAATGAAAACTGAATACTCATGTACAATACAGAAATTACCATCAACAAAATGCTAGTAGAGGTCACAGTAACTTGAATAATGGTGATTGGTAGGTAATTAAGTCTACCTGGTCGTTGAGGAACTTAATCCTTCCCACCCTAGATGCCTTGAACATTTCCATCGATTGAAAGAAATTGAGTTTATTATTTAAGATTTATCACAGGAATGAAGAATTTTAGGCTATTGAAGTTCTGGAAAATTATGACATTCATTTAAACAATGTGCAGCTAAAGTTGAATCATATTTCTGATGTAGGAATGACTGGAAATGTTATTTGTATCTAGCCTTGAAAGAGCATCCTGTTTGACATATATAAAAGGAATTGTACTCAGAACATGTTAATTGGTATACTCCAGGCTCAAATTTATCGGTTTTATCTTTTGTGTTGAAAAAGGAGGCAATTTGCCAACTGGTTTGAATACAATATGAACTTTTTACTATCAAACACAACTCTAGCAATCTGTTATGACGTCTTCCCAAAATATGTTAGAGACATAACTTTTTCGGGCTTTTCTCTCTCGGATTGGGGATATATCATGTTCAATGTGTTGAGCCGAGAGAGCACTAAAGATGACAACGGCTTGGATAGCAGATGCATTATGTCAATAACTATTGGAAAATGTTTTGATGATTGGATTATTCGTTGACGTAAATGTATTATTTCGGAAGGGGCATACTTGAAGTTGGTACAATGAATTTGGATGAAAATTAAATGTTTTGTGTTCCATTGACCAACTCCCTGTACTTTTTCGACAGAATATAAATTTAAATATACAGTAACGATATCCAATCGTCCCTGAAGCCGACCCTGTCACTGCCCGGCAGAATGACCAATTGCGTACACTTTCGAGAGAATTCGAGAAAAATCTACGAGGTCTGGCTATCAAACGACGAGACTGTCTGGTGCCGAAAACCTTGTGTGACAAAAACCAGAAGCAACGTGTCAATCTCAAATTTCGTGAAACGCGGGAAATTCAGTTTGAATAAAGAGCGCGAATAAGTGGACCAAGTATTGGAAATAAATCAATGTTTACGTGACAATAAATTAGTTAGTGTTTTTGTAACGTTGAAGTGTTTAATTTGAACCCACCAATAATTTCAAGAACTGAGAAACGTTACAATACATTAGCGCTTACAATTAGATTCGAATAGCCTGTGTATCTCTAGTGCCTTGAAGTAATTATCAGTGTAATTGTTATTATTTATATGGAGTCATTCTTTCGCAATTGATGTTTTAATCAATCTGTGCATTCTACAGTAATTTCCTGTATATCATTAAATAATTATTTTTCATTTTCATCTGCCCGTTCTCTTGTCATTGAAATTATTCAAATGTATAGAGTTAAGTTTTCTTTATAAAATGATACTTTTTGGTGCTATTGTGTGAGGACAGAATATTTTGCCTCTGCTGTAATGCATTCAAATTTTTTTGGAGACAGTAATAATAAATTAATTTCATGACATTGATGATCATATACAGGGTCATGCATATCAGAGTTGTTGTATCTTTTGATGTTATATCCAGAAACCTTACATACTCAGATTTTCCATAAAATTTAAAAGATATTTTATGAGTCTGGTATCTACGAGGGCGAATAGACAAGCCAGGTAAAATGACTGGAAATTGTGATACTAATTATGTCGAGCTTGAAGAATACAGTGCCTTGAAAGTACAAAAATGAAATTTTATATTGTTATCTTAACTAGTATTGATAAGGTATCCAATCAAACGGGACGAGTTCTTGCCTCTGTGTAAAATCGAAGAAAAGAGAATATCCAGTACTAATAAAAGATAACTTTTTCGTAAGAAAAACATAATAATTACTAGAAGAAAAGTACTACTCATGAGGAAAAACCTCATGGAGTGCATGTTGAAATTTTCTAGGACAAAGCATACTGCTAATCATTCTAGAGTTATTACTATCATTGATCGCTATTTTTATTCATAACATTAAGCTCTTTTCAAAATTTATTTTCTACATTGGTATCATACTGTTAAAAGCAGATATTTTATTTTGGTATGGATGTGGGAAAGAATTGTGGATAATAATATCTGTATGGAATGGTTTATGAAAAATGAATAGAATTATGTTTGTGGTTTCTTCTTCTTCTTCTTCACAAGCTCTACAGCTGGTTACCGGCCAAGGATTTCTCTGCTAGCTTACTCCATCCAGATCTGTTCGACACCAACTTCCTCCATCGGTTTATCCCCCCATCCAACAACCATTTCTCCACTCTATCCAACCATCTGGTTCTTGGTCCGCTTCTCTTTCCCTTTCCCTCGGGTGTTTGGAATGTTATCCTTCTAACAGGGTTCTCCTCATCATATCTATATATGTCCTAACCACCTTATATGGGTGGTCTTTATAACTTTGACTAAGCTGGGCTCCCTATATTTTAATTGGAGTTCGTGATTGTATCGAATTCCCCATTCTCCATTATATTTTGTTGCTCCAAAGATCTTTCTTTCGAAAGTTAACAGCTTCTCCTCGTCTTTCTTGTTGATTGTCCAGCATTCGCTGCCATATAGCACAATCGGTCTAATTAGTACTTTGTATAGTTGTACTTTTGTTTTGCTGCTGATGTATTTAGATTTCAACTGGTTCCGTAATTCCACGATAATTCAATTTTTATATCATTATTTATGTTAACAATACTGACTAGGTATTTAATCTGATGTACTTGTTCAAACTCGTATTCATTTATTGTCAGCGGATGTAGATTAGAAATTCTGCCTGTTACTCCCATAAATTCGGTTTTTTCTTCATTTACCGTTAATCCTATGTTTTTTGCTGCAGTCTCAAGTGCACAGAAGGCTTCAATTTTAGCTGTTCTAGTTCTTCCCACGATATCATTATCGTCTGCAAATGCTAGCAATTGTACCGATTCAGTAAAAATTGTGTTCTTTGTTTGTATACCATAGTCTCTAATTTCTTTCTCTACACCTATATTAAATAAATGGCATAAGAGTGAGTCTCCTTATCCCCTTCGGGATTTCCAACTCCAACATTGGTTGATATAATTCTTCTCTATTTATTCTGTCGTACGCTGTTCTGAAGTCTATAAAGAGATGATAAGTATCAATGTTATAATCTCTGGTTTTCTCAAGTAATTGTCTAATACAGTGGATTTGGTATGTGGTTGATTTGCCGTTTTGGAATTCACACTGATATACCCCTATTACAGTTTAAGTGTTTGAGAATATCTTGTAAGCTGTGTTGTGGAGTGTAATTCCTCTGTAATTCTTCAACACTAGCTTGTCCCCTTTCTTGTATATTGAACAAATGGAGCCATGCTCCCATTAAATGGGCATTTTTTCCATAGTCGAGACACCAATGATAATGGCGTAGATTTCCTGGATGAGTTTAGGCTCCTTTATGTTCAGGAGCTTGGCTTTGACACCTGCCGAACTGTTGTTATTCAGTTTATTTATAGCTCTTTTGAGTTCTTCTATGGAAGGTGCTTCTAGTTCGTCATCCTGCAGAGTGGTACTTATATCTTCCACCGTTCCCTCTAAAGTATCTTCACCTTCCAGAGCAGTTTTGAAATGATTTCTCCATCTTTTTAACCTTTCAGTATTCTCATTAATAAGTTCTTCATTTTCATCTCGGCAGGTGTGAGTTCTGGGACAGAACTATCTTCTTCATTAATTGTTCACTACATTATAGAACTTTCTCGCTCCTTTTTGCATTATAAGGTTCTCAATTTCTTTATATATCTCCTCCCAATGCTTTATTTTCTTCTGTTTGAATAACCTTTTCTCTTGTCTTCTGATTTCTCTGTATTCTTCCTCAGCATTTCTGGTGTAATGTTTCTGTATCATCTGCCTATATGCTCGATTTTTCCTTTCGTTAATTAATTTACATTCCTCGTCAAACTAATCCCTTGATTTCTCTTTCTCAATGGTTGGCAGAGTTTCTTTAGCAGCATCTATTATGATGGATTTGAGTTTTTCCCAACTGTGTGCATTATCATTTTCATCTTCTAGAGATACAACTTTATTTTTATACATACTCATTATGTTTGGTGACTTCAAACCATCTGTATTTAATGCTTTTTCCCTTTGGTATTTCCTCTCGTCTTTGCTATAACCAAGTAATGATCAGAGTCAGCATTTGATCCTCTGTAAGTAAGGTAAGTACTTTCTTCTATCATTTCCCTATATTTGATGGTTTTGTTTTTATCATCAGGTGGGCTGAATGAATTCGGCAGATCCAGTTCTATACACTGCGAAAAATGGTCGGACATATGTGTTTCAACTGTTTTCACCTTATAAAATTGTTGTAATTTTCTAGAAATAAAAAGATTATCGATACCTCTATTTTTCCTGGATGGTTCATTGAATGTGTGTGACATCGCAAACGTCGAAAACATATTCTTGAGTATATTAAATTCCCTGGACATGACCAGAAAGTCCACATTGAAATACCCAGCCAGTACAATTTGCATATTCTTATATTCATCAAAAATGAAAGTCAGTCTCTCCCAGTTGATTTATGTGAGTTTCAAAATTTCGTTTAGGTGATCGCTAAGTAGATAAAATAACCATTTTCGAATTCGGTAAGTAAATTCCAGAAACTTCAAGTAATTTTTCTAAATTGAAATCAGCTAATTGTTTAATTGGAATTGCCCTCTGCTTATTAGTGACAGCAATAAGAACCCCTCCTCCTATGAAATTCTTTCGATTATATGTGTCAACTGTTGTAAAATTTTTCAAAAATGTCAAATGATATTGTGGTTCCTTGAGCCAATGTTCAGTCAGATAGAGAATATCAGCATTTTGCCTACATGCATAATACTCTAAGAGACCCGCTTAATTCGTAAAGGATTGAAAAAATTCAGAATTTTAATAATGTTTGTTTCCATACCTTTACTTCTCGTTGCCTGACCTAGTCGTTGTATTTTTCCGACAAAATTGAAATCATCTTATAACACTGGTCTACAATGGTTTTGTTGCCCTAGATATGAAAATGATTTTGGGTCTATTTATGCACACAATTCGTGAAACTATCAATGATTTTGTAGGATTTGCTCTGATTTCTTTTTAAATCTTTATTTTCATTTTACATAACAAAAATCGTAAAACAAGAAACAAAATAACAGATATATTTATAATGTCAGTTATGTTTTGAGAAATTCGGATACATCGAAGTAAATAAAGAGAAAAATGTCCAAAACATATTTCATATTTCCATAAAACGCCTTCTATCAGCTTTTCTTCTATAATTTTTCAGGGGACAATCTCTTTTCAAAGACCAGCAGTAATCTGCCATCATGTGACAATCCTATCGACCTTGATACTTTTCTTCCATCACTTTTAGATCTTGATGAAACCGCTCTTCCTGTTCCTCACCATAATTTCCTAAATTATCCGGAAATTTATCTAGATGATTGCGGAGATAGTGTAACTTAATACTCATATTTGCTCCTAAAGTCTGAAAGTTTGTCAGCATATTTTGCACAATTTCTTCATAATTTGCTGCTTTATGGTTACCTAGGAAATTTTCGACAACCAACACAAAACTTTTCCAAGCTTTACTTTCCGGAACAGTCATAACTTCGATAAAATCTGAGTCTTTCATCAATTGCCGTATTTGAGGACCATCAAATATTCCACCTTTCAATTTTTCCATACTAAGCTTCGGAAATTTTCTGCAAATGTAATTAAAACAATTTCCGTCATTGTTCAACGCTTTTACAAATTGCTTAATCATACCTAACTTAATATGTAATGGTGGAAGTATGATTTTGTCTCTGCTCACCAGCGGCTCCTTATTACGTTGGCTTTACCGACAGTTAAAGAATTTCTTACAGGCCAAACATCTTGTTCCCAATGAAGTTGCTTTGCTCTACTATCCCACATACAAATAAAGCAAGGGTATTTTGTATATCCACTTTGTTGGCCAAGTAAAAATTAACCATTTTAAATCCACACAGATCGGCCATTGATGCTCAGAGTATTTAATTTTCTCTAAAACTAATTTTACATTTTCATATTCTTCTTTGAGTTTCGTTGAATGGGCAATTGGAATTGATGCAAATTTATTTCCATTGTGCAATAAGACGCATTTTAAACTTCTTTTGCAATTATCAATAAAAAGGCGCCATTCAGTAGATTTGTACTATATTAAACCCATGTCTATAAGCAGCTTCGCGATATCATTACAATACACTAATCCTTCATTTTCACTAAAAAATTGTAATAACTCTTTTTCTCGCGTTCTGTATGTTGTAATTGTTACTGTTGGTGCCAATAAATTTTTTTCTTTCAATCTTGAGGCTAACAGTTCTGATCCTTGTTTTGATAAATTGAGATCACGTATTAAATCACTGAGTTCATTTTGAGAAAATAACTTTGGCGTAGATGTTTCACCTTCCCATTCACTTCCACTAGTAGATGGTCCCGATTTCTGTGAATTTGGTAACATCATTGTTTCTGAGGGCATGCGAATTATTTTTGAAATGTATATGGGCCGAGGGAGATTTTCACTGTGTAGAACCGGACATTTTGTAGACTGTAAGTCTGGGTATCTCCACTATCTATTGAAACCTTTAACATCTACTACGCAAAAGTAACAATCATCTAAATGATTCGTAGGCTCCATCCAGATCATAGGAATACCGAAGTCTAATCCAGAACGTTCACCTTTTTTCCACAACCATAAAGACTCAACACAGGACTTACAAACTTTATTAATAACCCATGGTTTACCTAATTTGTCCATTTTGAAACCAAAATATTCAACATAAGTCTCCTTGACAAAGTCTGTGATATTTCTTTTTTGTTTTTTTGGTATATAAACACCGCAAATATAACAAAATAAATCATTACAATATTTACACTTTCTTCGTGACGAACTCATATTTTAGACTAGAAGACAAATATATAAGAATGGATATTCAGTAATTCAAACAAAATATTAATCCATGACACTTTATCCAGATTCACGTGTATATGTACTTCAATATTGTCAAATAACTGAGATCTCAGCTGTTCTGTGGAGCAAGGGGTCTGAGAGTGGGGATCAGGTGATGTTTGTATGCGCGAAAAAGTTGCGCAGAAGCCTAATCATGACTGGAAAATTAAATTTTATTTCTAACAAGCTTATAATTGTTCAAAATATAAGAAATGCAAAAATCATGAAAATACGAGCACATTGAGAACTTTCATGAATATATTCGTAATCTGGGCACATAAAAATTTGCGATGATATCCAGGGCAACAATAAAAAAAATTTTTTTGTAGATCTGTGTAATAACTTCATTTGGCCATGATTCAGGTTTATTCAAATCCTCCAAAAGAGTTATGTCCGCTCCTACTTTAAAAGACACACTATCTGAATTTTCGTGTCTTGGTAGCATTTCCACTATGAATTCATTACCTGAAAATTTGCTTTCCAAGTGTCTAAGAACAGTTTCTTCTTTCACATTTTTTCCAGCACGTCCTACATGCAACCAAGCTCGACGAGCTGCATAAACAAACGTAGTAGAAAAACCTCCACTACACATAACAGCTGTAGAAGAAGTTTTTCTTACATTTTTCATGTTTCCATACGAAAATGGTACCACAAGCAGTACTTTAGATGCTTGTTTATTCAACGAAGACTGTGATTCCTTTTCAGCCATTCTATTATTTTTAATAGGTTTTTTCTTTTGTTTGTTTGATTTAATTGCCACAGTGGCAACACTGTCGTTCAAATAACAGAACGTGGTGTTGTCCGATTCGGATATCACTTTTTTAGCACAAGCTAGTTCGATCTTTGCCACTCTGAGTTCACTTTCAAGTGTTAACACTTCAGTAACTTTTTTGAGGTTAGCATCTTTGTTTATAGCAAAATCACTGTTTGATCATAGCACTATCATTATTATCTACGAAATTGCGTAAATCTTTATTCACAGTTACACCCATCGGAACTTCTTTTGTTACTATTATTTCAATGAGAAATTCTCTTTTCAACTTGGGGAGTTCAACGGAGAGATCCGTATTCGATGCCATGTTGCCAAGGAACTATTCTGAAATAGACATTATTGCATTCCAAATATATCTGAATTGAAAATTGAAAATGAATGAACGAAGATGAAATAAAATATATTTTATACTTTCTCCACAATTTTATTATCACAAACACGACCGGTTTCGACTGTCAATCATTTTCAAGTGGTCAACAACACCCGTGCGTAGATCCTTGAATTTTGGTGAGGGTCGAATTTCTATCCTTTTTCCTCTTCATCTCGCTTGTTTTACATCTCCTTGGTTTGTCCTGGGGTTCTACTGGTTGGTTATCCTCCTTCTTTTATGTTGTGGAGCATCTATGCTGGCCTGTTGTTTTCTCTTCCATTGTACTAGGGATGTCCTCTTTCCTGTTGCCCTCGGTTGTAGTTCCATTATTTGGTTGATCTCCTCGTTTTTGTGGTTTTCCATATGGTCGGTTGTCTTTGTCGTTAGTTGTATGATGATTTCTTCCAGCGTGTTGATGTCCATTTCCTTCCTGAGTTGGTCGTTGCTTATGTACCATGGGGCGTTTGTCGCTGTCCTGATGATCTTGTTGAGTGCTGCTTGTAGTTTCCTGTTCTCGAATCTGTCCTCTAGATGCCAAATTCAAACAACATTCAACAACAGGAAGCGAACCTACCTATATAGGTACAAGCCCAATTACAAATTTAGTAGTGAGGAGGTATTAACGTCTAGCTGACTTTTAAGACTGATTTCTCCAAGATTTTCACAAAGCTTATTGATTCTCAAACATTCTAACATATTAATTTTTTGTCCTTTGTCACCTTGATATTATCTGATGATATTCAATGTTTTGTGGTTTTTATATATTCACATTCACATAAGTGTTCTTTAAATCTGGTTTCGAAATTCCTACCAGTCTACCCAACATAAACTGCAGTACACTCATTGTAAATAATTTTGTAAACTCCTAATTTTTTGAACTTGTCTGTTTTTTGTTCACCATCGAATAATCATCTGTTCTAGTTCAGATCACTTGAGAAACAGGTGGTTATTTTAAATTTGAAAAATAGTTGCTCAAGTTATTGGAGAGACGACCAGGGTAGAAACCAATAAGCTTTGTAACAACTCAAGTGAAATCATTCTTAATAGTCAGCTTCACATTAATACCTCTCTACTAATAAATTTGTAATTAGGCTAGTATTTGTAGATACCATTCATATATATATATATCTTTGAAATTTGTTGCCCTCTTATGCGTAGTACCAATTATACTCATAACAGGAAAAACTGGATTACTCCAGAAATTGTTTTGGCCAAATATGACCTACAAAATCTTCATTGGTTACATTCTAATATAAAACTCAATCCTCTAATGATTTATATAAGAAAGCCAAATCCTATTATAAATCCTTAATCCTAAGAACCAAATACAATTTTCACAGTGAACTTATTGGTAAATCTGTAAATAAAAATAGAACTGTGTGGAATCTAGTAAATACTATGACTGGTCGAAAACGTATGGAACAAAATTCTATTGCACTGGTTATTGATAATGTTACGCATAACGATCCCAAGGATTTGGCTGAGATTTTCGCTAATCATTTCACTACAGTTGCTGAATCTTCCCTCAACAGTTATTATAAAGACTCAATGTCATCCCCATGTACGACGTCACGTATGTTAGACACAACCTTTTTCTTCCACCCAGTCCTGGAGCATGAAATCCATGATGTTATAAGATCACTCAAAAACAACAAAGGTTCTAGTGTTGATTTCATCTCAGCACGAATTCTGAAGATGATAGGTACCGATATCAGCCGACATTTCGCTCATGTTATTAACCTGTCAATTAGCACAGGCGTATTTCCTCGTATTCTGAAAAAGCAATCGTCATTCCTATTCATAAAAGGATGATGTACACGATATCATGAACTATAGACCTATATCTATCTTAAGTGTCTTTTCCAAGGTTTTTGAAAGAATAGTGTTTGATAGAATGATGAAGTACCTAGATAAATTTCAAATACTTGATACTGCACAACATGGTTTCAGAACCGGCCGCTCGACTCAAACTGGAGCATTGCAGTTCGTGGAGTTCGTCTATCGTTGCCTTGATAATAGTCAATATGTTGCTCGATTGTTCTTTGACTTGTCTAAAGCGTTTGATAGTCTTGCTATCCAGTTTATATTGGATAAATGTTATAATCTTGGATTCAGGGGCGTGTTCTTGAACTGGATTCGTAGTTATCTGGAGGACAGAACTGCCTCAATCAGGGTTCACGACTCGTTCTCAAATGAACAGTACTGTAAATTAGGAGTACCCCAGGGTTCTGTCTTGGGGCCACTTCTATTTCTGTTATTCATCAACGATCTGCCACCAAATTTGAAAAAAATATTCTACAGAAAATCTAATATTCGCAATTTATTATCAAAAATAATCTGGTTGATACTGTTCGCTGATGACTCTTCCATAGCTATTACTGCTGAGACTCTTGAGGAGCTTCAAAAGTTATGCGAGCTGCTGGTGGAGAGTTTCGTAGAATGGTGCCATTTTAATGCTATTATGATCAATGTCAACAAGACGGAATGCATTCACTTCACTCTGTCGTCTTGTGATCAGGGTAGCATAAAAATAAGGTATTTAGATACAGTCATCTCTTCGAAGGACACCACTAAATTCCTCGGTGTTCACATCGATAGGAATCTGAAGTGGAGTGCATATATTGATGCGATTTGTAAGAGGCTGAATAGTTCCTATTATGCCCTAAATAGAATCAAGAGTTCACTACCTCTAAGTTCCCTTGTGAACGTTCATTACAGTTTGGTATATAGTCACCTGTCCTATAATATCTTACTGTGGGGAAATTCCTCAGACGTAGGTAGAGTTTTCATCTTTCATCATCCAGAAAAGAATTCTGCGAATGATGTTCGATACAGCTCCACAATCTTCATGTAGACCGCTGTTCTTGAAGAATGGTATCCTCACATTGGCGTCTATTTTCATTTTGAGATGCCTCGTTTATATTAAAGAGAATGAAAGTAACATGACTAAACTTTCTAACTTTCATTCCCACAATACTAGAAATAAGGAAACATTATGTATCCCCAAACACAGAACTTCTAGATTTGAAATGTCGCCCCTGTACCAGGGTATCAGATTGTTCAATCATCTTCCACGGCATATACAGGGTCTAAGTGTAAATAGATTTAAGGTAGCAGTTAAGAATTTACTTTTAGCAAAATGTTTTTATACTGTGAATGAGTTTCTATGTGTTGATTTAGATAATGTCTAAATGTCTTTTCTATTGTCCTGTCCTATACATACTTGTGATGTCTTAAGGGATCAATAAATTATTATTTTATTATTATTATCTATATATGTAGGTTCGTTTCCTGTAGTTGGCTACTTGAAAATGACTTGACAGTCGAAATATAATTAAATATATATTTTATTTCATCTTCATTGTAAATGAATTTTCATAAAATGAATAAAGCATCCATATTACCCACATGAAAAAATCAGTCTCATTACTTCATTTACACACCTCGTACATCAAAACTGAGAATTCATCTATTCGTTAATATCCAGTGGAATTATTGATTAAAGTTTATGGATTTTACTCAAAAGGAACTAATTTTTAGTAGAAATCAAACTCTTATTGATTGTTTTATTTATTGAATAATAATTAATTAATTCAGTGAAAATCACATCGATTCTATTTGTGACCGAAAAGTTTTTCGAAATGGGAGTCTGCAAAATGCTGGTGATAATTCGACCATTTGTTTCTATAACGAGGTAAGTTATCCTGATTCTCCAAAAGTCACTTAATGATTCGAGATGGACTATGGTCTTCGGTTCAACAAAATTATACATCAGTGGTCGACCGATAAATGTATTTTTGCTTGACGATTGTCCCTTTCTTTAAAACCTTATCCGAATAAGGATAAACAATTCTTTAAGAGAGCACTTAAAAATAAGAGATTAGCCATCTTATGATGTTTACAGGGAAAAGAATTCGCGGTAGTATATCGACTTGAACCGCTAATATATACTGGGTGATTCACCAGTGGCGCAGTGCTCTGTAGCTGGTACACTCTTGAAGATTTCATTTTTGTTCGAACGGTATTGTATTTAGAAAGTAAGAATCTACTTCTGCAATTTATTTTGCAGTAAAAAGGGTTTCCCAATTTTCTTTAAAAAAAATCTTGAAAGATCACTTTTTTGTTGAAGATTCCGGAGTTTTTTTGGTGAGTAGTTTCGTCACAATATTTTTTTCCGTAAAAATTCATGACAATAGGCTCTCACATTATCGCATGCACCTTCGGCCAGAGACGATGAATACTTTTTTCCTTTCGTTTTCCTATTGCCCAAGGATAGCTTTATTGATGAATTGAAATAGATTATCCTCATTTTATACAGGAGTGACTCAAAAACATTATTGAATATTGTAATTTTAAAAATATCATATCTTGATATTTTATTATTCATGTCAACGTATAAAATATTGTGCTATATTTTGCATCTTCGATCATTTTCGAAATAAAAAAAACTAAAATAATAAAATCAGAGGTTGCGAAAAAGAGTTTATTAGTACATATCATTATACTTTATCAGAGAAATGGAGATATTTTAAGGTAGTCGTGTATGAAATACGTAATATATTGGTTTTTGGTGAGATGATCTACAAGGTGCTGAACTATTTCAATAAGAGTTCGAAATGTTGCCCGTTTATTTGTAGAAAAAAAAAACTTATTACTTAGACATTATATTAGAGTTTAGGCCGCTCCTGCATCTTGAACAAAAAAGTGGTCTTCCAATCTGAAAAAACCACCCAAGATTTTTTTATAGAAAATTGGGACACCCTGTTTACTGCAAAATAAATTGCTGAAGTAGATTCTTACTTTCTAAAAACAATACCGTTCGAACAAAAATGAAATCTTCAAGAGTGTATGAGCTACAGAGCACCGCGCCACTGGTGAATCACCCAGTATATATAGGAAGAGTGCATTCCAAACTTAGTTTATCATCGTCTCTTGATGATAACACGCGTCGAGATTTTTTGAAAATAAAGCTTTGCTACAGTGCTGACAATATCTTGTTAGTTATAGGTTCGATTTGTGATTTATCAGGCGAAGGTCAAAGAATAATTTCGATATGAAACAGAAAGAGTTCTAATTTCTAAGAAAATGTAAAACCTAAAAAAATAAGTTAGAAGTGTGTTCATTTGTTTCAGAATAATATTACTTCTTCAAGAGAATTATTTCAATGCTGAGATAACTGAATTAGTTATCCAGAAAACTCAAGAGTACATTCAACAATGCTATAATAATAATTGGAAAATTTTTTCCGGATTAAGTTTTTTCGAATCCAACCTTGCGTGAAATTCTACCATGCATAATTCATCGGTTATTAAGTAAATAATTACTGTATTTCGTAGAATAATTATTGAAACATGAAATATTAATTTTTGTTTCAATCGAAACGGTTTGAATTCAGTCGAATCAATCATGAAGATTTTCAATTGAATGTAGTTTCCAGAATAGTCACGTTTAGTATAAGGAGTAATTAAACCTGTTTTTGATCCAACAGTTTTTAATACCGTTAATAATTTTATCTCAGAACATATTTTGAGGTTACTGGAGATTGTTATAATATTTCAAACAAATTTGTGACTGTGAGTGTTTTGAAATTCTTTAAGAAATGGATGACAGTTATCCTCTCAAAGAAGAGAACCCAATAGAAGAGGCTACTTTCTTCTCAAAGCTGTCTTTCTTGTGAGTATATTTCTAATTCATCAGTTCATCAGATGAAATATTAATTCATCTGTTATTGAGTTTATGTATGTAGTCAATGTGTATTTTGTAAACATAGGAAGTAATTTGTCCAGCATTATTCCAAATAATTTTTGGGAAATATGTACTAGAATATAACATAAGAGTTGGTTCTATTAGATAAATGAATTATCTATTTGAAAATAAATCACATAACTCATTTGGTAATATAAATATTATTCTTAAATATAACATACGCGAGATGGGACATTTAAAGTATATGGAGAAAGGAATGACCAATTGAAGAAATTTTTTGTTGTTGTCTTGAATGTTATTTGAACAAGGAACGAAAATATTTTCAATGCTGTGACACTTTTGGTTATACCGGAAGTTGACAACATCTTTGTTATTTCAAATAGCATAATGTATGTTTCTAGTTTTCTTATTGTAGAAAATTAAATTCTGAACAATTTTTTCTCATATCATTGCCACCTGAAACCAAGGAGGATATGAATTTTTCAATGGAAAATTATTGGTTGTCTGTTAGAAGTCATCATAAAAAAACTAATTATCATTCAACATCGATTATATCTAGCTGGTTGAAAATAAAGAGGCTTATTCAACAAAATTCAATGCATTCAGAGCAGGGCTGCTCAAACTTGAACTGCTGGCGATCTACCTCAATATTTTTAGACTACTTACGATCGACTCTGAGAAGCTGCAAGTATGTATGATGCAGGGTTGTCGTACATACACGATACACCCTACCTACCTACCTACCTAGGTAGAATGTATCGTAGCATATATAGATATTAGCTTTCCGCACAATAAACATTACTTTAGTCAAGGTTTGAGTAAGGTTTAGTTAGGTTCTTCTCTAAGATATTAATGAAAAAACTCTGCTGGCGATACACCTCAATATTTTTAGACTACTTACGATCGACTCTGAGAAGCTGCAAGTATGTGTGATGCAGGGTTGTCGTACATACACGATACACCCTACCTACATACCTAGGTAGGGTGTACCATAGCATATGCATAATAGCTTTACACACAATGAACATTATTTTAGTCAAGGTTTGAGTTAGGTTTAGTTAGGTTCTTCTCTAAGATATTAATGAAAAAACTCATAGTTATTCAGAAATTACATATGGTGTTTAACTTAACTGAGGATTGATATGGAAGTATGTTGGTATATGATCGTCAGTTAGTCGATTGCGATATTTTGACTTAATTATCTTCATCTCAGAAAATGCAGACTCGCACAAATAAGTTGACCCAAACATTGCCGTCAGTTGAAGGGCGATTTGCCTTAGATTCGGATATATTTCCTTCACTGATCAAAAATAACAATATGTTACAAAACAATTGGTATATAAACTGAAAACATTTACATTACAAACACATGGCTTTTGAATTAATTCGACAAAAATTCTTCAACCGAATGAAATACACTGAAGGGCGATTTACCTTAGATTCGGATATTTATCTTCAGATATAAAACACCAGAAATTTGTATCAGATGCTGTAGCTTTGAGATGTATATCTGATATAATCTGCACCAACTTATTTTTAACAGAACATGAGTTATTATCAAACTTACTTGCTATTTCAGTAGCTAATTCCTCAATGTTTCTACATGAAAAAGGATAATGATAATGATTCTATATTTGCCAATTTACTGCAATCATAAAAACGCATATGGAATTGTCCCAAAATATTTGATAATTCAGCCTCATACAACATTAGTTGGAATTTACTTTTGAATGCGTTTACTGCGCTAATCATCTCAAATGCCAAATCAGTCAGCATTTTTCGTTTTTCACGTCTATCTGAGTGTCATAATCTCTTTCGTCTGGAAAAGCTGTTGTTTCGGCAATAATTCTCGAAACCTTTCTAGGTATTTTCCGCGACTCAACCACCTGACGTCCAGGTGAAGAACTAAATCAGTGTGTTCAGCTGACTCCCTATCTTCGAACTACAACTTAAAGAGCCGCCGTTGCAAGCTACGTGCACGGATGGAATTCACAATTTTTGTTGCAATGTCCATAATGGCCTCCGTATTTAAAACTTTTGAACACAAAACTTGTTGATGTATAATGCAATGGAATGGAAAAAACGAAGGAAAATTTTCATTAGCTTGACACAATGCCACAAAACCGTTTTTTGTTTCCAGTCATTGCATGTGCTCCATCGGTTGTAATGCACACTAATTAATATATAGTGGAAGCTTGTAGTTTTTTACAAAATTGAAGAAAACGTCATATATATCTTTGCCACAGGTCTTCCCCTTCAGAGGAATGATCGTCAAAAGTTCTTCCTTAGCCAACATGTCACTGAAAGCCATCCGAATAAGAATACACAGCTGGGCAGTGTCTGTCATATCGGTGGATTCGTCGAACTATAAACAAAAGTTTGTACATTTCATGATATCATGTTTTGGTTTATCTGCCATGTCCTGACTCATGACTTCAATACGCCTTGTGACAGTCGGACGAGATAACTGAAGTTCTCTAATAGCAGACATAAATTCTATTTTATTTTTGAAATCTCCAAATGAAGTCTCACCAGCTTCAATAAATGCTTCCTTGGCAACCGATCCATCTTCAAATGGTTTTTTTTTTCGCCAATATATGAGATATTTCAAATAACGGGATTGTAACAGTCCGATTTCGCGAATTAATCATTTATATCTCTTAAACTCAGTTTTCATAATTTTATTGATAATTCAATCTCATTTCATCATATTAAATATTCAAACAGTTTGAAATTCGAATCAAGAATCAACAATAATAAAAAAACAAGTACTGTGTTTTAAGGAATTTTACTTAATAATTGCGATTCGTAACGCGTTTCACTACACCGTAGCTTCTTCAGACGAATGAATATACAGAAAAATATAAATGAAAATATAACTATAAATGTTCTTGAGTAATTAAAAGCTTATTGGGTTGCTTCTTCTGAAGTGGTTATTTATGACAGGTATATCCAATAAAATTAAGGAATAGATTGCTGCCCGAAGAGATTCAATAGAGGTGAAGGGCTTAAAGCGACTTGTTCATCAATGAGTCTACCTATGTGTTTGAGTTTGTTAATTTCTAAAGATCTATCTTCCAATATTTATTATCTGTATGCAAAATTTCAAACTGTGGGTCGAGAGAATGATTATTTTCTAAGAGATGATCGCGTAATTTGAATCTGATTTTTTATTTGAAAAACTGCGTTTATGTTCCGATATTCTAATATTAAAATTTCTATGTGTTCTACCAATGTAGGAATTATCACAGTCATTGCAATTCAATCTATAAACACCTGATTTATTGTTTTTACCTGGTTTGGTTTTAGTATTTATTATATATTTGCCTAAATTATTATTAGTTTGGAAAGCTATGTTGAAATTATTGCTACTTAAGAATGGTTTCAGTTTCTCACTTGTAATGCCAACGTAGGTTAAGGTGTTGAATTTTTGTTTCAATTTATCGACAGGGTAAACTTCATTCAATGCGATTCTACTTTGTTTTTATTTAAAATATTATTTATTAGTTTGGGATTGTAACCATTATTTTTGGCTATTTGTTTAATCAAATTTAGTTCCTTGTTGAAATTTTCTGGTGATAACGGGATGTTAATCAATCTATGAATAAAAGTATTGAATGCTGACATTTTATGTTGATATGGAAGACACGACGAGTTATGTATTATAATATCTGTATGTGATGGCTTATGGTAAATTGCGAAAACATGTTTTCCAGTTTCATTCGAAATTGTTACGTCTAAGAAATTTATCGAATTATTGCCGCAAAATTTCAGAAAGTGGTTAAAAACATAATTTCGACAGCAAAATCATTAATTACAGACCACGAAAAATATAAATTCATTAACTCCAATCCACAATCCCCCGAATTATATTCGTTGATAAAACTTCATAAACCTAATTACCCGATTAGACCTGTTGTTTCTTATGTAACGGCACCTTCGTTCAAACTTTCAAAATTCCTCAACGACTTGCTAATAAAACATTGTAATGTTAAATCTAAATTTTCGGTCAAAAATTCATACGAACTTATTGCCAATATCAAAGATACCACTATACCACCTAATTCCAAACTCATTTCTTTCGATGTTAAGAATCTATTTCCAAACATTCCTCCGAAAGATACGTATTACTTAGTTGAAGAATTATTAGAAAAGAATCATGTCAATACTATCGTTAAATCAGATATTCTTTCATTATTACAAATTTGTTTAGATCAAAATTATTTCCATTTCAATAACAAATATTATACTATTGAGGACGGCTTGATTATGGACAATCCGTTAAGTCCCTTGTTAGCAGAAATATTCATGAATAACTTAGAGAAATTAATTCATAATCATCCACTCAGTAAATATTATTTATACTGGTATCGCTATGTAGACGATATCATTATTTGTTTCACAGGAACAGATAGACAGTTGAAAATTTTCGAAAATCATATAAATTCATTACATCCAAAATTGCATTCACAACCGAAATAGAAAGCAATAATTCGATAAATTTCTTAGACGTAACAATTTCGAATGAAAATGGAAAACATGTTTTCGCAATTTACCATAAGCCGTCACATACAGACATTATAATACATAACTCGTCGTGTCATCCATATCAACATAAAATGTCAGCATTCGATAGTTTTATTCATAGATTGATTAACATCCCGTTATCATCAGAAAATTTCAACAAAGAACTAAATTTGATTAAACAAATAGCCAAAAATAATGGTTACAATCCCAAACTAATAAATAATATTTTAAATAAAAACAAAGTAGAATCGCATTGAATGAAGTTTACCCTGTCGATAAATTGAAACAAAAATTCAACACCTTAACCTACCTTGGCATTACAAGTGAGAAACTGAAATCATTCTTAAGCAGCAATAATTTCTACATAGCTTTCCAAACTAATAATAATTTAGGCAAATATATAAAAATAATAAAACCAAACCAGATAACAACAATAAATCAGGTGTTTATAGATTGAATTGTAATGACTGTGATAATTTCTACATTGGTAGAACACATAGATATTTTAATATTAGAATATCGGAACATAAACGCAGTTTTCAAATAAAAAATCAGATTCAAATTACGCGAATCATCTCTTAGAAAATAATCATTCTTTCGACCCACAGTTTGAAATTTTGCATACAGATAATAAATATTGGAAGGTAGATCTTTGGGAAACTTTAGAAATCAATAAATACAAACACTCAGGTAGACTCATCAATGAACAAGTCGATTTAAGCCCTTCACCTCTATTGAATCTCTTCGGGGAGCAATCTATTCCTTAATTTTATTGGATATACCTGTCATAAATAACCACTTAAGAAGAAGCAACCCAATAAGCTTTTAATTACTCAAGATCATTTATAGTTATATTCTCATTTATATTTTCTGTACATTCATTCGACTGAAGAAGCTACAATGTAGTGAAACGCGTTACGAATCGCAATTATTAAGTAAAATTCCTTAAAACACAGTACTTGTTTTTTTTACTATTGATAATGGAATTTTACCAACTAAAAGCCTCCCAAATTCAAGTGTTCAAGAATCTACAGGTAATGATACCCAAGGAAAATTATTGTTATACCCGTAAGGTGTCGCTGGTATTGATCCGGTTAATTGTGAAGTCAGTACTTGAAAGAAGATCGTTTTCTCGCGTCTGTGGGAGAACGGAAAGCAGTACTCATTCCATGTTTCGTTTCCACTTTATTGCTGTCAAGAGAATAATTTCGCTATTAATTAGTTTTTTTTGAAAATCAATAGCTTTTCATTGAACCGAGTCTATATAAGTTCTGAATTCATTAGATTCTCTCTTTCTATTTAGAAATCTTCGGAATCGTTTGTAATTTCATTAGAGCTGTGTTGTAGCAATTGGAGTGAATAATTTTCAGTAATAGAAATTGAGTATTCTTTGATTTTCTAGATAAATCACAGGGCGCGGCCCTGTCCTGAACACAGGGCCGCGCTGAAACCCGGCGGCGCCGGTGTGCGAAAACTATGCAGCGCCTTTTTTTGTCGTCTTGTTTCAACATAAATATTCTTTCATTTTTCGAGTTTTGACTGAAATATATATAATTTGCTTCCGCTTGGCAACCACTACAAAAAATAAAACGCGAATTTAAATTTTAATTTATTCAGGATATTAGTTGAATTGTATAGATATTAACAAAAAGCTGACTGTTTAGTTGACGATATAGCGGACTGTTCTTTTATTAGGGGAAGCTGTTACAATTTTCCTATTTCATGCGGAAACCCTGCTTCTTTCTTTCGCAAAGATACTCGTAACAATATGATCGAAAATATATGATACGATAAGATAAGTAAGAGAAAAGACTTACCTATTGGGTGTACAGGAAATGAGAGAGCAACAAAAAAGGAAAGCAATGACAGTTTTCGTTGTCTTGTAGAAGAATTTTCCACGATTCGGCACTTTCACTCACACACCGGATACGTTTTAAATTGTGAAATATTAATTTTATTTCGTAATGTAAAGAAAATTTTAAGAAAATGTGGTTCGTCTTCTTGCGTGCGTATTCTTTCTTCCTGTCTTGTGACGTGTTGTGTGCAGTTTCTCTGCTCACTTGATGTTGAGCAGTGTTGCCAAGGTGTAAAGAAGGAAGGTAGAAAGGAAGTAGGTAAGTCGAAATTTTGAAAAAAGATATTTTAAAACAAATATATGAAATTAAACCAAAAGTTTGATTTGAGAACCGGCCGCGACATGTGGAAGTGGTTGAAAAATAAAAGAAAATATACTGAACAATAAAATTTTGAATTGTTAATAAGAAAATGTAAACTAGAAAATTGAAGAAAAATGAAATAAAAAATTGATGGAAGTGGTAACCAAACACTGACTTTCTTCTAATAATACTGATATGCTATATTTTTCGAAAAAGCTACAAGAGTTGAAGATGTGGAAGAATATAAACATAATTATACTTTTTCCACTCGTCTCGCCTTTCTGTTTGCGGAATCCTTAATAATTTCGTTTATATCTATATGGTCTAATATGGCCTCCTCTATAGATATTGTTGCTTAATTTGTTAACCTTTCTTGGGTCGTAGTTGAGCGCAAGTAATATTTCATAATTTTAATTTAGAAAACGGTATTTCTGCCCTTACTACTGGCATAGTTAACAAAATTCGTAATGCTATGGTGATTTAGGGAATATGGCTATAAAATTGTTCAAATATATAAATTTGTATATAAATACATTATGTATTTAAATTTTTGAAAAAGACTGACATGACATAATTTCTTCACACAAATCATCGGCGTTAGTATCCAATGAATCATTTGCTGAAAGTTTTTCATTAAGGAGTTACATGGGTTTCCTCGGGCAAAAAACGGCCTTTTTTCAATAATTTTTTTACATATAAAAAATGAAATATTTTAATGAAATTTCTTTTTATTTAAAAGATACATATTTAATAAACATTTTGTGAAATTTTCAAAAAAAAATATCAAAATCGCGGTCATTACGACGCCATTTCCGGCAGTCCCTCGGAAAAAAGGTGCCTTCGCCTTGTCAGCAGAACTTCTTTCAGGATCATCTGAAATAAAAATAAAAAATACGTGTTTTAGTAAAGACAATAAACTAGGTATTGGACGAGGGAAAAAAAATGAAAATTGGATTTTTGGCGGCCGTTTTTATAAAAAAATGCAGATTTCGATGAAAATTTCTCGACATTTTTTTTTTTAAATAGTTGTAATTAAAAAAAAAATCCTTCGTTCAAGACCTTGTAAATGATATCTCGAAGACCTGTGTAAAATTTTATCAAGATCGTTTGAGTAGTTCGCGAGAAATCTTGACAACCGACTTTGAAAACATAGTTTTGAGAAAAACGCGTTTAAAGTTTTAAGAGACAATAAAAGTGGGAAAAAAAAAATTTTTCTAACTTACATTGAATCGTCGATTCCTGGGCCATAAAGTAGAGAATCTGCTGCAGCTGCAATGTCCAGGGCATCCTTTTGCTCCAGTCTATGACGAATCCTGGCATCACGAGTCTCGCTGGTAGATTTCTTTTCGGCTGCGGTCACCCGGTTCTCATCCATGTTTCATATTCATGGGAATTTGGACCAAGTTTTAGGTCCATACCGTGCATAATTAATAATAATGCTGATATCCCTTCATTGAAAACACAAGCAGCGATTAATTCAGCATTTTGAACGATTATCGACCCAGCTGGAAGTATTTTGGGAGTAATTTTCCAAATCAACTGATTGAAACTTTCATTGTTATTTTGTGTAAATCCTCCAACACACCGATCCAGAAGCTCATCCTTACTCAGGTCTTCATAAATTGGTTTCATTGCAGTCAAAACATCATCTGGTAATGGAGTATATTGGTGTTTGAACGATGAGAGAGTACCTGATGCTGATGCTCGCTGCCAGGTGCACCACGTGTCTGGATCTTCAGGGCAATTTTGATGCTGCGGGTTTTTGTCTGTAGAACTGTAGTGGTAGTAAGTTGCCCATATCGCATCCCTCATTTTATCAGCTGAATCACTGTTTCTTCTTATCGCTAAGCCGTAATATACAGTTAATTTGTCAATCAATTTACTAGTCAATTTACCTTTACCAGAAAGAATTTTTTTGAGTTTTTTTGCCATTGATTATTTTTTCCTCAACAGTTTTCTTCACTAAATCACGCAACCGGGTTCCCATCCTCTTCTGTACGTGGCCAACGCATTCTTTCTTGTTGACAACAAAATTTTCACCATAAGGTTTGGCTTTGAGAATACCAGAGTATGTTTTAGAATCTCCATCTCCTATATAATTTACGTACCTCAAGCCATGTTTTACAATAGAACGTTTAAATATTTCAATAATTGAAGATACTTCCATGTTTCCAGATGCTCCAGTGTGATTGGCGGTACATTGTTCATTTTTGATGTGTTCTTCTTTCCACTCTTCAAATTCTGCCGTATCTAATTTTTTTTCCAAGACTCACATAGTTTACAGTATGAACATTTAACAATGACATCCAAGACTTTTCCTGAGTGATATCCGATTAGAGAACTGACACCATAAAGTGATGCAAAACCACGCTTTTTCCACGTCCCATCACCGGAGTCAGTCACATCTGTCGTATCTTCCATGTTGTTTGCTAAACTTGTCAATTGCTTTTCCTCTGTAGCAGTAGAGGAGAACAGTTTCTCAGTAACTATGGTAATACATTCATGTATTTTATTAATATAAAAGTCGTATGTTGATTGATTCAAAAAGGAGCTGCTTAGATCCATCAAAGCGCAAAACTTCTTGCATCGAGCAAGACCCAAACCCAATACTCGCATAACAAAAATGAACCGCCGATTTAATTCATACATTCTGCCAATTTGTTGACATGATAAAATATATTTTGGCATCAACGTTCACATTCTACCACAAGTTTAAATCCCAGACCGAATTCGGAGCATTGTTTAAAATTTACTTTTCCATTACAACATTTTTCTTCACTTTCAATAATGTTTGAACACCGTACAAAACACGAAAGTGTAGAAAAAACCAGAGCAAAGTCAATGATCGAATATTGTAGCGTGGCTTCCTCTGGCACGTGCTGTTTGTCATCGCCTTTTAATTTTTTTGCCGACGTACTCGTGAAAGAATTATCATCTACCTCAGGATTTTTTGGATTAAACGATTGTTTCCTCTTCTTAAGTCTATCTTTTCTACGAACACCTTCCGTTATCTGGGTTCTAGACACTTTAAACGGCATTTTTTATCGAATAAAATTCACAACAAACACTTATAAACTCAAAATGAACTTCGTAGTTTAACGAGAAATCACCAAATGAAATATTTTCCAGTAGTTTACCTTATTATAAAGAAAAAAAGGGACAATAATTACGGCAAACAATCGATGAGCTGCAGCTGCGCTATACCTATTGCGCCCTCAGCCTATATCTGACCTCAAGCGTCCACCTTTTCAAGGCTGTATCTCCGAAACTATTAGTCGGATCAACTTGAAAATATAGGACAATATTCTAGAGATGTTATAGAATTTAATAAGACAAAAAAAATTTCGATTTTTTGAAACCGTGAAACCCATGTAACCCCTTAAGCTACTTCTTAATTGACTTTGATCTTGTTCATCACTTAGTTCAAATAAAAAAATAAACATTTCGTTGTGATTATTCAACAGATTAAATCTTTCGTGTACGGAGGATAAAGCATGATCCAATATATAAAAAACTACATTCGGATCATTTATAGTATGGTCTTCATGTTTATAATCAAAACTTTTTGTAGTTTCACGGGTCTTAGAGACCTGATCTGGAAGTTTCAAATTCTGTCTCGATATCTAATTTTTCGGCCATTCTCATGGCATCGTTAACAATTTTCCCAAAATTTTCGTCGGTTGTAATTTCAATTAAAACTTCTTTTATTCAGATAAAGCGCCTAAAGCTTCTTGCATATTCATATCGAGGGACTGTAGAACTTTGCTCAAAAAATTTATTTCTTCTTCTTCTTCCAACTTTATTTTAGGCGAAACCGCCTGTCTATTCTTCGGTCGTTTGTCTGTTACGGAACGTTCAAGTTGTCACTCCACCTTTTTCGTGGTCGTCCCACGCTTCTGCGCCCCAGTGGAGATCTATCACGGGCGATTTTCACTATTCTTCTGTCATCCATTCTGTTTATATGGTCGTTCCACTCCTGTTTTCTGTTCAATACCCAGTTGTTAATGTTGTCCACCTTGCACATGTTTCTAATATTCTCACTCCTCTCTCTGATGAGCAGTGTTTTCCCAGCTATCCTGCGAAGTACCTTCATTTCGGTTGTCTCCAGTAGTCGCCTGGTTTTCGTTTTTTCTGGTCTAGTTTCTGCAGTGTATGTCATAATGGGCCTTACAGTTGCTTTGTAGATTCGTGCCTTGGCTTCAATTCCAATATGCTTATTGCGCCATATTGTGTCATTCAGACATCCTGCTACTCTTGTTGCTTTTGTTGCTTGCTCCCTTACCTCCGCCTCGACATCTCCGTAGCCCGAAATCTCTATGCCGAGATATTTAAATTTCATTTCCTGCTGGATAGATTTACCATCAACCTCAAGCTTGCATCTCAATGGTGTTTTCGATGTAGTCATGCATTTTGTTTTAGAGGCAGAAATTATCATATTAAACGATTTGGCTGTACGGTTGAACTGGTGTAGGAGGCCCTGTAAATCGTCTTCATTTTCTGCAATCAACACAGCGTCATCGGCGTAACACAGGATAGTTATCTCTTTGTCCCCCATTTTCTAGCCCCTCATTCCTGTTACTTTTTTGATTATCTCGTCCATGATGATGTTGAACAGAAGGGGGCTTAACGAATCTCCTTGACGAATACCACTTCTCACTGGTATCTGTGTGGTAAGCTTCCCGTCTAATCTTGCCTGGATCTTGTTCGCAGAATATATATTTTCGATAGTCTTTATTATATTACGTGGGATTTGCCTGTTGTAGAGCAGATGTATAATGTCTGATAATTGGACCCGATCGAAAGCTTTGAGCAAGTCAACAAAACACATAAATGCTGGCTTATTATATTCTATCGACATTTCTGTTACTTGTCTTATGACAAATACGGCGTCGGTGCAAGATCTTCCAGATCTGAATCCTTGTTGTTCATCAGCGACAGAGGTGAGGCTATTTATTTTGTTTGTTATACACTTCGTAGTAAGTTTCAGCGTGGTGCTCAACAGATTTATTCCTCTATAATTCGAAGGTACTTTCTTGTCTCCTTTCTTAAACATAAGAATAGTAGTGCTTGTACGCCATTCATCTGGGATCCTGTGATGGTAAAGGATTTTTTGAATTAAAATTGTCAACTCTTGAGTAAGACGTTGTTCGCCATACTTGGGTAGTTCGTTGCTAATTCCGTCCTGTCCGGCACTTTTCCTATTCTTTAATTTTTGTAGGGCTAACTGTACGTCATCCACATTCACCTCAGCATCTTCGCTCACTATTATTTCCGGTGTACTTAGGTCTTCTTCTGTATCCTTTGTCGAATATAAATCAGTTAGGTACTCGATCCAGGTCTCGCTAGTTATATGCTTTGTTTCAACCAACTCATTTATTTCTTTCCGTTGTGATCGGATTAGTCTCCATATTTGCTTTTGTAGCCCGTAGAAGTCGTTCTCCATGCTTTTGGAATAAGTTTCCCAGTACTGGTTTTTTATTGAACGTACTAACGTTGTGGTCTCGTTTCGGATTTTTTGATATTCATTGTACGATTCTGGTGTTCTTAATGTTCGATATGTGAGGTAAGCATGTTTCTTTTCCCTGCACTTTTCTGCAACTTCCATACGGAACCACGGAGTTCTGTTTGTGTTCTTCTTACTGTTATTTGATATCCTAGTGCCCAGTGCTTCGTATGCAGCAGTGAGTATGTTGTTTTTTATCTTTTCCCAGCTGCGTTTGACATCATCTTCCTCTGTTATCGGGTTTTCCTCGATTTTCCTATTTAGCCTGTTCTTGTAGAGTTTTTCTATGGTTGGGTCCCGTAATGATTCAACGTTTATTTTACGTGTTTTTACAGTTGGTTTAGTATTCTTTTGCAGCATGAATTTGATTCTAAGTTTCCCTAACAGTAGACTATGGTCGCTGCCCACATTAGCAGAGTTTAGTGTTCTGACCTCTAATATTTGTGATGGGTGAAAATTTCTATTTGTCACAATATAGTCAATTGTTGATTTCTGACCCCTAGTATTTGCGAATGTATATTTGTACTGTTCTTCATGTTCGAAAAATGACAAAATTTACTTTTGTCAATACTAGATGCCATATATTTAGTGAACAAGTAAATGAAAAGTTAGATATCTTTTCTGCTAGACACTTAGCGTCATATTTTGCCTTCTGTTCGAATGATGTATCATTTGATATCTCATAGAAGGCATCATACAAGTCTGGTAAATTTATAAACAGCCATTTTATTATAGTATCTATTCTGCTAGACCATCTTGTTTCGGAGAATGGTTTTAGGGTTAGTTTAATGAATTCCATTTTTTGTTCTTTCATTATCTATATAAATCTTGCACAATACAAAAAAAATTCAATCGTTAGTAGTAGAAAAATATTGAGGTAGATTGACAGTTGTTCAAGTTTGAGCACCCCTGTTGTAGATCAATATCTATTTACTATAATGCCTAAACTTGAAAATGAAACCGTTTCTCAGATACTTGTAATGGGCTCTTTAGCGCGGATACCCTGTTTGTTGAATCAAAGAATTCCATAACATCTTAGATAACTTTTTTTCTCACTTTACTTTAAAGCAGTGCTGGTTCCACACTTTAAATATTTATCAACAACCAAATGTTTTAAAAAATTTCAATATCAAATTAAGCAAATGATGAATAATTCAGAGAAATTTTGTTTATATAAATATTTTATTGTTCACGAGATTGAATGAGCTCTTAACTCTCATACTATCAAAATAAAATTTAAGTATTTTTATTGAGATAATAACGCTCCTCATATAAAAACTCTCTTTAATGATTAAATATACAGGGTGATTCACGAATGATCGTACGTAGCTTAACTGTAGTTAGAATACACCTAGGGGAGTTTGAATCGGCACTTAGAATACAACATAATGCTGTTCGTTTTCGATATACAGGCTGTTTTATGGATTTGGCGTGAATTTTCTAATCGTAATAACTCTTAAACGCATAGACCTGGATACTTCGTACCACAAATAACATGACTTATGTAAACGATACTAATTGTAGACGAAAATCAAATTCCAGGGCCGGACTAAAAGAAATGAGTTTTTTCTTAGAAATAACTAAAGAGAAATCTTACAGGAAAGTTTAGTGGAATGCGATTTTCGCAGTGGGCCCATTTTCTAGAGAAATTCTTGCTGATTGAGATCGTATGCAAGAGTTCTCGAAAAGTAAAAAACATATATAGGGTGTTTGTTTAGTTATTTCGACAAAAAACTCATTTCTTGAGTCTCGCCCTAGAATTTGATTTTTGTCTACAATACAATACAAAGAGTATTGTTAATATCAGCCATGGGATTTGTGGACGAAATATGGAGGAAATCCGTTTATGCGTTCAAGAGAAATTGTAATTAAAAAATTCGTCCCATATCCATAAATCATTCCGTATATCGAAAACGAACAGCAAAACCTTATATTCGTGTGCCGATTCAAATTCCTCAAATTGTACTCTAGCTACATTTAAACTATGTACGATTACTCGTGAATCACCCTGTATGAAAGAAACTGGGCTATAAAACTATTTTCAATCATAACATAGTCATAATGTCGGATTATGAAAACCATTTCACAATTTTGTTTCAATCAATGTTCTTCCTTCAATAAAATATTTTAACGACTTTCCTAATTGTGGAAAATGAAACATTTCTACAGTGTGCTCGTAAATTATCTGTGTATATACTTTATGTTAGAATAGTTACGTATGAATCTATCATATAATTGGATTACTGGAGATGAAACTCCAGTTTTCATTTGGAAGAATTATGATGATTTATCTAGATCGGTGAGTTCTTCTATTATTTCTGCTTCCTTCAAATCAGTAGTTGGCTATCCGTATAATTCCACACGTGAATCGAATATTCTGTCAGAACCACGTCAGTTGTATTGGCACAGCAACTACTAGATTTACTTTTTATGTACTTATACTCGAGTAGATGTACCCGAGTATCCACCCATAAACAGCCATAACCTACCAAAGCTTGTTGATTACACTAAGTGCTACGTTCTAGAACAGGGGTACTCAAACGGTCGATCGCGATCGACTAGTCGATCGATAGTGCTTTTTGAGTAGATCTCGAGAAGAAAAAAGTTTTTAAGAAGTAAGTAACTAAACTACAAAAATGTATTAAGTAATGAAATAACACTCTGCTTGCAGCAAAAGGCGGCTTTATCAAAGGAACGCGCGGTACCTGTCAGAGAAAAGCCGCTTTTTATTCTTGCCACTTTTCTAGAAATTTCGGGCGGCGCGTTTGTCGGGAACGTTCGAAACTTTCGTTCACGCTAATATAAATGTTGCGCCTGCAGCAATTGGAATCATTCTGAATTGTAACTTGAAGGTAATACTACGTCGATACAAAGTTTATTATTATTAAATAGTACAAAAAGAGTGCAGCAAAGAAAACTAAATTGTTTTAATAACGATTGGGAGGAAGAATTTTTCTTTTGTATGTTGAAGGATAAGTGCATTTGTCTTATTTGTCGTGCGTCAGTTGCAATACCTAAGCGTAGCAACTTAGAGAGGTATCATAAAACGAAACGAACTGTACGTGATTTGATTTCTTGTTTGAAAAAAGAACGAACCAATTTCACAAGACCAGCCAAATAATCAAAAGTTGCTACGATAGCGTCATTTAAAATATCTCATATATTGGCGAAACACAAGAAACCATTCGAAGATGGATCGGTTGTGAAGGAAGCATTCATTGAAGCGAGTAAGACTTTATTTGGAGATTTTAAAATTAAACAGAATTTATGTCTGCTATTAGAGAACTTCAGTTATCTCGTCCAACTGTCACAAGGCGTATTGAGGTCATGAGTCACGACATGGCAGAAATAATTAAATAAAAGTACCTATAACACATGGATCAATAAGTCCCGAGACTAATAATGAAAACATTTTTTTTTGCAAAATTTTTTTTTTATTCATCAACATAATCACCTTTTAGGGTGATACAATGGTTCCAATGCTTTTCCAATTTTTCAATACCATGTCTATAAACAATTTATCTTTCGCTTCAAAATAAGCTTCTGTTACAGCGATGACCTCCTCATTTGTGCCAAATCTTTTTCCCTGGAGCAAAAAGCCAGTAATCACTGGGGGCTAAATCTGGCGGTTATGGGGGGTGGGGAAGCAGATCAAAGCCCAATTCGTTTAATTTTGCCATTATTTTCATTATCATGTTAGTTAGATTTATTATTGTCACTAGTTTCGCTCTCTATACATCAGAGCATCTTCAGACCAGTGACTACAAGAAAAACAAATATTGAAAGTATAACGTAACAAATTCTGCTTTTTGAAAAAATCAATCCAATCTTTTCTCAGCATCTAGAGTCAATTATAGTAAAATAAAAAACAATCAATAGGACCAACATTTCATCACAAATTAAAATGGTGTTTGATCAATATACCTATCAAAATTATGAATTAAAACTTAGAACAATTCAAGTTAAAAATGATTTTATGACAAGACAATAACGAATAAAATTTAAACGGAAAGTGTGGTTAAGTTATCTAACCACAGAACAAAGTATCACAGATCCTATAATAGTAAGTAATCTTCTTTTTCAAAAATAGCAGACACGGTTATAGCATTAAACAATTAAACAATCCATAATTTGTATGTCTCTGAAAATCACTTGTCTATTTATCAATGTCACATTACAATTTTCATTATTTTCTCATCATCTTTATGTTCATTTCATAATATCAGATTAATAGATTTTCTGGAAAATATGAAATTGTGAAACATAATAAAATTGTAGTGTGACATTGATAAATAGTCAAGTGATTTTCAGAAACATACAAATTATAAATTGTTTAATTGATTAATGTTATAACCATGTCTGCTATTTTTGAAGAAGAAGATGAGTTACTATTATAAGATCTGTGATACTCTGTTCTGTGATTAGCTGACATAACCACACCTTCCGTTTGAATTTTATTCGTTATTGTCTTGTCATAAAAATCATTCTTAGTTTGAATTGTTCTAAATTGTAATTCATAGTTTCAATAGGTATATTGATCAAATACTATTTTAATTTGTTGTGAAATGTCGGTAATATTGATTGTTTTAATTTTACTACAATTGACTATACTTGCTGAGAAAAGAATGGGTAGATTTTTCAAAAGCAGAATTTGTTACGTTATACTTTTAATATTTGATTTTCTTGTAGTCATTGTTCTGAAGATGCTCTGATGTATAGAGAGCGAAACTAGTAACCATAATAAATCTTTAGGAAGAAACTATAGGTACTTTTAATTAATTACATAAACTTTCTACTACGGGGTTGAATATTTATAACTGAAAATATACATACTTCTCTTTACAGTTCGACGAATCCACCAATATGACAGACACTTCTCAGCTGTGTATTTTTATTCTGATGGTATTCAATGACATGTCGGCTAAGGAAGAATTTTTGACAATCATTCCTCTGATATGGAAGAACCGTGGCGAAGATATATATGACGTTTTCTTCAATTTTGTAAAAAACTACAAGTTGTCGATATATAAATTAGTGTGCATAACAACCGATGAAGCACCAGCAATGACTGGAAACTAAACGGTTTTGTGGCATTGTATCGAGCTAATGAAGATTTTCCTTCATTTTTTTCATTCCATTGCATTATACATAAACAAGTTTCGTGTCCAAAAGCTTTAAAAATAGAGGAAATTATGGGCATTGCAACAAAACTTGTGAATTCCAACCATGCACGTAGCTTGCAACGGCGGCTCTTTGAGTTGCAGTTGGTAGATAGGGAATCAGCTGAACACATTGTTTCAGTTCTTCACACGGACGTGAATTCAAGAATTATTGCCCGAAATAACAGCTTTTCTAGACGAAAGAGGTGATGACACTCAGATGTTGAAAACCAAAAATTGCTGACTGATTGGGCATTTTTGACTGACATAACAATGCACTTAAACACCATTAACTTGAAGATTCAAGGTAAAGAAAAAACTACTATTGAGATGATTAGCGCAGTAAACGCATTCAAAAGTAAATTGCAACTTATGATAGATCAACTGAAAAGAAAGGATGTGAAACATTTGCCGTCTTTGAAAGCAAGGATTCCTCAGTTGAATTATGATACGTATGAGGCTGAATTATCAAATATTTTGGGAGAATTCGAAATGCGTTTTTATGATTGCAGTAAATTGGCAAATATAGGATCATTTATGAATTATCCTTTTTCATGTAAAAACATTGAGGAATTAGCTACTGAAATAGCAAGTCAATTCAATATGAACTCATGTTCAGTTGAAAATGAGTTGGTGCAGATTATATCAGATATACATCTCAAATCTGATACAAATTTCTGGTGTTTTATATCTGAAGATAAATATTCGAATCTAAGGTAAATCGCCCTTCATCTGACGGCAATGTTTGGGCCAACTTACTCGAGCTAGTCTGCATTTTCTGAAATGAAGATAATTAAGTCAAAATATCGCAATCGACTAACTGACGATCATATGCAGGTTCAAATAATCAGTGAAAAGAGTCGTTTCTTAATGCGAAAGGAATGTGAAAGAGATATTGCAGGTAAAAAGAGACTTTGAGGAGGTAGGGAAGACAGAAAATAAGTACGGAAGAACAGTTTTTCAGAGAAGTGTGTAGTAGGAACAGAAGACAAAGGCAGAAAATGATGTAGGAATATGAGAAGCGTAATAAGAATTTATTACGAAGAATAACAAAGAGGGCCAGTGTGAAAATCAAGGAAAGAATTGACGGTAAGCAAGTTCTAAGAAAGGCATAAATATTAAACAAGAGATAGAAGCATGAGCTTAGAAATTACAGTATGAAAGAGACGTGAGAGTTTAGAACTGTGCGAGAGCACATTGCTTGAGTAAGTGCAAGAAATTTGCAAGAGGAGAATACGAGTGGTGAGTGCCTTGAGAAAATCTTAGGAAAGCGTCTCAGAGAAATATCCCGATGAATAAAATGAGAGAAAATACCAAATGAGAGTTTGGGAGGAAGTATTATGCATTAAGTATGGAACAAAAATGCGGCAGAAATACACAAGCGAGTAAACGAAGAAAATGAGGAACTGAGCCCAGACGAAATAGGGAGTAGTTGAAATGTGAAGAGAAGGCTAGAGAGTATTGAACTGGAATAAGGAACTACAGGAAATAGCGGAAGTAATTGGCGAAACGACATAGCGGAAGAATATGCAGATTCAAATTCTCAGTGAAAAAAGTCGTTTGGTAAGGCGAAAGGAATGTGAAAGAAATATTGCAGGTAATGAGAGACATTGAGAAAATGAGAGAAAATGCCAAACGAGAGTTTGGGTGGAAGTGGTCTGCTTTAAATATGGAACGAAAATGTCGCAGAAGTGTAGAAGGAAGTAAACGAGGAAAATGAGGAACTGGGCCTAGCGAAAATAGTGAGTAAGTGAAATATGAGGAAAAGGCAAGAGAGTGTTGAACAGGAGGAATGAACTACAGGAACGAGCGGAAGTAATTGGCAAAACGACAGGGCGGAATAATATGCAGGTCCAAATTCTCATTGAAAAAAGTCGTTTGTTAAGGCGAAAGGAATGTGAAAGAGATATTGCAGGTAATGAAAGACTTTGAAGAGGAAAGAAAGACAGGTAATGAGTATAGAAGAACAGTTCTTCAGAGAAAGGTGAAGTAGGAACAGAAGACAAAGGCGGAAAATGATCTAGAAAGATGAGAAGCGCAATAAGAATTTATTAGGAAGGATAACAAAGAGGGACAGTGTGAAAATCAAGGAAAGAATTGACGGTAAGCTAGATCTAAGAAAGGCATAAATATTAAAACAAGAGGCAGAAGCATAAGCGTAGAAAGTGCTGTATGAAAGAGACGTAAGTGTTTAGATCTATGCGATAGCATATTGCTAGAGTAAGTACAAGACATGTGCAAGAGGAGAATGTGAATGGTGAGAGCCCTGAGAAAATCTTAGAAAAGCGTTTCAGAGAAATATCCCGATCAATAAAATGAGAGAAAAATGCCAAATAAGAATTTGAGAGGAAGTGGTCTACTTAAAATATGAAACGAAAATGTGGCAGAAGTACAGAAGTTAGTGAACGCGGAAAATTAGAAGGTGGGCCTAAGGAAAATAGTGAGTAAGTGAAATGTGAGGAAAAGGCTAGAGATTATTGTACAGGAATAAAGATTTATAGGAAAGAGCGGAAGTAATTGGCCAAACGACAGGGCGAAAGAATATTTGCAGGTTCAAGTTCTAAGTGAAAAAAGTCGTTTGTTAAGGCGAAAGGAATGCGAAAGAGATATTGCAGGTAATGAGAGACTTTGAAGAGGTAAGAAAGACAGAGATTGGGTACGGAAGAACAGTTCTTTATAAAAGTACGAAGTAGGAACAGAAGACACAGGCGGAAAATGATCTAGGAATATGAGAAGCGCAATAAGAATTATTTTGGAAGAATAACAAAGAGGGTTCCTTATCGTGTAGAGTCGTGAGTAATTTTTTCTATTTGGAATTTGGTGGTGTACGAGTTTCAAAACAGAAAGGTAAATCACTGTGACGATCATGAATATGTTTGGGATATTTCAAGTTTACCTCCTGAAAATAACCAACTGGATTCTCATCGGAAATCGTAGTAACGTCAATGTCAGTATCACATAATTCAAAACCACCATAGGGAAAACTTTGAATCATTGCTTCGCCATAATGGCTGATTCCTCCACGTATACCCCTTTCCAGAAAGTTTACCATCGTGATATCTTTGATAAGCTCTAATTTACACTTCGTATACTTGAGCATGCAGTCTCAGGTATAGGAGGGTAAAGTGACGTAGATAGATGGGTCAGATGAGACAGAAGCATGAGCTTAGAAAGTGCTGTATGAAAAGGACCTAAGTGTTTTGAACTGTGTGATAGCACATTGCTTGAGAAAGTGTAAGAGGAGAATGTAAAACGTGAGTGCCTTGAGAAAATCTCAGGAAAGCTTTTCAGAGAAATATCCCGATCAATAAAATGAGAGAAAATGACAAACGAGAAATTAAGTGGAAATGATCTGCTTTGAATATGGATCGGAAATGCGGCAGAAGTACAGATGGAAGTAAACGAGGAAAATGAGGAACTGGGCCTAGGGAAAATAGTGTTATATAGTTATAGTATAACGTTTCAACATCCAAACTCACTCCTTAATTAAGTTTAACACCATATGTAACTTTTTTGTTCTGTAACAACCAATAAACTTGCAATTTTGAATAACTATGAGTTTTTTCATTGATATTATAGAGAAGAATCTAACTGAACCTAACCCAAACATTGACTAAAATAATGTATATTGTGCGAAAAGCTAATATCTATATATGCCACGGTACACCCTACTTAATAGGTAGGTAGATAGGATGTATCGTGTATGTACGACAACCCTGCATCACACATACTTACAGACTCTCAGAGTCGATCGTAAGTACTTCAAAAATAGATCGCCAGCAGTTCAATTTTGAGTACCCCTGATCTAAAAGGTCATGTTAGTGGTCGTAGCAATAAGGTAGACGACTAACCTGGAAGTCTTTCTTTCTTTCTTTCTATGGACCTACAGTTTATAGTGGACTCCGAACCACTCACCTAGACCGTGCAATGATAACTGCCACCTCTCAGAATTACAAGTTATCTGGCCTTCAGAGGTTATGGACTCAACAACTATGGTTATGTGTCCAATCTCTATGTGAGTCTTTGTCAAATTCACTTTTTTGTTCAAGGACAACATCCATGACTTGAACCCGGATTCGAACCAGGCACCTCGGCTAAGCATATTCCTACATACTTGCTCACTAACCGTGCAGCTACCGAGGCGGTCAACCTGGAAGTCATATCAAATGTCATATATGTCTCATGGGAAAGTAAGATAATAATTAATTCATTTTCAACAGATGGATGAAAGAATTTTGCTATCGATCAAACGTGAAGAACTTAGAGGTACAAGATATATACAAATGTCCCAAAACACACAGTTCAAATGGAAATGGAAATCATTTGGGGAATATATGGAACGAAGAAATACAAAGAGGCACCGAAAACTTTTCGAAACCAAGTTTAATCAGGGCTATCTTCAAAGCTTATCACAAAGAATATTATGTATTTGCAGTTGCCACTTTTATAAATTTCGTTATAGTTAAGTAAGTATTAATCAAAACTTATACTGAAAGAAAATGAGATAATGTTCCATCACAGACTTGGATTAGTGTTCAATCATTCGAATTGATTCCGAACTGGTAAATACCGCGTTCCCACGTTCCTAGAAGTATTTTAGTACTGATTCCTGAATGGTGGAATCTTAGTTCAAGGAGGAATTAAAATTAATTAACGCGAGTATACGCACTGCAGATATTATTTTCCGATTCCGTTGTCAAAGTGTTAGTTTAATATACCAACGAAGTCTAACGAATCAGTTTTAACCCTGCAGTGGTCGCACTATGTTTTGTAACAACAGAGGTCGCGCGCGGAGTGAAAATCAGCACCGCGATTTTCTATTTTTTTCTCCATTTAAAAGGTTCTGATTGAAAGAATAAAATATTTGAAGCATTAATTTTATTTGAGTAACAAAAAAAAACAAGATGAAATGGGACTGGAACATAGAAAAATATAAAAAAACATCAACTTCATTTTCATAAAAGCTGAAGAAAGTGATCAAATTAACGAAGTCAATCGGCATCCTCTTGATTCTTTTGGAAGCATTCCGAACACACTAAAGTGGCATGCTCAAGGCACAAGAATATTTCACAACTCTTATAAAAATATCTCGTGGGTCCGCTCTTTACCCTATCGCACACCCCACACCTTCCTCGTTGGTTTTCTGTTGTGTTGGTTGTGCTCTTCTGTTGGATTCTTCTTTCTGCGGATTTTATTCATTCTTGTAGTAAGACTTCTTGGTAGGCTCTCTGACAATCTTCTAACCTCCACATAGGGTTTTATGAGCTCAAAAGCAAGATCACTCAAAAATTCCGTACGCTTAATTTTTGAATTCGGATTATTACTCTTGAAGATGATGAGGGAATTTATGCCACCAATATTCAACAGAGAGTAAAATATAACCATTGGCCAACGTCGCGTATTACGTGCACAATTGTATGTAGAACATAACTGGTCGACAGTATCAACTCTTCCCTTTGTTGTGTTATACATCATAATCATCTCTGGTTTTCCAGTAGTGTCATCAATTTGGTCGTCATGGTGCATACTAGAGACGAGTAATACATTTTTACCTTTTTTTGGAATATAAGGAATATAAGAAACGAGTGTCACATTTTTGTGAAAAGCGAACATTGAACTTTTTATTGGTCTTTTCATACGACAAGAAGAATCAAGTGGCAACTCTCGCTCATTTTTTTTTGATAGTTCCGACCACAGTAAGCTTGAAATCCTTCTTGAATTTTTCCAGAAGATCAAAATTCGTGAACCAGTTTTCCACAGTTACGTTTCTTCCAGTTCCTCTTATTCGTTCGCACATTCTTTCCATTACAAATTGTGAAGAATTGCTGACTTCATCAGACCCAACATAAACTTCCAAATTTACCGTGTAATATACTCTTGAATCACACAGCGCGAATATTTTGATGCCGTATTTGTTAGGCTTGTAAGGTATGTACTTGCGAATTGCACATCGTTAACGAAAGGCCTCTACCTTTTCATCCACAGTTACATAATGAAGAGGAGTAAAACCGTTTTTGCACTGATCAACAAAAATCTCAAAAACATCTCTGATTAGGGCAAAATGGTCGGTTGCTCCTCTCAACTGTCTAGTTTCCAAATCATCGAAATGGATGTGTCTCAGAAGAAATTTGAAACGATCCTCAGACATCGTAAAACGAAATATTTCAACACCAGTGCCGTCGGTTTCCGACGTTTATTGAATATGTAAATTGGTATTGCCAACTATTATATTAAGTAGTTGGTTCGGAAAAAATAATTCCATATATCGTACATATGTCTTCTGACATTACGGGTACCAGGAAATTGTGTTACAAGATTTTTCGATCGAGTTCTTATAGTTTGTGTCCGTTTATGTTTCAGCCACATTGTCTTCCCATCTTTGCCTACAAACTTTGGACCTTCATTTATTCCGTTTCTTCAATTTCGAGTTCTTTTCCGGAAATATCTTACTTGCTACCTCTGTTAGCCGCATCACATTCTATTTTATCGGGCTCCTCTTCAGCTTCAGAATCATCATAGGTTTCACCGTCATCGGATAAAAAAGACTCATCTAACAAACGCTGAAATATTTCCTCTTCCTTTTCGTAATGAATAATTCATTGCAGGATCAAACACGAATAGCTGAAAAATATAAAAACAAACACTCTCATCTTGATAATATTTTAATACTCGTAGTCGCGCGCGGACTCTCACTCTCCGAAAATTTCGCCTTCACTTATAGAACTCAAACTCAGTACTAGGATAATACACGCGATTTAAGGAAGGTAAATAAATCGGGATGACTTCAAGTGGTGGGGGTGCAAAGATATCCAAGAATTTGCATCGGTACGTAGCGAGGGTCGACCACTGCAGGGTTAAATTTGAACTAGTAATCGCTCATGCTACTAAAATGAAAGAATCATATCAAAATACGAAATCACTACTAAAACATATTAAATATCGCTCACACACACTCACACTTGGATTTTTTCCCTCAAAATTTGGGAGCCGTTAGGGACGAACATGGTGAGCGATTCGATATATCCATACATAGAAAAAAGATACCAAGGCAAGTGTAGTCCGAACATGTTAGCTTTCTAGTGCTGAACACTCAAAAGGAATGTACCTGATGCTGAATATTCTCGAAAATCCTGAATAAAAATAAATATAAGCTACTTTTTCTTCATTTGAAACATTTTTTACCGTTTTTACCTTTAAAAAGATTAATTGCTGTTGCAAAAAAACTGAGGGTGATCGAAATTTCAAAAAAATGCAGATTATTTACAGACTACTTGTAGATACAAAATAACCCATTCAATTCCATTTAACTTTCATTAAGGTCATTTTTGTCCATAAGTGTAATTAATGTATTTTGCAGATGTACTCAACCAATATTTCTATCCAAATTAATTAATTTTTTCATATACAAAAATTATACTTCTCTGGACATGTTTACTTACGGAGGAGGTTTATGCGGTCTGATGATGTTATCTTCGTTTCTTCAAAATCATTCAGTATTTGGATGCAATCTTCTGGCAATGAAAATTCGAGTTGCAGTTTCCTCACTAGTTTACAGAAAAGTAAGTACCTTTGCATCTACTTTTAGTCATCAGAAGTTATATCAATAAATATTTCGCTTTCGAAACACTTCTCAGTAGAATTCTAGAACCATAGTTTCTCGGGAATGATTTTGAAACTATTTTAGAAGTTATTGAAAAATAATCTGGAAGATAACAAAATTTCCGTTACTTTATCTCTCTAACATATTCATGATCTTCATTCAACGATTGGCACTTCCCAAAATCAATACATTCACATTATCAAAAGACCAATTGATAACTTTGTTTATAATACCATACTCTTCATTCTGTTTGTCATTCTTGATAAAGCTGCTGTGTCAGCGAAACGTCGTCGAATTTTTTTTTCAAATGAAGTGTAGATTAAAGTTAAACCTTGTGTTTTTTATCTCATTTGCTCACAAATTATTCAAATAAAAAGTGTTTACATAATATAGAACGATTTGAAACTACTTCAATGAAATTTTAAACAATAAACATATGCAAGATGAAGAATATACTACAAGTGTTGACTTTGAAGGAGTAAACGCTTCAATTCATACTTGACATTTTGTCTTTTGGAGCCAAACTACCCAACTAAAAGTTTCTATGTGTCTTATACTTACTGCTAGCCGTTTTGTCTTTTTCGCATTTAGTTTTATTTCCACCTTTAGTTATTGACACCGCCGACGATTACTCCAACAGCTTTAACATCCAGAACTTCTCTAAACTTATCTCTCCATACAGGTTAAAAAACAGTGGCAAAAGAACCCCTCTCTTTATTTCTATTTCTTCTGACATATTATTGTCTACTCTGACGGTTGCCGTTTGATTCCAATACAGGTTGGGTATAATGCGGATATCACGCCCATCCAATCCCAGATCTTTTGGTATGTTAACTAGCTTATTATGTTTCACGGTGTCGAAAGCCTTTTCGTAATCAAGGAAACAGGTGAACACATCGACATTAATCATCACGAGAACGCTGTACCAGAACTTGGATACTGAAACGGGCTTCTCTTGTTCCGAAGCCGCCCCGAAACCCAAACTGAGAATTGCTAAGGGTTTCTTCATATTTACGATATATTCCAAGATGTATTATCCTCAGGAGTATCTAGGTTAGGGTAAAAAAACTTGATTTTGACTAATCTCTGGGTATTATTCCTGTTCTATAAATATTATTTAATAAATCCACCCCTACGGAAAGGGAGTTGTCTTCATTAATTACTTTTAGAACAGCTACGTAAATTTCATCAGGTCCTGGTGACTTGCCGCTTTCTGCTACTGCAATAGCATGTTCTACTTCCGCTTTTGTTATATCGATCCCATTGTTCAAATTGATGTAATGGGATGCAGTTCTATCGTCATTAAAATAATTCCGAATATACTGACTCCATTCTTTCAGTTTATCTTCTGTTGATGTAAGAATATGGTCGCTTTTATCCATTAGTGAATTACTTTTGTGTTTATAGTTACCTGCTGTTTCTTTTACTTTTTTATGAGAATTGAAAGTCTCGTGTTGTTTTGAATTGAGTGGACTGTATAATTGTCTTTTGAGATGGCCTTGTAATTAAAACTCGTACTTGTAATTTTAGTATCAATATAATAATCTAACGTCCTAACATGACTGTACCCACTGGCGACTACAGAGAGAGTGTGTCTCCGGTTCACCCGGGAGGGTTGTGTACCTAGATCGTGTACCTAAACTGACCTCATGGTCGAGCTGGGTTTTCCAATAATTGTTACAGTTGTAAACTCTTGAATTACCCTAGAGAGGGTACATTGGCGTAGATACGTGTTTTGCATCTAATACCTCAATTTCATCGCATCGTTCAGAGAGTCACTTTTTCTTAGCTATTATTATCTTGAAACGAATTGACTTCTGGAATAATTTTGTGAACACTTACTTTTGAAAGTTCTTCTCAAATCCATTAATTCCAGTATGTCATCGGTCATCCAAGGTTGCCTCTTTTTCGTTGTATTTTGTGCTAGATGTTTATGTCCAACCTGCCTTACAGCTGTTTTAAATCGTACCCATG